>CM042137.1:95515881-95520881 GCA_023376005.1 Doryteuthis pealeii | reverse complement strand
TAAAGGGAAAGATTGAACTGAAACCAAACAAAATATTTACATATAAAGTATTCGTTCACAAATCATATATACAAAAAAAAAGAAATAAATGATGTGGCATTAAATAGCCAACAAAGCTTGATATGCTATTAAATAAAATATCCAACGTAACCACGAGAATGTTTTCATTCCAATAAATGATTCAATCCTGTGGACAAAAGTGACAATTGATAATTCTAAAAAAAGATATTAAGTGAAAAACGAAAGTAATTTCTTATGAAAAGAATCTGTTAAATGCTATTTAATTAAATGAATATATTTTTCTGAAGTTTCAACTGGATATGATCTCGTGACTGAAAATGCAAATTTATTTTTCCAGAAGACGTGAGTTCAATATCAATATTAGGTAAAGAACGATATATTTGCTTAATCGTGTTTGATTTCTTTGTTTAATGACATTTGTCCCCTCGTGAGTTATTTACTGCCAAATCCATTTTTGTAGAAAATTAGGGGTACTAAAAAACAAAAGTCTTCGGGGTGGCCTTATGTCGGTAGCAGCCACACAGCGAGGGAGTATTATCCCCTTTTCACAAGCATTAGACCAAGGATATTTTTTTGGCATCTGAGGTGGAGCGCCACATCTACCATCAGCTCCTCACTTTACCGCACAGTTCTCTGTGCTACTCATACGCTGAGTTGGCGAGGGCCGGAATCGAACGTAGAATCTTGTGGTTCCTAGTCCAAAGCTCTACCGACGGAGCTAGGGGTGCTATTTTACCCATATTCGGGGTGATGAGATGTTTCATACCTTTCTTAAGGGAATTAGTCAGAGAGTGAACGTAATAGCACGAGTGGTGTACGAAATCGCTCCCAGCATTTTAGCCACAACGCTACGGGGATTCTCTCTTGCCCAATCAATAAGCAGATCCCCATTATATAAAAAAAGCTAATGACCACTAGCTGTAAAACGATCAAGAAAGAACATTGATCATGACATGTAAGGGATCAATATCTGCACAAATCCGTCGGCAAAATACAGGATTACGTCTGATCTTTTTCCATAAAGTCTATACAGAAGGAATGCTAGAGGGTACAGGAGATTGAAATCTATAACGAATACAAACATGGAAGACTATATAACTAATCGGTTATTAGGTGTTTAATGGTATATTAACTCCTGTGAGTTATTTATTGTCAAATCTTATTTATTGTACATAAGATTTGTAAGCGAATAGTTTGAAGGTAGATATTGTGTTGGTTAATCGGTTGTTATAATTAATCGCATATCAACCTTTGTAGGTTATTTAATGATTGCTGTTAAATATTTTTATTTCGTTTGGTTTTAGAACTTGTATGAATAGTTTTCATTAATTTCACTAGCAAATATATGCACCCTCCGGGTGCAAGTAGTTAAGTTTTAATGTAATAACATATTGTATTAAATTAGAAAGGCTAATGAAACTAAATAAGAATACGGATAAAAAGATTTGAAACAGAGGGAGTATAATAAAAGATTTGAAACAGAGGGAATATAATCGATAAAATAGAACATTTGAAATTTACTTTTCCATCACTCTCGTCTTTCATTGTTATTTTTTCTAATTTAAGTATTGAGTTAAAAGAGGAAGTAAAGAATAAAATGACAGTTATTTTATCTTGTTAACGGATTTCATTTAAGATTCATTGAAGAGATTTTTAATTATATTCATTAAAATCAAAACAAACAGTTAGAAATCAATAACACTGAGCACATATTTATCAAATTCGATTTTTTAATATCAATATGCAAATTAGCCTTCCCGTTCACACTGTAAACCGCTATTTTGTTGTATATATAAATATAATTGCATGTTGTTAGTATGTAGATATGGCTAACAGTATTAATAATGTAAAACAATTTTATTAATAATTGAGGTTAAAATTAAAATAAAACCATTGAGAATGTGATGTCAATAACTAAGGGAATTGTGACTTGAGTAGTAATATAGTTTCGATTACAGACAGAAAAACACACGATCTCCATTATAATAAGATATGTATTAATATATTAGAATGGATAACTTCATATGTATTAATAAACTGGGGTTGAGCTTAAGTGACAAACTTCTAGTATCTTTAAGATAGAAATGGTTGGTGTTTTATTTGCAATAAGAGCAATTTGAAAAATACGGTCGGGAGGTAATCTTGTAGGTGACATGGCTTGTTTTGGTCAGCCGATTTATCAACTCAGGCCTCAGTCCCAGGTAAGGGACAAAGTGAAGTGTCGCAGGTTACCTTGCTACTTAGTACCCGGGTCACAGACCGCTTAGTCCCAGGTTCCCGTCCGCAGGCATTATGAGTCGACATCCAAGACTAACAGGTGGCCTCCTTGAAGGAGAATGCCCCTCTACAGATGTGTAGGTGGCGTATTCTACATCACAGCATCAAGTAACACGGTGGTTAAGTAACTAATTATAATAACTATTTATAAAAAATGTATATTCATAATACAAATAATTTGAAGTTATATGGTTTCAGGTATTACTCTATGCTAAAAATAATTTATGAAAAGTATAGGGCTTCAAGTAATTATATAAATCAATAATTATTTTTTTATTTGAAAACACATACATAGTTGTAAGTACCATTTTACCCTACCTCTCCAGCACGAACTATCAGTTTTAAGCCGAATAAACCTGGTTTGAATACGGATTATCTCTTCACTTTAACTGGTTTCCCTACCACAGCTAAAGAACCTATTCTGTCATACTGTTTAACCATAGATCGAGACAAAAAAGAGACATATGCCTTTCGAGGGAGAATTACCGCGTGGTGAAACGCCAACAACCTCGTGTAGGTAACACGGGTCATTATTTGCATTTTCTACGACGAGAGTTGTTAAGCTAAGACCGGCTCCACTGACATAGTTGCAATTATTCCTATCTGATGTTAACAATTTTCGAAATAATCTATCCGGTCTATAGATGGGACTGGCGCCACTACGACCGATCCGGTTCAGAGGGAAACTGGGGTCTAATGAGATCGAAGATCTGACTCTACACTCCTCAGAGCTAAAGAACTGGAGCCGAATAAACAGATGCTGTTTACTGTCCTTTCTAGACCCCCTGTAATCATTGTATCCTCGCGTGGGAAAAGAAAGCAGATGTTCTTCTGTTGCCCTTGGTAATCGTACTGAAGACAATTATGCACCATGCAATAGTTATACATGGTTAATAACCTCCACCACTGAAAATGCCATTGACATATTGTGGATGCGGTAATTACGCGATATGCTAACGATACGAATGAATCGTGACGACGTGATAATCCATTATGTTTTTAAAATGTGAAATAGAGGAAACATTATTGTCAAATCAAGCAACAGTAATTCCATATTCTGTTTCTTTCCAACACATTTATCATCATCATCATCATCTTCCTCATCATCATCATCATCTTCATCAGCAAGGCGTGCGTATAGACAGCATAGATTACTTTTGATTCTCTCCTCTCGCTCTGTCTGTCTGTCTCTCTCTCTCCATCCCTATATGCCATCCCAATCGGTAAGTCCACTAGATGTCATTAAACGTTTCAGATTGTTCAGCAAACCATCTTCAGGAGCTCCATACGGAAAGTAACCGTTGTCGTTCCTATGTTAGACTATGTGACGCAGTTTGTTCGAAATTGTTAAGGGAAATTTTATTAATGAAATTACCTTATTTTAGTATTCATTTATGTGATGTTCGAAATATATCTATCTAATATATATATAATATATATATATATATATATATATATATATATATATATATATTACAGTGTAAGTGTAGCACAGGTATCTCTGCCGTAAAGTAAGCTGCTGATGTTAGGTGTGGCACTCCACCTCAGAGGCAAAACAATATTCTTGGTCTAGCGCTTGTAAAAAGCGTATAGTCTCCCTCAATGTCTGGCTATACCGACTTTAGGTCACCCCGACTATATATATATATATATATATATATATATATATATATATATATATACTCACCCTGTAAACCAAATCAGATATATAACTATACTGTTATACCTATATTCCTAGAGGAGAGAGTCTATCTGACATGAAATTTCTAACTATCATGGAAGTTTTCATACGACCAACTAAATGTTCAAAAATATCTCAACCACTCTGGCATGCCTTAGATAATTACAGTCAAATAATATTTATAGAAAAATTAGCACACTTGAATTTGGAATTAGCACACTTAGATGAGATTCTCGTAGGATCTTTTTTACCTAAATAAAACAAACTATTTAAATAAACTAATAGCAGATAAGAGGCAAAATCTATTTTCTTAATAGCTGGATATACCGTTTTTTTTTTGTCACATACTTTTAACAAACAAGATTAATTCATTCAAATTAATGATATCATTCTTCCAACCCAATCATCTTAACTGATATCAGTTTAATTACGGCTAGATAAAAAAACGAACAAAAAACAAGGTGAACATCCTCTACGTGTGTCAATTTGATTATTTTTGCAAAGTGTGGTAGACTCGGTTAAAAGTCACCTTTGGGAAATAAAGCCTATTAACAAGTCATATCCAATTTATCAAAATTATTCTTTAATAAAATTCAGATAAATAAACAAAGGAAAATGGAATATAATTGAAATATGATAAGGTAGTTTCACAGATTTCAAAACTTTATTAGGAGAGTTTGAACTCCTTCTCCCTTTCCTTCCTCTTTCTTTTCTCTTTACTCTTCTCAGTCTTTACTTCTGTTCACGTTACTTTCCTTACCATTACATCCCTTCTCGCTGTAACCCATTTTCAAAGTCAGCAGTAGATTCCCACTTTCCAGAGTAGCGGTTACGCGCCACTCTGTAATGCACAACACCTTCATATAAACGTCTATTTTCTACTTCCGTGTAGCTTCTTTTCACCTGCAGGACATCAGTAAATATTCAATTTCCTCCCTTTTTACCACGAATAGTTATATTATATGTTAAGAATAGTCGGTGTAAGTGTGAATCGACTCTTTAATTATTAAGTTCCTCCCTT
>CM042137.1:95505881-95510881 GCA_023376005.1 Doryteuthis pealeii | reverse complement strand
ATATTTGTCTCTTTTTCATTTTCCTTTAGCTTCACCCTGTGATCTGCTGGCACTGCAAAATCCACCAGATGACAAGTTCTTTCTTTTTTGTTTATCAACACTAGGTCTGGTCTTCTTGCTGGGATAAGGTGATCCGTTATTATTATATTTTTATTTTTGTTTTTATCATAGTGGATATACGTTCATGACGAAAAGCAAGTTAAAATATGTATAATTGCAATAAGACAAGTGTCCTATATTACCCTGTTAAACGGTGTCTACATCTCATAGGCGCTACAACCAAATTTCATCTAGCTAAACTAACTTTCTAATTACATCACAAAGAATATATATATGCCCAACGCTTTGTTCGATTACAATGTGACACAAGGTCAACTTATTAAACCGAGTTTGAAAAGGTCTGAATTCAGAGTTTTCCTCCTTCATCCCAAGGTTAACGAGCCCAGTTTTTGCAACTATTTACCCATAGCTCAGGGGAGAATATTCCGAGGCATAACTTTCCCAAGTGTATAGGAAATGCAAACAGTTTCATCCAGGATCTCGTAAACTCGGGTTGCCGAGGCCATTTCAAACGACGATAACCATTCCACAACGCGCCTATTTATTTATACAATTATAAATAATGTTATAAAAATTTGAATAAAAAATGAACTCTCTCGTCGATTTCGACCCATGAGAGCTCATCCAATGAACAATCTACTCAGTGTATTGTTTAAAGTTGTAATGGCTTGTGTTAGATCCTCCCCACTTTTTGGCACGGTCGATATGAAAGAATTGGTGCACCAGGAATGCGACAAACCCAATCAACGACCGACCCCAGGTTTCCAAATACAACATTTTCCTTGTCCTAGACTTGTTACCTATCCAAAGTTAAGGGCCAAGTATGCCCTAATATTTTACCCATAGCTGAAGAATATATGGATTCATACGTTTCCCAAGGGTATTAGCTATGTGAAATGCAAACAGCTTATTCTAGGATTTGAACTTGGGTCGACAACCCCATTTCCTACGACTCTAACCATTATGCCACTGGTCTTCATAATAATGTTATACATAGGTATAATTAACCACGTATAAATATTCACACATAGTGTGAATTGTGAGTATCCGGTTTAAATATTTTATTTATTTCATCTTGATTGATGGTTTCCATTTTGACGCTAATGGACAGAAGAAAAAAATTCCTAGAAAATCAAAAAATGACACAGAAACAAAAAGAAACGTAAATAGATGCATTTTCTTTCTAATTTTCTTTCTTTCATTTTTCCCTTCCTCTTTTGCTGAAGTCACTTTCTGTATTTTCTAAAACTCACTCGTTGTTCAACCATTTAATTTAAAAAAAAATTCCATTGTGTTGCTATTCTTTATTCTAGCCCCAATCCTTTTTATCATATACGAGGCATGTCAGAAAAGTTCCTACTAGATAGCATTCTTCGGTTCGAGTGGCATCGTCCACTGCGAGTTCTTGTCACATGGCCACACGATCAACCACCATGTCTACAAAGAGAAACTGCTACGTTTGCTTCGTTCAGTGTGCGAGAAGAAGCGAGAGATATGGTGGGATAACTCGTGGGTGCTTCACTATGACAACGCACCTGCCTACACTGCCATGAGTATCAAAGACTTCCTGACCCAGATGAACATCACTGTGCTGAAGCAACCTCCCTACTGATCTGGCTCCATGTGATTTTCATCTTCCCCAAGTCCAAGTGGGTCATCAAGGGAATCCGTTTTAAGGATGTGCACGACATCAAAAAGGCCGTGACGACAGAGCTATGTAGAATCTCTGCCACGTGACAGAGAAGGATGGGAAAGTACATTAGATTACAGGATGATTACTTTGAAGGTGATAACTTGTAGTTTGTAGTTTGGATTTGAAATAAATTATTTGTGAAATATGTCGTGGGACTTTTCTGTCATACTTCGTATGTGATAGGAAGTGGAGACTGAGGGATTTAGTGTCCTGGGTATAGGTTAAACTTCATCTAATGGTGAAGATACTGTTCTAGAGCTCTTAGGAGTGTGGAGTACTCCTTCATCACCATTACTTCCAGGATCATTCACACCAGGGGTGGTAGTAAATAAGTTTAAAAGTTATGTTTAAAATGAAATTGAGTTGAAATAAAAGATTTTGAATACCCATCAAGAAGAAATTGAACAAAACGTTTGCGGTATAAAATAACCCAACAAGAATTTAAATGCCGTAAAATCCTATCGAACCGCTCAGTTCGCCTATGTAATTGCAAGGTTATGGATTTGATGTAGATTCTAGCCAACTCAGCGCATGAATAGTACATGTTGGATAATTTGATATGTGTGGTAAAGCATCTAGGAGCTGACGGTAGGTGTTTCACTCTATCATAGCAAACAATATCCATCGTCTAGCGCGAACAAAAAGGGAATATACTCTCTAGCTGTTCAGCTGATACTGAAAATATTTTGTGGCCGTTTTTAGGCTGTAGTTCAGAGCAATTTACAATGGAGATCCCTTGTGTTCCTTAATGTTAGGTAGAATCCTTGTTTGTTTATTTGTGGAGAATCCTTGATTGTTTTTAAGTGAAGAATCCTTGTGTTAAGTAGTCCTTGGTTGTTGATCCTTTCGTCCGTGTCGAATATGAGCAACTGAACGGCTTTTCAATATGGGTGATTAAATATTTAACTAACCCCGTATTCGAGCGTGTTGATTGGCTGATTGAATCCACCCTACCGCGCAGAGCCAATAAGTTTAAGTGGTTTTATTGCTTACTTTGTAATTTACTGTACTTTAATTATGATTGTAATGTAACTGATAGAAATGCTGTTACCCCGTGATAAAATATGTTTACCTGGGTAGAATGTGGCACTAGGTAGCAAGTACAGGTCATCTAGTGGGGATCTAACTATATTCAGTGGTAATGCATCTGCTCGACTATCTTGCAAAACATTACATCATGTTGGGATGCCTAAATATGGCACCATGTGTATGGCACTAAATATGTATCTTCTGCTGAGGGATAAGTTTTGAGTTCTGATAAGTATGATGTACCCCTTCATTGACAATAATCCCAAGTCCACTCTGATCCGGAGTGGTAGTACCTGTTAGATTCCCATGTATGGGTCAAATGTATATGTTTAAAAAAATTCGTATTTGGTAGGAACGTGTGCGAAGAATACAGAAAAAAATCTTTAAAGAAATAACTACACAAAAATGTAAATATAAACGTACAATGAACGCGATTCCTTAAAATCTAGCCATAGAATAACCCTAGACGTGTCGACATGCCTTTAAACCAATCACTCAATCAATCGAGATAAAATACCCAGTCAAAGGGTAAAATACCCTCATCTGCTTTTTATTTGAAAATACGCGCTACCATAAAATAAATGAGAGGTTTAATTTCTTTTAAAGAAAAAAAATCTAATAGGTTAACCAGTATTTTTAATAGAGCCTTATACGTTCAGTATCATTTGTTTCTTTATTGTTTCCTATGGTGTTTTCCTCCAGATCCCATCATATTACTGCCGAGATAATTCGCTCTTGTGAGATTATTGTTATGGATGTTTGTTTTGAAATTATCACATAATTTCCCGATGGAACTGAGTTTTTGGCAACTGAACCAAGATTGGCAGCACGTGGATACAGGCACTGACCGGCTTGGCCGTGTTTCGGGTTGCTATCATATCTGAAAAACGAATAACCGACCCACAGGATTTGAGGCGTGTACTAACCTAATCTTATCCAATATTTCAAGAAGTCCCTTTGCACATTTTTGTTAATTTGTTACAAGCAAGTTTCCATAAATACAATTCTACATAAAAAAATTGTATTTAAACTTTGCTCAAATGCATCTGTATGTGGCTCTTTTTTTCTAAAATTCCTTTTATATAAATTCCAAAGATGTACAATTTTTTCATTCAACACTCAAGAGCATTTTAGAAATTTTTCTGAGTCCTAATCTTTAACTATTTTCCTGAAATACAATGATGCTCATCTTTTTAAAAAATATGCTACTTTCTTTGGAATGATTTCTGAAATGGAAGGATTTTGAAGATAAACACAAAAATAGGACTTTTTGTTGAAAACTGTATCACGTCATTATCATTTTACCTTTTTAATTTTTCTTTTTACACTTGTACTAGCATGCACTTTGAACGGTCAATAAACTTGGAAAACAGACTGGAGGATCTGGAAATCAGAGGAAGAATTGAGACCACCAAGACTATTGCACTGTTGCAATCGTCTAGAATACTCAGAAGAATCATGGAGACCTGGGGAGACTTGTTGTCACACAGATTCCAGTGAAAGACCATCAGCTAACGCTTTGTGAAAAAATCACAAAGAGTGAAATAATAATAATAATAATAATAATAATAATAATAATAATAATAATAATAAATTGAATTGCATGATCGCTTCGGCATTCCCCTTTTGAATCACCTCAGGCTCCGGGTAATAAACCCGGCCCTGCCTCTTTTAGACGAAGATGCGGGTACTGTATGGCGTGGGCGGCCCCCTGGGATCACGCTATTGATTTTATCATTACTTACAGGTTCAGAGACCGAAGCCCCCGAACTCAACCTAAGTATTTCTTGAGATTTGTGAACTAATTCTTTTTCTGAACGTCAAACCACTTAAATTAGCAGACACGTTCATATACCTTGGTAGCAATATCAAATCTAGTGAAAGTGATCTCAACTCACGCAGAGGAAAGACATTAACAGGTTTTCGATCATATGGAAATCTGATCTCCCCTGATTAAATAAAACAGGATTCTTCTAAAGTTTGGCCATGATCATACTACTGTATGTTTGCAGGATTTAGACTAGCGTCTTGCTTAGTGAAAAAGCTAGATGGGAACTACACAAAGATATTCGTACCGTTTTTATGAAATCATGGGAGCAGCAGCCTACAAAAAGCAAGTGGAAGGCCATTTACCTCCAATCTTAGAAATCATCCAAATAAGACAAACAGAATACAAGGTGTATCATAAAAGTATCAAGAGTTAAGCTGTATTTACCAA
>CM042137.1:95455881-95500881 GCA_023376005.1 Doryteuthis pealeii | reverse complement strand
TTGTGGTAATATTTTAGGGATTTCAATTTCATCGTAGCTTCTCTTGCCGACTGTTGAAGAGTCTTCCGTTTTCAAATTATTGCAGATGGAAGAAGCACTTGAATATTTTAATCATAAAAAGGTTAAAAGTATAAATAGATGGCGTAATGTATTATTGATTCAGCATAGAAAATAGAATTGCCTATTTGAGGTGTACCGGAATTGAAGATAGTACTTAAAATACAACCGCAGGTTCACCGCCAATTCACTCAAATGATGTCACTGAACCTATCAGAGACTTTTCAAGCAATGTCATCATATTCAATAATGTTCGACGCTGTTTAAATGGACACAGCGTATGTAAAAAAAAAGTCTGATCCACAGGGAATGTGATGAAAGAAATAACGGAACTTTCCGCGGAAAACCGTCCTGGCCTCCTGCCTCAAAAATCGCTACCCGGTGGTTGCTGAAAAAAAACTCCAACTACGATTGAAGTTCGTAGCCGAAGCAGTGTCATTTGCAAAAAAAAAAAAAAAAAAAAAAAAAAATAGGGTTAGGGTTGGGGTTGGAGTTTAGGGTTAGTTTAATGGGAAAATAAATAAATAATTTGGGCTCTGTTTTTTCTGTATACAGGGTCTCCCAGAAAAAACAGAACCCACAAATTTTGTAATAAAACTATTAATTTTAATTAGGGGGGTTGGTTTCGTGTTATGGTTATGGTTGGGTTTTTAGGAAAAAACGCTCTAAGTTGTTTTTTTTTTTTTTGCAAGTGAAACCGCTTCGACTACGGACTTCAATCGTAGCTGGTGTTTTTTTTCAGCAGCCACCGTGTAGCGATTTTTAAGCAGGAGGCCGGGACGGTTCTCCGCGAAAAATACCGAAATGACAAGCTGAAATAAACAGTATCTCTACTATTTTGTTACGTATAAGAATAGAGATACTGGTTTATATAAATGTTATAAATTATACCTATAATTTTTAAAAGTGAGGTAGTGATCCTGACCTAAACAAAGGAAATCTTATTTGTATTAAATTATCAAGAATTGTGAAAAAAAAACTTTGCTGGGACTTTAGAATACACCGACTGAAGAGGGATAAACCCCCTTTAATGATGCTCGGGGTGAGTGACCGTGATGCTTAAGGATGCAACACTGGTGGATAAGCAGTCCATAACATACAACACAACATTTTGATCCTTATTTGGGCTAGACGGGCCACCGATCGATCGGCTGGTCATGACAAGCCCTAACACGTATATGATTGGCCCGACTTTGCTTTTTCTTATAGCAACCCCCAACCCTTTTTATCATATATGCGTTAGAAGGCAGTGGATGAGGATCTTATTGCCCTGGCTAAAACGTTAAACACTATTTATTGTGAAGTTCCGGTTCTGGAGCACGGATAGAGTAACCTATCATCACATTTACTACCTACTCTGACCTGGAGTGGTAGTATCTGTTAAGGTCACCTCTATGGATGAATAGAAAAAAAAACTGTTCCCATCAAGAATGAATCTATTTTAAAACTTTGTCGACATTAAATGAACCCCGGAGGTTGATATGCAGTAAAACAAAACAAACAAACAGAAAAAAAACTATTTCTCTGAATGTTTGAGATGAGGCTTGATGATTAGTATTATCTGCGTTATTCGGACTATTGTCCCCATCTTCATTGCTATTTGTACAACGTTTCGGCCGATATGCCCTCCAGCGTTCTTCGGGTAATTTTTGTCGGACTCGGGAACCTTCTTTTCGGACTCGGGTTCCGAGTTCGAAAAGAAGGTTCCCGAGTACGAGAAGGTTCCCGAGTCCGACAAGAAATACCTGAAGAAGGCCGAAGGGCATATCGGCCAAAACGTTGTACAAATAACAATGAAGATGGGGACAATAGCCCGAATAACGCAGATAATACTAGAAAAATAAATTGTTTTAAATCTACCTGTGAGGGTTATTTAATGCTAAATTTTGTTTAAGACAAATCTTGAGTTAGGATTTCACCCTGAGGCTCCATATCTAGAGCTCTGGAGTGTGAATTCAACTCTTCAGTGACATTACGTCCAGGTCCATCCTGACTCTGAGTGGTTGTACGGATTATGGTTACATATATGGGTCAAATAGTTGGAAATCATTAGTATGAAATAAGAAAACTTGAAGCCATATGACTATTGTAAAATAATTAGGGATATCAATTATTTTAGTAATTTGTAATTCCTAATTTACGGTTTAGATTCAAAACAAAAAAAGAGACTTAAAGAAATATTTTTGGAATGAAAACAATCCCAGAGTCAACGTATTGTATACATATGAAATGTACTGGAATGCAACCATTTGAACAAGGGAATGGGGGTTTACACGTTATGTAAGTCAGTAATCAGCTGATAGAATAATCTGCTGATATGTTAAGTTCTATGCTGACGTTGAACAAGCCGATTTTGGAAAATTATTTGTTAATTAAAAATCGTTTGAATTTGTAAAACCGCGCTCGAAAAGAAGTAAAGAAGAAAGTCGTCTGTCGTACAAAAAAAAAAAAAAGAAAAAAGAAAAAAGAAAAGACCAGCTGGTGATGAGAGATTAGCGATAGATGTTCGATTTCTCTGTCTTACTTTCTTTCATTCTTTCTGTTTTGTCATTATTGGCGTAAACAACAGCTCTCTATTTCCGTATCTCTGCTCCTAATTTGGCAAGTAATACTGTAGATGGATACTAATGAGACGTTTTTGATACTGACAAATGAGTTAAACGGGTTGCGATAGAGAAAGGAATTATTAAGGATGTAAGACTACACTTCTTAAGTGGGTCCGTAACACAACGCTATGGGGGCTAATTTTATCATTATTAAACAGGAATATTAACATATACAAGGTGTGTCAAAAAGTTTCGAGATTTTTGGTACTTTTTGACACACCTTGAGTTCTGAAAAATAATGAATGGAACGTCATTTTTTTTTCAGAATACAAGATAAGTCAAAAAGTACAACAAATCTCGATCCTTTTTTTACATACTTGCTGGCAAACTGAACGAATTTTGATAATATAACCCCACGAGGGTTGACATGACGTGCAGCTGGGATTAGACCGTCGTGAGACAGGTTAGTTTTATCCTACCGATCGGCACGTGTATTACGTCCACCTTGGCCACGGCTATCCCGTCCAGTACAAGAGGAACCGCGGGATCGGAGCAACGGTTGGCGTGCTCGCTCGAACGAACGGCGGTGCCAAGCTGCCTCCACGCAATAACGGCTGAAAGCCTCTAAGCCGGAACCGCGACCGGTGTCGCCACGGTATTACGAAAGGTTACGAACGATATAGGCCAAAGATACTACAAAAAGAATATATATCATCACTTGCTTTAAAATGCAAGTTTCCAAGCATATATCAGTTAAGGAATACATACCTATACATGTGGGCGTTTTATCGTGTTGTAATGGTTACATAGCAAGTCTCGCAGATCCATTATTTGGGAATTGCGAGTTCGATTGTTGATGGATGTCCCATACATGTGACGTGTCACATCCTACCAAAGGCAAACGTGTTAAGTAAATATATACATATGTTTGATTTCAGCGTTCCAAATTTGATTTAAAAAAACTTATATTCGAACATTTGCAAAAAAATTATCCGTTGTTCCCCAACGAATTTTTTCATTCAAAATAAAATTTCACTCTGATGAAGGTCGAATCTTCTCTGTGTGCGAAATATTTTCACACAGATGAACTGACCGAAACACATGTGTAAGTGATATTGATTAAATTCATCTTTTATTATCCATTCTATTCTTTCTTTTCTTTATTCATTCTTCCTCATATTGTCGGATATATTTCCAATTTCCATTTTTTACATACATATGTTTACATAATCTGGTTGATTTCAGGTACTAATATGTTTATTTGTATTTCGCATCAAATGTATTTTCGAAGACAAGAAGACCCACCACCTAAATAAGATGTCGTGTATGATATTAACCCGTATACATTCGTGAGGCTACATTTTTGTGTGTATTACTTTTATGGTTTGTGTGATAGGTGGTATGTAATCGTACAGCTGATGTTGTGGGCTTCCAAGCTTTGTTCAAAACTGCACTGAGAATCCTTGTGTTGTTGATCAAAGGGCGTCTAAGTACTTTTGAATATACCATTCAATTACTGACGTCATTGGATTTTGCATGCCTATCAATTCGAGACACGCAACAAGAAGTGTCATGATCATTAAAATATCAACGGTCATATCCTTCCAAATTAATGCCCCGGTTGGGTCATTGTTATGCCTGGATACACAGGGTAAACCTGAAGAAGGCCGGGGATACAGCGGCCAAAACTATATATTTTTCTATACGACAATAAAGATGAGGAAAACATTCTGAAAAATCAAAATATATTCGCCTTGAAATAACCCTAGGGTTGACATTCCGTAAATCCAACCAACCAACCAACCAACCAACCAATCAAACCAAACCAAACATATTTGATGCAATAATACGTTAATCCTAGCTGTTTGCTAACTAATCCTATTTCCTTCAGATGATTTCTTAACAGATATGATTATACGTTATATCCGCGGGAATTTGTTTTGTAACAAATATATGACGAACTTATATTAAGATTTTACATGACATGACAGAAGAGTTAAAAAGCAATGACATAACACATTTCCATATTCCTGCAATAAAAATTGTCTGTCTAAAAACACTTAATTTCGACATCTCAGACATTACTAGACAGTATCGTTTAAAAGATTTAATTTTTAATACCTTTCGTTGAAATATTTTTAAATTCTGTTGCGCGTCAATAAAGTAATGTCTCAAATTAATACTATATCTGGCTGTCTACGTGTAATTTTAAAATGGGACTTTTTTTGTTCCTACGCAAAGAACAGTTGTCTCCAAGAATTTTAAATGTCTTGCCACGTATGTTCATTTATATTAGGTAAGAGTTTGTTTGTATGTCTTCTAGCAATAGACACACACACACACACACACACACACACACACACACACACACACACACACACACACACACACATTATTATTATTATTATTATTATTATTATTATTATCATTGCATTTATTGTTGTTGTTGTAGTAGTAGTATTCGCTTTCATACGCGTGTGCTAACACACACAAATACACACATACAGAGTATATATATATATATATATATATATATATATATATATATATATATATATATATATATATACATGACATTCAAGAATTTGGTGATTAGCTTTTAATTTAGTTTTTCTTTTAGGCGAACAATCTCTCACAATTGTGGTTTTCCTCAGTTTTAAAAAGAGAATGTTAGTCCTTGGACACAGAATTAACCCAGCCATTTATAATCTAAAAGGTACCTGCATCCTCGAAAATGACCGACGATGGTCTAAAGTACCCGTACTCGAACTACACAAATAGACACATTGGAGTGTTTCATCTGCCAACATCTCGTTCACCAAAAGAAAAGCTGAATAGTCATATAAAGACAGAATCCATGTCTGTCATTTCTAATAAAACATGCCTGCAAGAGAAGTTGCTGACAACATATATATATATATATATATATATTATATATATATATATATACATATATATATATATATATATATAACCACAGATTAAATATTTTGGTGTTAATTTTCCGTAACTTCAGTTTCATGAATATCATGCAATCTTCAGACGGTAAAAACAATATATGTGAAGATTGCATGATATATATGAAACTGCAGTTAGGGAATATTAACACCATAAAATTTAATCTCTGATTTTAAATCTCCTCTGCTATTCTAGCATTGAACACTTTCATATGCTAATACTTTTCACATCTATTCTCATTATATATATATATATATATATATATATATATATATATATATATATATATATATATATATATATGCCTGTTGTATACTTAATCCGAAGCCCGACTGGTCATCTAGGTTTGGTTGTTTTGCTTATTTTCTTTTAAGGCATATAAACTTTATTCGGGCCATTTAATGCCGAACCAAGTCCTTTTGAGAAACAATACATTAACTTTGTTACAGTACCCTACGATGCTTAATTTGTCACTAATTAATTAGTGACGAGGAAGCTGATGGCACTCCTGGGGGAATCATTTGGAGATTACCCTAAAAAAAATAATTATGATAATTATGAAGACGCAACGATACTAATATGAATGAACTTCCTGGTAACTCACTTGGTAGAATATTTTGTTTTAGAGTATTATATTCACCGATCGGAGAATACTTTTTTGTTATTACTCTAAAACTACCACATTCAAGAAGGCCCTTAACCAAGAACTTTGGAAAGCATTGAATCAGGGGATGGAAAATGAAAGAAGGATAATGAAATTAGGGAATATTTTATTTTAAATGAATTTGAAGATGATGCAATTTCACAAACCGTTTTTTTCTCCAGGTTAATTTATCCGTATTCTCCAAGCTATTAAACAACTTTAAAATTAATTGAAATTGAAATAAAATCAATATCAAGAGAAGAATTATAACAATCATAAATAGGAATTTGCACAAGCTTGACCAATGGAATATTAGGGACAAAATCAGAAATAACAGGATTCCATTCACGCTAATACGTTCCCCTTCGGACGAAAACTCATGGGAATGGTATGAGCTCTCTCGCACCTCCATATTCAACATTTTCTTGTACATATTTGTTATTCTGCTTGTTTATTTTTTAGATAAAATGTTGTCAATTATTATTAATTTTAGATATAACTTCATGAGAATTTGGTACATTATGTAACTTTTATCAACATGATTTACTTGGAACTTAATAAGCTTTGTTTAACCTAATACTCAGGGCTCAAATTGCTTACGGTCCTGGCGGTTCCTATTTAGCAATTCAATTTATTACCAGGGAGTCTCTGTGGTGTAATTGCTAACGTGCAGGACAGCGATAACTTTGTAAGCGAGTTCAAACCCCAATAACGCTATTACGTTTACTTTTGGACTAATACCCTTAGGAAAGATATGGCCCACCCATTCCTGTTGCAATAGGTAAAATAGTCCCACGACTGTTTTTTTTTCAACAAGGCTGTATTTAGAATTAGGTAACCCACGAGAGTTGATATGCCATTAAACAAAGAAACTAAACCAATCTGTTAGGTACGAAAGATACTTAAGGATTTATTACTTCAGTGCGTACTAGTGTTTTTAGCACAAGTTGACAGGAAGTCATAACATTTTATTGATGGTAACTTTATTTCGTACCAGGTTAGAAATGTGTGGCTGCCATTGTGAATAAATTTAACTAAAGGTGGTCTGCGAGCGTAGCCTGCTTACGTTACATCCCAACACAACGGTAAAATGGGCACCTCACGCGGTATAACTAGAAAAGGAAATCATTGTAAGTGATATCAATGCACACTGGGTACCCCACACTTCTAGCCTTGTGTCACAACCACGGTAAGCTTAGTAAATAAGTTGATGGTAAGTAATCAGTCACTTAGAGAGAATTTCTAGGTACTAATTAGTTTATCCATTTTATCAACACAACAGTTCTATTGCCCAGAAGATGATTCACGGCTCTTGAAATCTGACCAATATACAAACAAAAAAGGCTTTTACACTAAACGCTGTTTGGATTCAGAATTAGCCAAGCAGATGTACAGAAGCCAAGCTCTGCGTTAACAGAACTCTATTTAAAGCCATTTTATCTGCTAGCGTTGAACAAGACGGGTGGCGCACTAGATCCTCTCTAGTGGGCTCTAACCGACGAAGGGGTATTATGTTGAAAGACCTGAAACCCCCCAATGAAACAGTTAATGATAACATTACTGAAGACCTCACTCAGCGCTGCTTTATAGCACACACGTATCTCAAAAAAATTACACGGTTTTCATGTTAATCAAAAAATAAATAGACGCGTATGGAAAGATTTATAAATAGAAAATATAAACAAAATGTACGGTTAAAGAAAACGGTTTGATATTTAAACACACCCACACACGAGTCTGGTAAGTTTTGTCACTACTGTTTTGCGCCGCCGTTTTGGCACCGACGTAGACTTATTTTGGCGCCTTTAGAATATCCTGAATAGATTGATAAGATTATGAGGAATAGCCAAATATCGATAATTAAAAATTAATTGGATTTATTTCTTACAATAATGCTAAAATCAAATAAGCAAAGAGGTCCAGAAGAAAGCGGCGGCAGCAAATCATCGGCACAACGCGGCGGTAGCAAAGCGTCGGCACATGAACATCAACATTTTGTGCGACAGCCTTCAGATGCGACATCAGTGGTCGAGAATGTTTTTCGAACATTGGACTTCACAATCACACGAGGCGCTGTAACTTCAGGAGCACAATAACTATATAGTATTCCGAGATTGCAATGCCAATTAAAATGAATATTAAAGATTTAAAGCATTTCATACTTGTAGACCAAAACACGAAAATAGTCCAGTGAAGAAAGTGATTCAAACTGTTTTACGATACACAAAATGTAACCCGGGTATATGTTAACCGTTTTTGATTTGAAACATCCCCAGTAAAACCCTAAGCGTAAGCCTAAATCTAAAGTATCTTACAAGACGTTTTCTGTTGTTAGTTTTCCGGTACTTGGTCCGTTGCGCTCTCTATCGGCTGCTGTTGTTCGATTCTCGATTAACACAAAATATATTACTGGCATCCTGAATTGGCGTCAAAAGAGGTTCGTACCAAAACGGCGATGCCAAAAGAGCGATGCCAAATAGTCCTAATCCACCCAGACCCAGACACATCTACATAAAACTCTAAATATAAATAAAATTTTAACTATCTACATACATTTCTACATCTGGATTTGACATGTCTCATGCAAAGGGGACAGAATAGAGATATTAATCTATGATGAATACCAGTCATTCCTACGACCTTCTTCCGGTGTTTAGAATACGCAGACAATATATCTGTAGGGGATAAGAAATCCCCAAAGTGGCTGCCGGAGTAAGATACTAACATGCATTTGAGGGCCAGGCTCTATTGATGGGTGGTGTATTTCTTCATTACCTTTACTCCCAACTCCACACTGGACCGGAATGGTAGCTGTTGGAATATTTGGTGTTATAAGGTGTGCTGGATTCTACCACTTAAAGCTATAGACTCTGCGTGGCCGCATGGATTAAAGCCAGCCAAACAACACGCTCGAATTAGTTAGTTAACCATTCAATCGCCGATCTTAAAAGCCGTTCATGTGCACGTATTCTCCACGGACGAAAGGGTTCTATTTAACACTAAGGAACACAGAGGAACAGCCAAGGACTCTACTTAACATTAACGAACACCAAGGAACAACCAAGCGCTCTGCTTAACACAAGGGATCTCCACTGTAAAGTGCTCTCACTTGAAGCCTAAAAAATGGCCACAAAAATCATAACAAAAGTAACTTTTAGGGTTTCATCTCGGGGTCAGATAGATCTATTAAAACTCCTTCGTATTCGATAGCACCTTACTCAAAAGAAACAACTGCACAGGAATAGTACAAAATCAATTTACAATGAAAGTGATACCCTAAACTATAGGTATAAAATAACCCTATATGCGTTGAAATGTTGTCAAAGTCCATCAATAAAACAATCTATATATCATACTTGTGTAACTATTAACCAACATCTGAAGTTGACGTATGTCAAGGAAAAGAAGAAATAAATAGAGATATTAACCAAAGAAAAAAGGAAATTCTATACCGAAGGACCTGTCAATCATTACTATTAATAATTCTTACTTCTATTACCTTATCGTATTCCATTCGCTTTTTCTCACAACTTACTTGGTAACAGGGGGTATCACAAAATCTATGAAAAAAGCCGCAAAATGTTAGCCCATAGGTTATTCATATATACCAAACCCATCTCACGAGAAGGATGTAACACATGGTAAATTTTAAGTGGAGTTTACCAGGTTTGAATTCATATCTTTCCCCAAAGATTACCTAATCAATGTTAAAGTGCTCAGTCCACCTTACTATTTATCCAGCACTAGGGAGAGAAAAAGATTGATGCATACCTTTTCCAAGAGTATTAGAGTAATGTGAAATGCAAATAGTCTCGTACTGGATTTGAAATCGTTTTGCCGCGTTCATTTCTTACGATGATAACCATTACATCACACGTCTAGGTTGGTGATGCTTGAAAACAATCGGGAAGGTGATCAATACCTACTGGATGGCATGGGTGTGTCGGAGTATGATGTTAAGGGCCCAAACGATGATGAATCCACGAGCATCACGGAAGATGCGTCCCGGTGTATCAATAAGGTATGATTTTAGGAACTTCTAAGTTTTCGCTTTTATATCACTCACTCTTTGTGAGAATCAAGATTCTTTTTGTTCTTACTTAAATAAGACTTAAATACTGAGTGATGTTGATGGCTCTTTGATTTAGTAGATCTTGGGATACACATATTTGCTTTGAAATAGTCCCCGGGAAAATATATGTGTCACTACTAAAGCTGTCTGACTACTACCTTGTAACCTATCCTGTGTAATTCGTTTCCAAGAAACTATTCAAATGTATTTACAGTTAGCTTGAAATGGCGAGGAAAGAAAAAGAAAATGCTAGGACACGTGGATACGATTTCACGGCGTCCTTTTAAATTCGTGTGCGTCAGAGACGTAGGGCGCGTAACTATCAGCATCTTTGAATACGGTATTTCATGGGGGAGGTTCTTATTCTGAACATGTGCGGACTATCCATTCATTGTCATTACTCGAAGTTCCACTTTGACATCACTGACAATGCGTCCCAGAGTATCAAAAATGTGTGACTTCAGGAAACGTCCTAATTTTCACTTCTATTTCAATTTCGTGCGAATCAACCTATTTGTTTATGATTAAAAACTGTATTTGATGGTGACTCTCTTGTTGTGGATATCCAGGGAGTGTTGAGTATCCCTTCATTGTTATTACACCCAGCTCAACTCTGACATCTCTGACAAAATATCCTAGTGTATCAGTAAGATGTAAATTCAGGAAAGTCCGAGTTTTTATTTCTATTTCACTCACTCTTCGTGAGAATCAAGCTACTTTTTTGTTCCTGCTTGAATACTGCTTAAGACTTCTGTATCACCTGATCTAGGCTTTAATATTTCAGGAGAATGTTCTCTTTCCTGAAAAGAACAGACTTAGCAGAAAATAATTCATAAGATTCCTATCCGATTAAGTGAACCAAACATATTGATGAACTCTGTGGGTATTAGATATTTGAGATGAACGTACACCGTATGTATTTACAGAGAGAAAAAACGTATGTGATGACAAATGCGGTAGGGAATGATGAAGTTGTGTATATGAAGTGTACTTGCAGGTCAATAAAGTAAATAATTATGTACAAGAGTACTGATACAGAATGATCATATGTGTACTTAACCAACACAATATGTTTATCTATCAACAGCATAGTCCATAAATAACTACATCCCTGATAATTTTGATAAAAAGCTAATTCACTTTTCAAAGAAAGATATCAGGAATTTATTATTTCTTATAGAACATTATACTATTGAAACTGATATTTCAGGTAGTATCTATTACCAGATATGACAACTTTCAAAGCGCGTAACCTCTGTCTGTCTGTCTGTCTGTCTGTCTCTCTCTCTCTCTCTCAATATATCTTTTATTATTATACTAAAGCTGAGCGAATCAACTTTTGCCACCTAAAGGCTTTTTCCTAAATAGTTTTATGTTAAAAACACAGCTCAGAATATAATTTAATCCTAAATCTAATTAATGTTTGAAAAAATTCCATTTCATTTGGTTCTAATTAGTCGTAATTTGCAATTAATTAAAAAATCCACCATTCCCTGTCTTTACTTCCTGCCTGTTTCTTTACACCTACCCTCTCCATATATTTAGAATACATATTCATTATATGAACACTTTCTCTAATTGCTCCCTGTGTGAGAGAGAATAAGTTCTTGCAAACAAGCAATGAGAATTAACTTTCTGACTGCTGTTGAGAGACTCCCACTCACTATCCCACTGTCTCTCTATCTCCATTTTTTACAAAGCTCTACATGAAATTTATCGAAGTAAACATAAGATAATTGTTTGATTTCTATAAAAAAATGTAAATGAGATTCGTACACACAAAATAAATAAATTAATAGATAAAATTGATGTGTTTTAAAATAGATTTTTTAAAAGATTACTTTAATTATTGATTTTTTTAATTTATAGGGTCAAAGGACTAAAACAAATCAAATAACTGAGTAAAAATCTAGTAAGAGGCTATTGTTAAGACAAAATTACTTTTATGCTTATTTTATTGGCCCTGTAAATATTATTATGAATGCAAGTAATGTTAAAAAAATAAACAGATTTAACACAAATCAACACTAAAAATTTCATTAAAATTGGAAAATTCCCTGATTTTCGGTAATTTTTTTGCTACGGGTGGTGGAGCGGGGGCGCAAATTTATTTTGAAAATACAAATTTTACGTCATCTTAGACAGCATTCATGGTCGTGTTTACGATAGATTTGAGCAAAATTGACCGAAAAATAGTTTAAAATGTATTAAAAATAAATTACATTATTGTGATTTTTTCAACAATCTAGCCCGAGCTCAATCGGTGACCCAACGGGCTACGTCATTTCTAGTATATAT
Source organism: Doryteuthis pealeii (assembly GCA_023376005.1). Lineage (NCBI taxonomy): Eukaryota > Metazoa > Mollusca > Cephalopoda > Myopsida > Loliginidae > Doryteuthis > Doryteuthis pealeii. The sequence continues at coordinate 95,488,307 of CM042137.1, read as the reverse complement.
ATATATATAATATATATATATATATATATATATATATATATATATAAGGTGTGTCAAAAAAGCGTCGGGATTTTCTTGTACTTTTTGACACACCTTCTATTCTGAAAAATATTAATGTTCCATTCATTGTTTATTTCCATCTTGGTAAATACAGCTTAAACTCTGCACTTATATAACACACTTAGTATTTTGAAAAAATTATCATTCCATTCATTGTTCATTTCTATCTTCAATCGCGATACTTTTATGGCACACCTTGTATATATAAGGTACGATGGGTAACTCTTTGGTTTTCTACATTATTGTTTTCGGGCCTGTTTGTTGGACGTTTTGTTGGCTCTGAAGCAACTTTAGTCAGTTAAGCACAATCAGTGAAGAAGACAGCACGAAGAGGCAATTCAACCTACTAGAATCTTACAAATATCATGCTATACTGATTGGTATTCACGCAAGAAGCTCGAATACGAGAGGTGGTGGGTGTTAATGTTAGGACAGTTCAGCTTATTTAAAAAGAATTGGATTAATCCAAAGTTGATTACGAAAGTTCAACTTCTGAGACTTGACTATGGTGTTTATGGTAAGAAGATCTCCCAAATGTTTTGCTGAGATCCAAGCCATCGTTGACAATGATACCAGCAAGACAATCAGTTTTTATCACAGGCTATAAAGGAAGAGAAAATCAACGCAGCAAAACTTTTGAATAAACTCAAGCACACCCTACCTATAATAAACCAACACGACTGACTAAACCAATAACCATAATAAACTGTAATAAATCTTTCAAAACGAATAAAACTCATAACAAACCATTAACCCCATACACATGAGGACAACCAGTGACGTGTCTGAAAACGATTGGGTAAAAAATATGTGACACTTCCTTTGCCATCTGAATACCGATATACGGAAAAAACAAGAACACTTGAACGTCTACTCTTGAAGAGACTAAAGAAGAAATATTCCGTGGCCGTTAACAAAAGCTACATATATATATATATATATATATATATATATATAATTGGAAAATTTGCTTTTTGGAGCATTGTTAAGTAAAGTATATTATTGTTTTTTTTGTTTTTTTTAAGGCAATTACAATGCGTATATCGTATAAAATTTGATAATTATTGAAAATAATCATGACAAGTAAATCAGGCAAATAACGAGCGCGGGGTGGAACACCGTACAGCTGTTTCAACTTTATTAAGTCTCATCAGCGGTGTATACCTACGATTTCCCTCCGACAGAAATCGAAACCGGGAACCCAGCACGCAGAATCAGAGATTCTACCTCTGGTCCACCAGCCCGTGCACACGAAACAAGCCGAATTAACCTTGTCAATGATAAACGCCACTAATATACAAAGTACAGTGAGCGTTGGGGGGGGGGCAAATTGACCTTTGCCCAGGCGTAAGATGATATATATATATATATATATATATATATATATATATATATATATATGATATACCAAACTTATTGGTAAATCCTCACGATGAGAAAAAAACCGGCAAATAGTTTGATTGTAAAAAATATCTACCAAACATCAACCGGGGAGAAAAAATTTTGGGAAAAAGAAAAGACCAAGATAATCGACAGAGAGTCAAATCTCCGCCCTGATATATATATATATATATATATATATATATATATATATATATATATATCCGCAAGTTTTCACCTTTGATCGGTATATTTTTGAATGCAAGATTAAATAGAACAAACGCATGGCGTGATTGAAATATTTTAAATAGTGCACAAAAAATCAACTTCATCGAAATAAATCTAGATCAAATGGAGAAGTAAAAGATTCAATCAACTGAAAAGAAAATGATCATAAAAAACTCCATGCAGAATAATTTTAGAGAGATATCAACACTGTCTAGAGAAAAATTAGAAATAATATGATTTGAATAAAACGATTTAAAAAAAGAAATGAATTAATATCAAAATGTAGACACGAAAACTAATTTCCAATAGAGGATACAAAATGTAAAAAACAATAGAAATGTTTTCTGTAGAATATGACAATAATGCGTCAGAATAAATTATGTAAAATAAAAATGAAAACACGAGTTTTGAATTACAGAAATAAAAATAAGACCTCAACTTGAATAATTGTGTTACACATCAAACTGCTACGAATTGTTAAAAGTTAAATATTTATGTATCTATTATTGTGTTTGTTGTTTCACTCCTAGCGAGTTTTTCATACCCGCGTACGCTGACGGTTTTTCTCCGTTGTCTCAGCGAATCTCTTCAGGCCTCCAAGACTCTTCTGAGTATTCGAGCTGATATCGACAGTGCTGTAGTCTAGATGGACCCGATTCTTCCTCTGATTTCCAGTTCATTAAGACTCTTTTCCAGACCCTTGGGGATCGTTCCAAGGGCACCAATTACAATTGGCTCGACCTTCACTTTTATGTTCCACAGTTTTCTTAGTTCTCTTGCAACGTACAAGTATTTGTCTATCTTTCCGCTTTCTTTCCTTTCCTCAGTAATTATTATTATTATTATTAGTAGTAGTAGTAGTAGTAGTAGTTGTAGTAGTAGTAGTAGTAGTATTGTATCATTTCTTTCACTGTTATATTTGTGACGGTATGTCTTGTCACATCACCATTACTCTTCAGAGTATTCCAATTGATTTTAACAATGCTGTGGTCTGTATTCTCCATATTATTCCCATCACATGCACACACACACACACACACACACACACACACAATATATATATATATATATATATATATATATATATATATGCAGCAGTCTTTCATTCATACAAACACTATTAACAGTTTCTGTTTGAGTATTTTCTTTTCAATCCTTTCGAGTTGACGTCACAATCATTTAACATTGTGGTGAGATTTATTAATGAAGGCACCGTAATTTTCACAAGTACTTTCGGCACTACAAACAGTCGTCTTTAGGGGGTATATGTAATTGAGCTTTTTGTCACAGTTCTATTTGTACCCATAAATGTGGAAGAAGCATGGGAGTAAGTAGGAGCGGAGAATTACAAAGACTGTGTAAAGAGGTATGAAGACTGGGAAGAGGAGAATTAGCACGAGATAAGCTACTTACATTTGAGAACATGGCTGCTATTTTAACAATTTATCTTAATGACAATCTTTTTTTCATGAGGCTTCGAAAATGTGGAATTTGTGCTAATTTCTTTTTATGTGGTATGTATACGTTTCCAGTTAGTATTTCTCTGTAAATTATATATATATATATATATATATATATATATATATATATATATATATAGGTGAAGAAAGTAAAAGGAAAAGAAGAAAGGTGAAGAAGAAAAAAGGTGAAGAAAGAAAAAGGTGACGAAAGAAAAAGGTGAAGAAAGTCAAAGGAAAAGAAAAAAGGTGAAGAAAGAAAAAGGCGAAGAATGAAAAAGGTGAAGAAAGAAAAAGGAAAAGAAAAATACGTTATGTATTGAAGAACGTAAGATTATTGAGAGAAGGAAGTAACGTATGACATCAACGGGGAGAGGGGGAAAGGGTACAAGAGAGGGGTGTTTATGCCATTTAATCTTTGTATATTATTTTCAAGGGGACGTTATACAGTATTTTAGAACTTGAAGAAACCGAATAAGAGAAATATCACAGGTTGATCTTTCCTACTCTGACCTTAAGCATTAGACACATGTCCTTTGCAGAGCTTAGGAACTTAAGGCAAATATCAATGCAGAAAGCATCTCAATTGTCTAATCCATTTGCGTGTACGACTGTGGAGGGTAATTTTTAAGGATTACTGGGGAAAATATCATATCAAGATATGATGAATCCATGTCGGCGCCAGTGACACTATCGTAAATAATCATTTAACTATGATATTATTTGTTTCTTTTGGTAAAACTGCACATATGATCAATCACGACCAAAGCGGCAGATAATTGGTTATAAGTAATTCTCATTTGTAATAGATATCTGTAAGTAAAGCAAATTGGTCGGGGTGGCCTAAAATCGGTATCATCCAGACAGCTAGAGAGACTATACCCTTTTCTTTAGCGCTAGACCAGTTTTGGCGTCTGAGGCGGAGCGCCACACCTACCATCAGTTCCTCACTTTATTGCACAGATCTCTGTGCTACTCAAACGCTGAGTTTGCAAGGGCCCGTATCGAACCCGGAACTTTGTGGTTCCTAGTCGGAGTAAAAGTAACGTTAGTGGAATGGTCTATGATCGGTTTCAGCAGCGAGAGTGTCTATCCCCTTTTCACTAGCGCTAGACCAGAGATATTGTTTTGGGGTTTGGGTGAATCGCCATATCAGCTACCTGCTTTATCGCACATATCCGAAACTGTATTACCCATGCGCTGAGTTAGGGATTGCTGAACCGTGTGGTTCCGAGCAGATGTTAAACCGGTCAATTTTGTAATAAAAATGGCTAATAATATTCATATCCGTGGGTTCAAATTCTAAAGGATTCACCCAAGTTAACCGACACATTAACATAGCCAATTTCGGAGAATGATATGTTCTAGCAGAAAAGAAATTAAAATAAAACTAATTAGCGCGTGGAAATTACAAACGTGAAATTTGAAAAAATGACATACACAAATAAAAAAAAAATAACAGATGGTCAAGAAAAGCCAATAAAGAGATACACTATCAAAGGAAAACAATGATATAGTGTCCTAGGTAACACATCATTCAAGTCCCTGGCCTGACATATAGATGGCAGCACAAGAAAAATACATATTTTATAAAGTACTTATTTTCAACTGGCACGTGTCAGAATTTGAGCCCAATCAGCTTATTAGTTTACACATTACAGTTATTTAAGTAAAGCTACTGTTGCAAATTTTCAAAACATGGAAAAATCTGAATTTCGTGTGTTGATAAAGCATTGCGTTCTGGTGGGAAGGAAATATTGTTCATGCAAAGCAATGGCTTGATAAGTGTTATTCGGACCCTTCTGCGTCGAAAACTACGCTAACGAGGTGGTATGCTGACTTTAAACGCGGCTATTCTGAAGCCCAGGGGGTGGGGTGAAGTCAGCCATTCCTTACCCATATTGGTGGTACCAGTCCCATAACTGGGCTAATTAGATGAATCGATTAATTCTAACGTAACGTCAACTCACCTAAGGTTATTTTATGTCCAGATGTTATGGAATACGATCAGACTATTCTAAGCCTCACATGCTAAAAAGGAAAGGCTAAAAAGGCAAATATTATCGATATCTGATATTCAAAACTAAGCATAATCATTTGCAATATAAATTGATATTAACCATTCTGTTTGATTAATAACTTAAATAAAAATTGATCGGTTGATTGATTGATTGATTGGTTTGAATGGCATGTCAACCGTCTAGGGTTATTGTTGTGAGGTTTTACGGGGTCAAATAAGAACAAAACGACAGATAACAAATGTAGTAAAATGTATTAACAGAAAGTACACAAATACAATAGAGATAAGTGGAAATTACGTCCGACAATAGAGGCATTGGCTTACTCGCATTGGCTTACTGCTAAGCCACAATTATCCCTGTTACTTATAGTAACCTGTCGGCGCATTCCATTAGTCTTATAGGGTGTATCACCTATAACAGTTATTTTATTACACGTTAGGGAAATGTACTCATTTTTCTTTCATATTTTTATTTCTCGTATAGTTGCTTCTTCCGATATTTTGCATACGGTTCTATCGGATGCTATTTATTTGTAACAGTTTTATTTGTCCCATACATGAGTGGAGATGGGTGTAATGGTAATGAAGGGTTAATCTAAAATGCTTAGACTCCAGAACTAGAGCGTCACGATTAGATACAGTTTAGTGTCATACCCAGGACACCTGTTTTGGATCTGGTCTTACCCCTCCACGGGGAATAAAGTCAGCATATACTAAGCCCCGTCGACAGTGCAAAAAATATCTTGAACGATATTAGTTTCTTCTCTCTGAAAACATTTGTATTGCAACTAAATATAAAGTGTTTACGTGTTTAAATAAGTCTAAACTATTTTAGTACATTGGCCTCTGAGATAAAGAAGTTCCAAATATGTGTGAAGTGTTTATCAATTTAAAACGATTGTTAAGATATTCGAGGTGTTATTCAGTAAATGAGGAGTTGGTATTAAGAAGCACTGTTTACAGGTGCATTTTTTCCAAATAGATCAATAGTGATGGAACATTTCATGTACCAGAAGACTGTCACCATATTCTTATTTACTAGCCGCCATGCCAATCCCTTTTAATTTACTTCACCGTCATTGTTTTCACTCCATAGACACTATTTGCCATTCAGTCACATAGTAACTTACACACGTTTAGCAAATTTGCAAACATTTTTCGACTAAATATTGCTTCTTCATACACATTACACATATTATTTTAAATTCTTTCACAGTTTATATTTCACAGTTTCTCATCCACATTTCCTTTTCCTTTTAGAATTCCGTCGCTGACAACGATGACGTCACACCATATCTTCAACAGTTGTGGACCTGCTGGTGGCTAGTTATTCCAATTCTGGAGTTACAGATGAGGTCTCAGCCTCCAAATATTGGATGAAAGACCGATGTTCAAGACTTAGAGTAATCTGTTTGATTTGGTGTCATTTTGAATAGCCTCAAAACAAGTCATTTTTGCAAGATTCAAATACTTTTTTGCAATAAACTAATTACTAACAATGTTTAAATTCATAGAAAAAAAAATCTGAAACATGATTTTGCTTTGTAAAATGCCTCGTATTTATTTAATGAGTTTCGTATTTTTGTGTCGCAAGTAATTAGAGACTATGATCCTTAAAGTGACTTTAACATGAAATAACCCGACAAAAATTAGTATACCGTAAAACCAACCGTATAATTGTGTGCAAGTTATTATTAATTCATAGGAATACTTGATACAGTGTAACTATATAAAGATTATTCATATCAATCGTAATAAGATATGATTATTTGCAATTGTTATTATCAAATCACATACTCACCGCCGTTTGAACAAGAATCTGTATGCCTAGCCCGAATGGAAGCCGCTGCGAAAGTAGTACATCTGTTTTGTAATTTGTCATTTTGTCTACATGACAGAGACTATGTTGGTAGTACGGCAGTAGAAATTGAAACTTCCAGCCAATAAACTTTATCTTTTTTTGTTCTTGTTATATTAAAAGCTGCTTGGATTGTTTGACAATATGGCATCTTGCATGAAAGAATAAGTCTCTTTGAATGTCCACCAGAATTGCACCCAATGATAGTGATACGCATTTCCAGAACTTTATCAAGCTACGGTGAAAAATTAGGCTAATCACGTGTTTCCTCAGTGGTGACTTTAATATGAATCAATCGATGTTCAACCAATCTTCAAACCATAAAATGAAGAGTCTCTTGATCCGCTCATTAGGCCGATCAAAATGTCCACAGCATTCTTCTGACAACGACATTCTCATCGCTACTTCAAAATGTGGGTCACGTCAGCTAATGTGGATTTGTTTGAAGCCTAGAATTGGTAATGGTGAGTAGTAGCTTGATTTGGTTTCTTGTTTAATAGCATATCAAAGGGCTATTTAAAGCTCAAGACATCCTTGTATGGATATACCAACATCTTCACATCATCAAAATATGAAAGAAGGTCAATTTTAAGCGGTGTTTAATAGGTGTTAATTCAGAGTTTTCCTTCACTTAGACTGATTTCCATCATCATCATCATCATCATCATGTCACGCGATTAGCACGGATATCCATGTCAATCTCGCCAAACTTCTTTATCATTCATTGTTCCTGCGCAGCATCCAGTATCCGCGTAGACCTGGTCAATGTAAATCCTTGCTGTGCGGCCCATATTAGCATTCCCATGGCTGGTTTCCGCAGGAGAATGTCGCTTATGAGTTCGTCCTTGCAGTGTCCAGCATGTCTTGTTCGTCTCATTCGGATGGTTTGTGAGATAGGAGACAAGTGGCCGTACAGCTTCTTTCTTTGGAGGGTGTTTCCACGACTTGTTCAAGATGGCACGCAGCATTTTTGTGTAGCTCCCATACCAACGTCAAAGTGCCGAGTCTTTTCTACAATTCACTCATAGTTGGAGGAAGATTCTTGAATTCGTGCCTTTGCCAAGAATATTAGCGCTATATGAAATGCTACCAGTCTCGTCAAGAATTTAACTCAGGTCACTGCGTTCGTTTCCTATGAAGATAACCATCACACAACAGGCCTCTCCATCCTTTTAGAAGAATTAGAGTGGTACTATATAATCCATATTAGAGAGATGTTGAGGTTCATACATTTCCCAATGGAATTAGTTCGAAAGTGAACGTAATAGGGCCACTGCAGTTTGAACTCGCTTACTACCATGTCGCAGTTTATTATGTAACGAGGATTCCTCCCACAATGCGTTGTAGTGAAAATAATGTTTTGTAAATGGAAACATGCACTATCAAATTGTATTATCATTATCCCTCTATCTGTTGTAGTTCCAGTGAAAATATGTAGGAGGTATTGTTTGTAAAAAGCAATTGTTCATGGATTATATGAACATCCAGATAGGAAAAGTTTGAACGACTTAAACAAAGAAACAATATCAAGATTTTGTCAATCAAAGGAGGCGTAATTGGCACAAGAAAATCAGAGAGCAAACAGACTTTCAATCAAAAAGGAATTAAAACAGGATATTGATTTGGCAAAAATAAAAGTGATTATAGTGGAAATTATTGGATTTAGAAAATTTCGGGAACGCACACTTTATAAAAATTGTAGAGAACTATGTCCGTTTGGCCAACATTTTATTTTATTTCAGTCGTGGAGAATTAAATAACGTTACGTTTTCTTGCAGTTGTAATGTATTATAGTCGTAGGAAATTAGATTTTTTTCAGTGACGTTCCATTTTATTACAATCGTACAGAATTAGGCTCTCTTCGGCAACATCACATTTTATTACAGACACAGGGAATTACACCGTCTTCAATAAGTTACATTTTATTACATTTTCCAGAATTATGCCTGCATCAGTAACGTTACATTTTATAACAATAGTTTAGAATATAACGTCTTCAGCAACGTTACATTTTATAACTAACTTAGAGAATTACACCGTGTTTAGCAAGTTACATTTTATTACATAGTACAGAATTACGCCTGTCATCAGTAACGTTACATTTTATAACAACAGTTCCGAATACAACGTCTTCAGCGACGTTGCATCTTTTTACAGATGTAGATAATTACTGCGTTTAAGCACCGTTATATTTTATTACAGACCTAGAGAATTACACCGTCTTGAACAATATTAAATTTTATTACAGCGGTACAGTTACATTCTATTACAATAACCCAGAATAAACGCATACATTCTCCTATTAACTTCAGTTAGATTAGGTCAATTACAGGAATAAATATGAAATCTTTAATCAACAAAGCTTCTAAAATACACGAGCTGAGCAAATGTCAATTCAGCAAAATGCAAAACTAAAATTGATGTGTTCTTGACATTGTGGGTCATTCGAAAATGCACATATCTATGTGCAATAGTGTATAAGCAGATAGGTGTAGGGGCCTTATGTATTGGTTAGAGTTATAGGAAATGGACTTGTCGACCCGAATTCAAATACTTCTGTCGTAGCGCTGATACAATTGGGGAAATATGCATCCACCTACTCTCCTCCAGCTATGGTAAATAGTGGGTAAACTGGGCTGTATAATCTTGGTTAGGCAACCAGTCTAGGAGAAGAAAAAATCTGAGATCAAACCTGTTAAACTCTGATTAAGAAATAGGCCCATTGCCATATCCTGCTAGTGCGGAGAGGTTGAAATATATATATATATATATATATATATATATATATATATATATATTTACACACATACACACACACACACACACACACACACACACATATATATATATATATATATATATATATATATATATATATATATGAGGATGCGTATGTATGTGTACATCCGAATCTGTGTGACTATGTATAATATAGCATAGCGTATGTGGATATATATATATGCATGTAAGTTGATATCTGTTATAATAGTATGAAATTGATAGCTAAATAAGTCGGGTGTTTTGCAAATTTTAGAATATATGTAGCAAAACAGAGAAAATTAACTATCGAAGTTAATAAATTGGAAATGAAATAATCATCTTTTTAATGGAAGGAAATGGACTCTGTGAATCATGTTCAAATTCTGGATGAGGCTCTTTGCATTTCCTATAGCTATACTACCTTTATAGATCTAATTATTATTCTCTCTCCAGCTATGGTTACGTAGTAGGATGGTCGCTTAAATCTAAGAGAAGGAAAACTTTGAATGCAAACATGTTAAACTCCGCAAAGAAATTGACCCTGAATCGCGTCCTGCTCGAGCGCAAGGATTGATAAAGTATACACACAGATGGATGTATTTAAAAAAAGCTAAAACACCAGTCGTTAACCGGCAGCTAGCAATGGACTATAGGGTAACGTATCGGACGGGCGTGATGTCAGTTGGGGTTCGCATCTGATCGGAGTTAATTGTTGTGTCTAGCAACACTGAAGAGACATGAAACGCCGAAAGACGGTGTCTGTGGATAAGTTATTATTATATATATATATATCCAGTGTTTTGCCTTCCTTCCATCATTTTGTCTTTGATTTTGATAGATTTATATTAAAAGTATACACGTACGTGCAAAGATATATTCTTTTTCTTTTGTTATTTGAGGAAATTAAAAAAGACGCGTCAAAAGAGGCAAAACAATCAAATAATCGAGCACAACAAGTGATAGGTACTGGTACCCAATGGTGGGCAATATGAGATTTGAAAAGTCAATACTTAAATCTAGCTGGATACTACAACTTGTCTAGGAGAAGGAAAATTCTGAATTAAAATCTGCGAAACTCCGCTTCAAAATTGAGCTTGTGTCACATCCTGCTCATGCGGAAGAGTTGGTATATATATATATATATATATATATATATATATATATATATATATATATATTAGGTACTGGCAAAAAATCGGCTGCTACGAGTTTTAAAAGCGAATTAGAAATAATTAAATCTATTATTCAAGTCAAACTTTGTCTAAATCGATAAGTAGTAACATACTGACCATCATTAAAAAAAAAAGAAAAATATAATTATATTAGCAATTTATTTTTGATATATTTAAAACGATTTGTTTTGGCCAATTTTGTTAGCCGACGCCATTTTTGGTTCTTTTTAAGTCGTTTGATTGGCTTGTTTACAATTTTAATGTAACATTCGCGATTGTAAAAAAAATTACCAAAAATCAGGTAATTATCCGATTTTAATGAAATTTTCAGTATTGATTTATCAATTAATGAATTTTATAATGCATCTGTTATTTTATTTTAACACTTTAATTTAGTATTCTTGCTATGAAAAAATAATATATGAAATTAATTTAAAATATGAGAAGCCTGATGTTGTTTAAAATGTTATTTTTTAGATTCTAGAAATGAATATCTATTTAATGTAAACCTTATTTTTTTTAACGAAAGTATGCGTTTTGAAGAAAAACTCTATTGACAATGTACACCCCCCCTTTTTTAAGCAGAAAAATATCGATGTATATATTTTTCTTTCATAAGATAATAGCCAATTAAATAATTGTCGAAATGAGTAAAAAAGAAATATCCAAAACATTGATTAATTATTATTTTTTTACATTTTACTTTCCGATTTCGGTACTTATTTTCTCATAGTAAAGCCACCGTATTTTTTTTTTCTATTCATAACTTCAGACTTTTGTCTCTTTATTTATACTATAATTAGAAAACTTAAAGATCAACTCGAAAAATGTTACGCCCCCAACATAAGGGAGGGGGGTCAAATTAAGGTACCTGAAAAAAATTAGAAAGTTTTGAAATAAAATAAATAATGCATTATAAAGACCATTCATTGATAAATAAACACTGAAAATTTCATTAAAATCCGATAATTCCCTGATTTTTGGTAATTTATTTTCTGTTGGGGGCGGGGCTAAAGTAATTTTGTCAAAAACGCATTTTAGACTCATTTTGCCTGTACCTAGATATATATATATATATATATATATATATATATATATATATATATGTGTGTGTGTGTGTGTGTGTGTGTGTGTGTGTGTGTGTGTGTGTAATAAACAGCAGGATACGGCGCAAGTACGGTCAAAGGTCAGCACGCAAGTATTGTTTTTCGTTCTTCCGTGGCTTAAATGGAAAAAAAAGACAATATTTTCCCTGTAAGTGAAACCTCATATATTCAGCATAAGTTGTAGGCCACAGCCAGTTTGAGTCTAAAACAGTTTAGGGTAGCATTCGAAAAGTTGGCTGTTCAATACAGAAAAAGGGCGGTCCTTCACAACACGTTAGGGTCAACTTGACTTAGTGTGAAAGCTGACACACACTCCGCTCAAAATTGGTTCGACAAATGCTGTAACAGTCGTAATACGTGTGAAGTCTAGACGATCAGTAAAAAGTTACTGCTGAGAAAAAGCAGGAGGTTTTTTGGCACATCATACCGACTTTCTGTAAATTAGCAAAGTGCCAACATTTAAATCCGGATCAATGATTGTTTGAAGATTTGCCCAATGTGATCATTAATACATAGACAGGAACATTGAAACATCTATCTATCTATCTATCTATCTATCTATCTATTTATCTATCTAATAATCCTGTCTAAATTATGTAATTATCACACATAAAGGATGTTCACATTGCTTTTGTATTATTTAGCAGTAAATAAACTAATAACATATATGCTGAAAAAATGTTTATTTATACTAGATTAAATTTATTTATTTGATTGTTTTGCCTCCTCGGACATCGCAACTTTTTTCTATCTTATCACATAATAAAAGAAAGGAAATATCTTTGCACATACATGTATACTTTTAATATAATATCTATCAAAAGGAAAGAAAATGATGGAAGGCAAGACACTATATATATATATATATATATATATATATATATATATATATATATATATATATATTGAAAAAAAAACAAATGATGTTTAAAAATGCTTGGGATCATCAGGAGAGAATGTGCACCGTTTCGGGGCCTTCCTCTCAATGGTTTTAACTGCACATCGGCCCCGTTGAGAGAAAGGTCCCGAAACGGTGCACATTCTCTCCTAATAATCCCAAGAATTTGTAAACATCATTTGTTTTTTCAATATATCAAATTCACACTGTCAGATTAATTTCCTTTTATTTCACACACACACACACACACACACACACACACACACATATATATATATATATATATATATATATATATATATATATCCGTAGAAAGTTGGCCCTGTCTCCCAACGGTGGGGTGTTAGAGGAGTATAAGTCTAAGTTGAGTAGGTCGATGTTAAATATCATTGAACAGAGCAATATATTATCTGTGTACTATTTTCAATAAAGTTAGTGGTGTGATGAAACTCATTGGTATACACCGATACCTGCGGGCAGAAATAGATATATAACCGCAAAATTGCAGATTTTAAACATTTGTCCGTACCATATATATATATATATATATATGAAATATATAAACCGCTTGGATTATCTAATGCTAAAATGTAAAATGCTGCTCAATACCTACGTAGAGCAAATAATAAAGCTAAGCCTAATGAGTCAGATATACCATACCTACTAATGTTTTCGCTTAGTAGCTTATAAGGACAAGTAGTATTATTGTCCTGATGAGCTACTAAGCGAAACTATTAGTAGATATATCTGACTAATTAGGTTTAACCTTATATATATATATATATATATATATATATTTCAAGAACTTGTTGGATAGCAGAAAAGTTATAAAACATTAAATTGAGTGTGACAACGATCATGGTCAGGGCGCTCAAAACAAAAACAAAAAAAAATGCTTTAACTTGAATTCCCACAAATATTGTAAGCAAACGGATGTGATAGAAAATGCAAGAAATAAATACTTCAGAAGAACAATAAAACTTTTGAGACCAACATTCTACAGTCGTCAAAAGAATAAACACCTGGGCGACTCTCCACAACCTGTAAGATTGTCCATTCTTAAAAGGAACAAACGTGGAACCTCGAGAAATTAACCAAAAGACAAGAAAATTGATTATGATGGACGAAGCGTTTCCCACGAGACATAAACATAGACAGGTACTATGTATCAAGAAAGGAAGAAGGAAGATGACTCTCCTGTAATGAGTGTCAAAACATTCCCTATGATTTTGAGATACAAACTGTTTGCCTAATTTCCATCAGAAGGCCAGACGAAATCTAATTTAACAAATAAAAAAGGAAAGAAAAGGCCGACTTCTAGTGGATTTAGCTGTTCCCTCGCACCACAGAGTGAAAATGAGAGAAAGCTAAACGAGAAATAGTATTTACATTTTGCCAGAGAGCTTAAAAGGTGTGAAACATTAAGAAGACGATAATACCAATTTTTGCAGGTCCACTTGGAACAGTCATTAAACGCCTGACACAGAGACTACTAAAAATGTAAATTATGTAAATTGTATATATACATTCTTTTTTTTCGTTTATCGTTCTGTTTCTTTTCTTAAAAAAAAAGTGGTTTAGTTTCTTTGTTTAATGGCATATAAACCTACATGGTTATTTGATGTCAAAGCCATTCTTGTAGAACAGTCGGGCTACTATTTAACCCATACCTGGGTGATGAAAAGGTTCACAGCCTCCTTACGTTTTCGTCCAAAATGAACGTAATATTGCGACTGGAGTTCTAATTCGCTTACTACTATTTCGCAGTAAAGTCCTTAGCAACTACACCACGGGGACTCAACCCATTAATTTTTCGAATAGAAGTAGGGTTATATAGAGCTACCATCAATTTTTTTTTTTTGGGGGGGGTTGTTTTTTGCTTGAAGAAATTCCATCTGTATCTGACAAAATTGTTTTGCTCCCGTTGTTGTTTGTACCTTTTTAAAACTTTTGTATATTTTGGTATCTCATTTTCTTCATGAAAAACAGTATAAAATTAGTCCGCTATTTGAAACGCCGGAGCTTAGAATACACCAATTTTATCCCCCAGCATAAGATGATAAAATTACCAGTTGGTAAAAGTACTTGATGAAAAGATTACCAGTTGGTAAAATTACCTGGTCATAAAATTACCACTTGGTAAAATTACCTGGTCATGAAATTACCAGTAATAACATTTCCTGGAGATAAAATTACCAGTTGGAAATGGATACCCAAAAGAGAATCTGAGAAAGTTGTCTGTATTCCGTCCGAAGATCCGTGTGTGCTTTTTTCTAGGGTTGATGGGAGAAGATAGAAAGAAGGAAGATACCCATGGGTAAAAAACAAGCAAATAGATAAATAACTTTTATTAGCAATACAGGATATTCTTATGTTACAATATTTTCGTTTATCCTCTATCTACTGAGAGATATTTTGCTGTCATTTCATTCAGTAATGATTTCGGTGCTGTTATTATTATTCAATCCTTGAGATTTTACACACCATCTAACGCTAGTGGCCCTTCATGGAGGCTAAGGGACAGCAAATTTCATATATCTCCAGAACACTTCTGAGTATTCTTCCCGATTAAACAATGTTGTTGTTTGGAGGGTCTAAGTTCTTTCTCTGCTCTTTCTCTCCTCTCTCTCTCTCTCTCTCTCTCTCTCTCTACATGATATATATATATATATATATATATATTTATAATAACTCTTGACTCATGTGTTTAATTTGTGTTGTTTTTCTCTATCTTTCTCTGCTCCCTCTCTCTCTCTCTCTCTCTCTCTTTCTCTCTCTCTCTCTCTCTCTCTCTCTATATATATATATATATATATATCAATTGAAAGTTTGAATTAACTGATCAATAGTATGAAAAAATGAAAGTGCTTCATATAAAATGATATCGTAATTTAATCTCAGTGAAAAATACCGTCAATATTTGCAGGAAAATATATCAAACAAAGTGGTTGTCTTTATCCAACGGAATATTGTACAATATATTATTTTCATTTGCATAAAATCGCTTCACTATATGTAATTATCTGTGGCAGTTTCTTCTTGAAAACGTGACACACAGTTAGGAAAACACAGACACAGACACACACACATACCGACTCAGATACACAGCGACACACACTGTCATACACCCACACACACACACACACATATATATATATATATATATATATATATATATATATATCCAATCCATCCGCATGAGCAGGATGTGACACAAGGATAATTTCTTAAGTGGGGGGGGGTTAACAGTTATGAATTCAGAGTTTTCCTTCTCGTCGACTGTTTCTATAACCAGGTATAAAGAGCCCAGTATGTCCTACTATATATCCATATATTGAGGGAAATCCTTGGATTCATACGTTTCCAACGGGTATTTGCGATATGTGAAATGCATACATCCTCGTCCAGGATTTGAACTCTTCATGGCGTGTTCATTTCCTACGACGGTAACCATTAAACCCCGTGCCTCGACATATACACACACACGCACACACACACACACATATATATGTGTATGTGTGTGAGTGTGCTTCTGGGTTTGTGCGTGTGTGTATGTATGTGTGTGTGTATTTGTGTGTATGTGTCTGTCTACGGGTTAATGTGTGTACAACTAATTGTGTACATATAATCCAACAAGAACGACACATTATAGCAAGATTTATCAGAGCAATGCACTAACAATTCTCACAGATATCGAACAAAGCAATTCTCATTCCAATTTGTAAGTGAATGATAACTAAGTGTGATTTGTATTTGCGGTGAACGTCCTTTTTTTCTCATTCAAATTCTCGATGTGATAGAGATAAAATTGAATTCAATTTCAGATTCTTCACTTCTTCCGAAATAGAAGTATCGCTGTTATCATTGGCCGTTGTTACAGCGAGAACCCAAAGGAATCACAGTTTGTCTGGTTCATTTTCATTTTTAATTTGAACCGTTTTGTCTACCCTCTCATGCATTGTTGATCCTAACGATAAACCGTTCTATCGAATGTCTGATCAAACATAAAACTCATTAATCATGTTCGATTTATTCTTACTTTCCTACAATTGTTCATAAAAAACAATATGATTTAACTCGTTGCCTACTTTAAGCCGATCACAGAGGTTCTCCCACCAGTGTGATCCTACCGGAAACTGCTACGTGAACATCCCTGCAATCTTTTGTTTTGTCTGTGAACCAACCCTTAGACTGGTACTTGGTTCCTTTGCAATAGCGAACCAATTTGATACAGCCGTGGGTGGGGGGAATTTGGTCGGTAAAGAGTTGACTATGACAAACGTACATGAGTGGCAATTGAATTTGCACACAAATAAATTAATTATCTTATGAAATTAACTTTTTAAATACAATTTCTATAACTTGTCTGTAGATTATGATATCTTGATTGATTGGTAGATTATAATATCTTGATTGGTTGATTAGTAGATTATAATATCTTGATATAATATCTTGGTTGGTTGATTGGTAGATTATAATATCTTGATTGGTTGATTAGTAGATTATAATATCTTGATTGGTTGATTAGTAGATTATAATATCTTGGTTGGTTGATTGGTAGATTATAATATCTTGATTAGTTGATTGGAAGATTATAATATCTTGATTGGTTGATTAGTAGATTATAATATCTTGATTGGTTGATTAGTAGATTATAATATCTTGGTTGGTTGATTGGTAGATTATAATATCTTGATTAGTTGATTGGAAGATTATACTATCTGATTAGTAGATTATAATATCTTGATTGGTTGATTAGTAGATTATAATATCTTGGTTGGTTGATTGGTAGATTATAATATCTTGATTGGTTGATTAGTAGATTATAAATATTGGTTGGTTGATTAGTAGATTATAATATCTTGATTATTTGATTGGTAGATTATAATATCTTGATTGGTTGATTTAGATTATATATCTTGATTATTTGATTGGTAGATTATAATATATTGATTGTTGATTAGTAGATTATAATATCTTGATTTGGTTGATTAGTAGATTATAATATCTTGATTATCTGATTGGTAGATTATAATATCTTGATTTTGATTAGTAGATTATAATATCTTGATTATTTGATTGGTAGATTATAATATCTTGATTGGTTGATTAGTAGTTGATTAGTAGATTATAATATCTTGATTGGTTGATTGTAGATTATAATATCTTGATTGGTAGATTATATATCTTGATTAGTTGATTGGTAGAATATCTTGATTGGTTGATTAGTAGATTATAATATCTTGGTTGATTGGTAGATTATAATATCTTGATTGGTTGATTAGTAGATTATAGTATGATTAGTATCTTGGTTGTTGATAGTAGATATAATATCTCGGTTGGTTGATTAGTAGATTATAATATATTGATTGGTTGATTGGTAGATTATGATATCTCGGTTAGTTGATTGGTTGGATAATACAGCATGTCAACTATTGGTTTATTTTAAGCCGAAGTCATTTTTTATTTTATACATTCTTGTTGGATATTCAATCTTTTTAAACACATTTTGTACACATTTTTGAACACATTTTTAAAACTCATTTTAAAGCTATTCAACCCATACATTGGACCTAAAAGATATTGCCGTTCCAGGTAAGAGCAGGCCTGGGAGTAAAAGTGATGAATGGGTAATTCAAATTCCCCAAAGCTCCAGAATTAGAATCTCATTATTAGATGCAGTTTAATGTCATATCCAGCACAACAACACCCTCAGCCATAGCCATAGCCTTCTAGCTATGATAAAACGCGTTGATTGGTTCGTTGGTAGGATATATTTTCCATGTCAACCTTTATGCTGAATACCTTTTGTTTTATTTATTCTTGTTGGGTATTCATTTTTTAAACATATTTCTAAACTAACTTTGATGTAGATTGGGACCCTAATTGGTTCTACCCTTCCAGATCAGAGTGGAACTGGGACTAAAAGCGATGAAGGAGTAATTAACATTCCCAAATCTCCAGAAAAAGAACCTCACCACTAAGTTTATCAACATACACAAGACACTTAGATCCTCAGCCAACACATTCGAGCACATAAATGATAAAATGGTTGGGTTTTGCCATAAGAGTCATAGTTTTGGGTGCTAGTGTCTGACATGACCAGCCGATTGATCGGAAGGGTGGGCTATCCGACCACCTTTCTGGCTGAAGTTATAGCCAAAGTGGAGTGTTATATGTCATGGACTGCTCAGCCATTAGGATTCCGTCATTAGGCATCATGTGTCATCCCCCATCACACACATTGCAAAAAGATGGCCCCATTGGAGGAGTCTTACCCACCTGCAGATATGCAGTCAGTGTATACTACAGCTCGAGCCAAAAAGGCTAGTTTTTTTTATCAGGGATTCTAACCTTAATAACATCCATGTACATGTAGTGGTTTATCCTTTCTTTCTGATCGGTAAATTTGTATCTGCCTTCGCATTTTTAATATTATTCGAGTTATTCACATCATTTATAAGTTGTTTTTTTTCACTAGAGTATCAATGGCGACAAGTGCACTCAGCTCTCCAGGACACTTCAAATTATTTTCTTTGATTTACATAGCATTGTGGTCTATGGTCCGGTAGCGCCGTTCATATATCTCTGGTTAGTATCTTTGAATCACCAAGTCAACAATTTAGTCCCATTATCTAGTTTGTGACTTGCCCATTATATCGGCGGCTGTTTCGGAACGAGTTGCCAAGTGGGTGACTCAAGCAAATCAAGGAAAACTCTCCGTTACAATAATGATATAAAGATGAATTTTAGCGTGAGGTCTGAAGCGAACATTCCCCGCCTATCTCCGAAATCCGCCGTCATCCAATGTCTTTTATCCAGGATTCTTGTAATTCTTGGGTGTTTGATAAGATTTCAACCAAAAGAAATAATTAATTCCTATTGGTTAATTCTATTCCTTTGTTAAGAATGCACATTTTTTTACTTCAATTAAAAATTCCGATTAATTTGGAAATGTGTACTTTTCATCTGTTTTACCTCTGAATTTCTTAAAGTTCTTATTGAATTTCAAAACACGATTGAAATTCGCACATTTATGTTTCGTTTTGATTTGCATTCCTTGTCATAATTCAAACTTACTGTTTGAAACTTTGACAAGACATCGACGCAAATATGATTTTTAATAGCAATCTCTGACATTTGTTTACATTCTTGATACACGCGATAAAGGAATCTCTTCCATTTTCTGTTTACTTTTATGATACGATTTCAATAACTTAATTTTTATCGTGTTTCATGTTCAATATATTCTGCTACTATATTTCTTTAAACCTACCTGGCGAATTATCATAGGCGGTCTCGATTCTTTCTTTAATAATCTTATAGCATCTTAAAGGTGATGCAAAATTTGCAACACCTGCTTAAAAATAAATGCACCAATAAATTTAAAAAAAATAAAAACAGATGACTGATCTGAGAATACTAATACGCCGAAATTAAGATTGAAATACTTCAATGACGAGTCGAAAAATGATGAGATTGAATTTTCAAAAAAGTGTACAAGACGAGGGAAAATGAGGACACGAGGAATAAAAAATAGAAATAGATTAAAAAAATAGCCAAAAGAAAAAAATAACTATCGATCTATATAAAGCATTCGACAAAGTTAATCGAATTCGTTAGAAGAAAATAGGAGGGAAATTGAAATATAAAAATAAAGACTGAACACTGACAAGTTCTCTTCTGAATTCCTCAATCAACGAACACCTATGAAAAAAGAATAGAATAAAAAATCAAAAACAATGATTTTAACAGTGTAATTTACAGACGGCGGCTTATCAGCACTCATCTCTCATCTTCACTCCTCAGTTATCTCTATTACTCATTTGCTCTCTCTCTCTCTCTCTCTCTCTCTCTCTCTCTCTCTCTCTCTCTCTCTCTCTCTCTCTCTCTCTGCATTTCTGTCTCTCTCTCTCCTTCCCAGTCACCTTTTTGAATGGCCTCATGTTCGAATTTTCTTTCTCAGCTCTTTTGCACGACTTGTTATATTTAAAAATCTTGCCATCAACGATGTTTTAAATAGTCTTGATATTTAATTATGCACAAAGTAAAGTGGGATAACAATAGTAAGATTGGGTTGCGCCAAATTTCAAGTTAGAACTTCACCACAATGATAGCGCTGCCGCTTTTGTCCTGTTGTGGAAGACGCCACCCTCCAAAAGTTTTTTTTTTTTTTATTATGGAACCAAACTGCATCCAGTGCTGCGACGCAAAATTTAATAAAAGTCACGCTAAAATGTTTTAGAAAAGATAGAGATTATATTTATATATATAAACAACCGTTCTGCATGAGCAGAATGTGACATGAGATCAATTTCTTAGGAGGAGTTTATCAGGTTTGAATTTAGATTTTCTTTCCCGAGACCGGTTGCCATACCAAGATTAAAGAGTCCAGTATGTCCTACTATTTATCCATAGCTGGAGTGAAAATACTCGGATATATATTTTTACCAATGATTAACGCTATGTGAAATGCAAACGGCCATGTCCAGTGTTTGAGCCCGGGTTGTCGAGTCCATTTCCTACGAATACGAGCATTGCACAATGAGTGCCTACAAATGTGCATATTTGTAATCAGGGGTTTAAATAAGAAAATCCTACACATAAACTCGAATGTAATGATATGTTGATAATAGGGATATCGTCTTTATTTGTTAAAAACAATTAGCTTTTATGTAGATATTTAAAAAAAATACTATGGTGGTATAGTTCCAGTTCTCGAGCTTTAGAGAATGTGGGGTCGCCTTTTCATGGCTATTACTCCCACGTTTACTCCGCCTCGTGGTTGTAGAACCCATTATGACCCTTCTATTGGTGACATAGATCTGTTTGATTGATTGATTTTAAAGGCGCATCGACCTAAGTGAATTGTGAGTGACGGTCAGATTTATTGTAATGTTTTCCCATAGATTTTTCTTCATCTTGATTGTAATTTCTCTGCAGTTGATTGTTGCTAAATGGTTTGAGAATCGATTATAGGGATAGGTTTATAGGTTAAGTTTCAAGTTTATTGTTATGTTTTTGGTATGATTATACTTTTTTCAGTAAGGAGAGGTTTGTTTAAAATAATGAAGTAATTACTTGTTTAAAATGATTGTGAAGTTACATTTGGTACCATACAGAATTGGATACCATTATTATTATTATTATTATTATTATTATTATTATTATTATTTTATTACTCCTTTTGAGTTTTCTCATCAGCGTTAGCTGATGGTATTTCACTGATTCTGAGTGACAACAAGTCTCCTCACGTCTCCAGCACTCTTCTGTGTATTCTAGCCGATTGCAGCAATGCAGTAGTCTAGATGGTCTCAGTTCTTCTGATTTCCAGATCCTCTACTCTTTTTTCCAAGTTTATAGAGACCGTTCCAAGTGCACCAACTACAATTGGTATCACTTTTACCCTCATATTCCACAGTTTTTTCAATTATCTGGCAAGGTCCAGGTATTTGTCCATCTTTTCGTTTTCTTTCAACTTCACTCTGTGATCTGCTGGAACCGCAAAGTCCACCAGTTGGCACGTTCTCTTTTTTTTTCTTTTTTTTTGTTAATCAACACTAGGTCTGGTCTTCTGGCTGGGATGGGGTGATCCGTCTTTATATCGAAGTCCCAGATTATTATTATTATTATTATTATTATTATTATTATTATTATTTATTATTATTTCCCACCCTGAATTCCCTTTCTCTCATTAATTTTTAATTGTTCCTTACAACAATAATCTCTTGTATGTAGAATCTGTATTTTCTTTTGCCTTTTCCTGATTACACTGTTGTACATATTATACTTGTATTTTGTATTGTATTTTTATGAGATGGTTTATTTTAACCGTTTTTATTCCAAACGACAAATATTTGATCAATTGAATATTCACAATGTGTGATTTTCTTTTTCAACATTCTAATTACGAAAACAATGCACGGTGCTTTCCAATTAAGCAGAATTTACCAAAGAAAGATTAAGAGTCTTGACAATTACACCTTACTTATAGTGGATTTTATACGTACGTGATTGGAATCACGGTAATAGTAATATATTTTTGTTATATATACGAAAGTGAGTCAGATGTCGTGCAATATTTTGGTAAAGCGAGGCACAATTCAGCAACATCGGATGCTATTGCCGAGGTCATGAATGTGACGAATAACACTAGACTGTGAGATGGAGAGATTGTCTGATACTACGAAGGCGACTAGCTAATTTTGACTCCATGTTTTGACCTCAGAATTCACGTTTATGCCTACCTGGCTTTGCCTGATATGTTTTGCTTCATACCGCTGCATTATATTCCGGGTCAAACTCGTAAAACATAAGTTCCCGAATTAGATTACGTTTCCCGTTTACTTGTGCTGTTTTCAAATCACAATAGAGTGAATCAATGCACAACGTGTCAGCACAACACTTACGTCAATACTAACAACCACAAAGGATGCCTGTCCACGGCTTGTACTTGTTGGATTCTTTTGGGATATAAGGCGTGTGCCAGACGGTCACTACTAATATAGACTCGTTGACTATCACGTGACCTGAGAGATTCCTATTGTCCAATCACTGGCAGTGCTGCTGCTGCTGTTGATGTATTTATAGAGGCCTGATTCTAATCTTAACTCATTGACATTTGGATTATCTTGGACGTCGGACTTACAAAGAATACTATAACACCGGATTCTTATTGGCTTGCTTACTTACTTACTACATCTGGAACCAAGGATGGCGGCCAGATACTTAACAGTACTCTTTTAGTCAAGTGAATTATACGCCTCAAAATACCCCATACCAAAATATTGCAAAACTTTTGACTCAAGTATTTCAAAATAATTTAGAAGCTCTTTAGTAAAACTCTTCCCAGAATTCAGCAATAGGTAGAAATTGAAAACATATCAATAACGTGCTGACTGATATTGTCTCATACATCTTTAATGAAGGGATGTATCATCATGATGTCATGGTTAGCAAACTAGTCTCACAGATTCATTACTATTGAATAACGAGTCGCTGGATTCCCCATACTATCGAAGTTGTGACACATCCTACCCATGGGGAAAGGGCCGGGTAGGTACCTACATTTTTAAGGGTGGCGAGTTCTCTTGGGAAAATTAATCAAAATATGAACAACCAACAGTTGTCAATTATGCTGCTTTAAAACAAGATGATTGAGAACCTCACCACAAACAATGAAAAAAATCTCAGAAGCCGAGTAATGAGTACTTGTTGTATATCCCAACAAGTAATTTTTTTCCCAGAGCACTATAAATATCGGTTATTTTCTATAAGTCTAACATAAACAAAGGGGAACCACTCTTGACTGATGAATTATTTATTTATTTATTGATCTACTGGGAAAAAAGAAAGGGCCAGGATTAGAGTTAGAGTTTAGGGTTAGTTTAATGGGAAAATAAATAAATAAATAATTAGTCAAAAGTTGTTCCCCTTTGTTTATTTAGACTTATAGGAAATAACCTAAATATATTTATTGTCTTTTGCTATTTCGTCATCAAATCGAGACCTAAAATGTTCCTGCACGTAGAATATATGTATATCAAGATACATCCTACGAAATTTTAAATGGTTAAAATGATTGTAAAAAGTAACGCCTCTACTTGCAGAAAATCTCCTTGGAATTCTAGAATAAAAAATTCAGTAAGTCTATATGTTTAATTGGAAAATGCTACGTTTTTATTTGAGAAAAAAAAACAATTTATAGAAATATACATTTTTTTAAAGTATGTTACTGCTTCAATTATATTTTAAGACTTGTCTCTGAAAAAAATGAAACATATATATTTTCATTTCCATTTTGCTTATCAAGCAGTGAGACGAAACTCTATTAACATATACATTTTACTATGATCCACTTTTAATTGAAATAAAAGAAATTAAATAAATCAAATTATTGATTTAGAAATATACTATAGAAAATACTAATTGCTATACTGTTATACGTGATGTTATTCCCTCCATTTCAGTAACCGGACTGCCCTTCAAGTAATATATATATATATATATATATATATATTTATTTATTTATTTATTTTACAATGTTTTCACAGATCAATGTTCATTATTAACAGCGACCCAGGTTTCATGCTAAATAGCAATCATAAGGCTGTTGAGCAAGATCCTATGGTGTTTGTTGGAGTTCTTTACTCAATGTCACATTTTGGATTGTAAATAACGTCGGTTAGTTCCGCGGACGCTGTTATAGTCCGGAATTACTAAAAATAATTTTTTTCAAAATTTGCATTTTTTTGTAGTAATGCCAACGAAGTTGCCTCCCTTTATTCGTTAAAAATAGAACATTTGTTTTAACTTTGAAAAAAATGTTTTATTTTTTATTTTTTATTTTTAAATTAATTCCGTTTGGCAAAGGATGCATATGTCTTCAAAAAACCATTTTAATATATATGGTAGAGTCTTTTAAATTTTTTCCAACATAATATAAAGGTGGATGGTGTTGTTTCTCTGTCGAAAAATCATTTTTTCACTGTTGAAATATTAGATATCTTTGCAAACAATTGGGGAATTGATTCTCAGGGTGGATGTTGAGTATCTCCCCTCCATGCTTTTAGGAAGAATTTTCTTTTATGGGGACATTGTTTGAAGATTTCTGATTTTTTATTTAAACTTCTATTATTATTATTATTATTATTATTATTATTATTATTATTATTATTATTATTATTAAAGGAAATCAAGTTTTTTAATATCCTAAATTTTTCCGTAACACATAAGTTGCAGTATCTATATATATATATATATATATATGGTATGTCATAAAAGTGCCTAGTTTGAAGCTGTATTTACCAAGATAAAAATTAAAGATGAATGAAACGTTATCTTTTTTTTAAATACAAGGTGTGTCAAAAATATAAAATGTGTGTATGTTAAGCAATATGTAAGGAAAGTGAATAACAAAAACAATCGATTCAATTAATATTTCGTCTCTGTTAATTCAAAAACTATGGGTTGATATGACGTGAAAACAAGACAACTAAATCTAACTAAAAATTAGAATGCAAGGTCATAGCTTTCAACGAGGATCGAACCCCAACAAATTACACCATTAGCGAAAAGATGACTATTTCATCATTTATGCACGCAGACAATAAAATTTGTAGGCTGGATGCGTTTTAGCGAAACATTACTGAGTGGAGAATATCATAATAGCTGCCTTCAATTCATTTATTCAGTGCAGCCGTGCACCGAAAAGCGATAAACTTCTTTTATCAGGAAACTCGCTTACAAAAAGGGTGTGAGTAAATTTAATTGGCAGACATTAAGATTATATCAGGGTGTGAAGTTTAGATAATGCAAAATAAAAGTTGATAGGATGAAACAAGGATACATGCATGTTCAATTACGATGGCCCTTTGCACACCAGATTTAAAAAAAATCTCTTTTATCTAAAACAAAACATTTACTGTTGATAAAAAAAGCAGAAACGAAAAACAAAACAAAACAAAAAAACAACAACAAAAACCAAAAACAGAAACGAACCAAGACATTCGTAAACAAACAATACATAAAGGGTAATCTGTCTTTTTATCATCTAATGCAGTCTGTCCCAGTTTCTACTTGTATATCGCGCTTTTATGTATTCCCTATTTT
Organism: Doryteuthis pealeii; assembly: GCA_023376005.1. Lineage (NCBI taxonomy): Eukaryota > Metazoa > Mollusca > Cephalopoda > Myopsida > Loliginidae > Doryteuthis > Doryteuthis pealeii. The sequence continues at coordinate 95,461,757 of CM042137.1, read as the reverse complement.
TATTTATGCTAACCCTTGATCCACGAGAAATAAAAGGGTGAGTATAGCTCAGTCGGTAGATCACACGCCTTGAAATCGCAAGGTGCCTGGTTCGATACCGGTCCCCGACGACTGGATGAATAACACAGATTAGGTAATCTGATCTGTGCGGTAAAGTGTAGAGCTGATGGCATGTATGGTGCTTCACCTCAGCTGAAAAATCCCTGGTCTAGCGCTAGTAAAAACAGGATATACTCCTTTGATATCCGGCTGATACCGAAAATAGGCCATTCTCTAAATTGCTTTTGTATTTATTTTTGCACAAACCGGCACTTCAGAACATTATGAGAGCGTGGCATGTGTTATCAGCAATGCTTAAATCATCGACGTAAAGCACATATACTACACTATCATGGACATGGTGACACGAGTTCAAATCCTGGACGAGGCTGTTTTTATTTCACATAGCGCTAATACTCTTATGAAAGGTATGCATACAACGATTCTCCGTCCAGATATGAGTAAATAGTAGGGCTAACTGGGACCTTTAACCTTGGTATAGCAAACAGTATAGAAGGCGGAACACTCCGAACTCAACCCTGTTTAACTGCCCTTAGAAATTGAGGTATTATGACATCCCACGATTGCGGAGGGGTTTGTAAATATGTATTCAACCCAATCATCCTAGGCAATATGTACATTCTAGCACACGAAGAAACGATCTGCAAAAGCATAGAAATGATCTGCAAAACAAATAAAAGTTGATGTCACGTATTTTATTTCTGTTTATTATAATAATATTAAACGAGAGAACTTTAATAAACCTCTATCTAATTTATGTGCATGTTTATATGTGTACCTCTGTATATCTCTGTATCTATGTCAGTGTACGTATTTGAGTCTGTGATCTGCTCAGCTGACCCAGACATTGTGCGGTTAGCATCAAAGTTTCTAGTGGTGACTGAAATAGGCACTTAACTTGGTTCAAAGTCGTTTATTTCGAAAATCACAAAGAGGAAATTTCTTTTGTTTTATTCTAGAATGGTCAGTTGTCAAGAAACATCTGTGCAAACCTGCACTGGTACAGAAATATGATGAATTGTATTTTGAAAAAAAAAGTAGTTATTTGCCAAAGTTTTTCTTATATTCTGAATTATGCAGATAATAAATCATGTTAAAAATAGGAGCCAGACTAACAATGGTCACCTAGCGTCGCCACAGTAACATAAAAAAAAATCAACTGATACGAAAAAACGACTAGTTACTAGCATGAACATTTTCTAACACAATCCACGAGGGGAATATTATTGTTTTTGTTTTTTTTTAACTTCTTTTTAAATCTAACAAAATATAAGTTGTGTTGGCATCAGAAAATAACTATTACGTTGAATTTCTGTAGTCGGCTAAAGATGCACGTGATTGTGAAGCAATCAGAAAGCAGATTGAACTTAATTGCAGAGTGTTCTTTACATCATTCACCTTATTTTAGCCACAGAAAATCGAATCGACGAATCGGGTTCAAGAATTGACTATGCTGTTTTTGTTGGTTGGATTCTACGGCATGTCAACCCTAGTTAGGTTATTTTATGCTGTAGACGTTTTGTTTTATTCATTCTGGATGGGTTTTCAACATCTTTTAAACTCAATTTTTAAACCCATTTTAGACTCATTTTTTTTTCTATTTAAACCATAGCTGGTACCCTAACAAATACTAGCACTCCGGGTCAGAGTAGAGCTGAGAATAACGGCGTAAGGGATACTCCACACTCCGCAGAGCCCCAGAACTGAACCTCCCCTATTAGAAGAAGTTTATCGTTATACACCGGACATGCGGATCTTCAGCCACCGCCTTCTAGCACATATGTAATACAGAGAGTATGGAAGCGCGTGGTGTAATGGTTAAAGTCATGGGAAATGGACTCGTCGCCCCAAGTTCAAATCCTGGATGTGGTAATTTGCATTTCACTTGGCGCCAATACCCTTGGGAAAGGTATGAATCCTACTCTCCAGCTATGGATAAATAGTAGGGCAGACTGGGCTCTTTAACTTTGGTTAGGCAACCGGTCTAGGAAAAGGAAAACTCTGAATTCAAACTCCGCTAAAGAAATTGACCTTGTGTCACATCCTGCTCGTGCGGAGGGGTTGGTAAATATTTATATAATACAGAGAGTAGGGACTTACCATTGAGTAATAGGTTTTGGACAATCAAATGTGCCAGGGTTTAATGTGGCCAGTTGATTGATCAAAGAGGGTCTCTCCGACCACCCTTCTAGCCTACACAATGCCAATCTGTAGATTTGTAAGTCATAGAATTCTCAGAAACAGGGATTCCGTCCTTAAGCCTTATGGATCGTCCCCTACGGCGAACACGTGCACCCATTGTGGAGGTTTTAATCCCCTCTATGGTGATGCAGTCAGTCTATTCTACTGCCGATCCCGACAGGCCGGTTAAATTTCGTGGTAATTTCCTTTGGGAAGTAATGTATCGATCTCATCCTGTTTTCAAACTATGGGTAAAACGAGAAGGCAGTGTTCTGTAGACTTAGAAAGACAAGTCAATAAGAAGGAAAACTCTGACTTCAAACATGCTGTATTTCGCTTAAACATTGACCGTAGCCTGTGAACTATATATACTATATATATATATATATATATATATATATATATATATATATTTATATTTTTGCTTGAAGGCAATTATAAATGCATGTATCGCATAAAATTCGATAATTATAGAAAATAATCTTGACAAGTAAATCCCGCAAAGGATGGCTCGCTATGCAGAACACCGTACAGACTGTTTCGACTTTATTAAGTCTCATCAGCGATGTATACTAACGACTCCCCTCCGACAGGAATCGAAACCGGGACTTCACAGGCATAGTCAGAGACCATATCCGTTCGGCCTCCGGTACATAGCGAACAATCCCTGCGAAATTAACCTTGTCAATGATACTATTATATATATATATATATATATCAGTCATCCACAGACACGTGTTTCGAAGTATACTTCTCATCAGTGCGGCTAGACTTTTTTAACTAGCCAGGATCGAAACCAGACAGAATTTTTGTCTGAAAAGTTCCTTATCCTTGCGGCTATCAGCGGCCGTCAGTATAGGGTGGACAATTAATTGCAACATACTTTACGGGGGTATGTTTTTACAATCACCAGAGAACTCAAATCTGTAAACAGACAGGTAACGGCTTATGCCAAACGGTGAAGTTTCAATTAATGTCCCCCACAGTGATAAACCATGGGAGCGGGAAGCATATATATCAGTCAACCACAGACACGTGTTTAGAAGTTTACTTCTCATCGGTGCGGCTCGACTTTTAACAGCTACCTCTAGCCGGGATCGAATCAAACCCTACACATCAGTAGGATGTGACATATGGTCAATTTCTTAAGTGAAATTTAAGTTTAGAAATTTTAAATTTGCTTGGACTGTCAGATTAAAAAAAAAAAAAGAGTACGGTCGCCATTGACGGGTGAATTTACTGTTTAGTCTCGTCTTGTCTCGTTTGTAGACGGATTAAGGCAGCGCCTATGCAAATCAAGTCCACGACGAAACAAGACATAGTGTGCCTTTTTGGACATAGGAACAGCTGTGACTTTGCAACGAAGGAAGAGTGCCGTTGAGCTTGCATTATTTGAAGAAAGTTTGGAACGGAGTGACCAATTGATGAAAGAGAAAACAAGTGATGACTAGGACCCGAGACTATATACAAATAATTTTCACAGCTTTTATTTCAAAGTTTTCCTTTTCCTAAACTGGTTGCCTAACCAATATTAAAGAGCCCACTACACCCTACTATTAGCCCATAGCTGGGGGAAATTGTAAGATACAAAACTTTCCCAAGTATATCTATTTACCAACCCCAGCGCAAAAACAGGATGTGACACAAGGCCAGTTTTTTAAGCGGAGTTTACCGGTTGTGAATTCAGAGTGTTCCATTTCCTAGACTGGTTACCTAGCCAAGGTTAAAGAGCCCAGTCTGCCCTAATTAATCATAGTTGGAAGAAGAATGGTTGGATTCATATTAGTTGTATATGAAATGCATCAGCCTCGTCCAGGATCTAAACTCGTGTCGTCGTGTCTATTTCCAACTATGAGAACCATTATATCAACCACGGGAACCTCCTCCCAAGTATAGTATTACATATAATGTAAACAGTCTCGTCCAGGATTTGAACTCACGTCCATTTCCTACGATGACAACCATTATTCAACGAGAACATCTTGAAGCTATAATTATTTGAACCTTGTTATTCTTATTACTTAATCACTTGAAATACTTTACACCATAGAATTATATGAAACTTATTAGTGTTAGATAGGAATAATTGAAAAATATAACTGTTTGAAAATTATTAGTATTATTTAGAAATACTTTAAACTATATAACTATTTAATTATTTTTTGAAGGCTCGCCCCAAAATACTGAAACATTTGAAAAATCTATAACTTTCTTGTTTTTAATTTAAACTTCATAGTATTTTACAGATAGAAATGGATGGGTCGCCCACAAAATACCGAAACATTTGAAAAATCTATAACTTTCTTGTTTTTAATCTAAACTTCATAGTATTTGACAGATGGAGACAATCTACAAGATAGCATTTTTTTGCAAATAGCAAAAAGTTTTTCCAAGATGCTATGACCCAAAAGACTAAATTATTGTTTATTTTATGCGGTAGTCTTTTATGGGCCACCCTGTATTCAGGATAGTTACTTGAAAGTTGCGGCGGTAAAAGCATTCAAATCATCCATCTGCATATAACGTATACATTTTTCCACATGTTACTCTCCGTATATGATTAAAAATATATAATATAAAAAATGGAAAATTTATTAAAAGTTAGTTTAGTACTGTTTACATTATTATATATTAAAGTCAGATGCCATTACTTTCTACTTATTCCTGTCCTACTTTGATAAACGAAGTAAATTACTATTCATTGCATTCTTTCTGCAAATCATCAACGCTATTAGTTTCACGGATGCACTCGTCCGTTGTTGACGATGTCACATTTCGGGCCAGTGTATTGTGCGGTTCCATAGGCTAAGCCTAAATTTCATTTTATCAATCGTTTTTCAGCCTGCTCATTACTGAGTAATGAGACATTCTGTTATCGCACCACACCGGAATTTCTCATTAATCTGCAGGGATAGCAACTTGCGTGACGAAAAACATTGTGTGTGTGTGTGTGTTTTTTTGTTTTTTTTATATGTACGGATTTTTTTCTTCTTTGTCTGTTTTCTTTATTTAAATTCAAATCTTCCTGTTAGGCTCCACCACAGTCTTACAACAACAGAACACATCATAAAAAAGTTAAACTTAACAAGACCGACGCTTTGTTAGAGTCCAAGTGGTGCAACCTTAGTAGCAGCTTGGGTGAATTTTCCCTTTTATCTTATTAGTGAGAGCAGATTTCCATATGATTGAGAATTTGTCTATAGCAGAATATGCCTTTCCTATTCCAATTTTCTGTAGATGAGATATCACTACTATTATCACTGTTGTAAGTAAGTAAAATCGTCGGGGCGGCCTAATGTCGGTATCAGCCAGACAGCGATGGAGTCTATCTCCTTTTCACCAGCGCTAGACCAAGGAGATTATTTTAGGGTCTGAGGTGAAGCGCCACACCTATCAGCAGCTCCTCACTTTACCGCACAGAACCATGTGCTACTCATACGCTGATTTGGCGAAGGCCGGTATCGAACCTGGAATCTTGTGATTCCTAGCCGAACGCTCTACCGACCGAGCTAAACCGCTTTCTAACTACGGCTCCATGACAGCAGAAAATTATATCTGAAAACGTTGATATTCAGCAAGTTTAATATTTTAAATATGTTTTTATTCACTTTTATTCTTATTTTTATTCATTGTCT
>CM042137.1:95423381-95448381 GCA_023376005.1 Doryteuthis pealeii | reverse complement strand
CGGATGTGACCGTAGTGTAAATCACTAAAATATATTAGAAAAGAAAACACGAAGACGTGAAGATTTTTAAAATCATAAATTATAAGTAATTGTGGGTAGTGAAGCAAATGAAAGCAATCCAATTAGACTGGAAAGGAGACAGTCTATGCAGCAACGACAAAAGAAAATAGACAGGATTTAATCTATTTAAGAAAGACAAGGAGTATGTAAAATATCTGAGGAAAGGAGATAGTAATACACACGTACAAAGCATTGCACAAAAAGTGTTACTTCTTTCCAGCAAATCAGCTATTTGTTTTTAATTCCATATAAAAATCAAACATTGTGCAGTACTTTTTATTGAATGTTACACATAAAAGCTGTAGAAAATATTGCTTATAATAAGAAAATAAGCTCGAACAGGGACATTCAGTTTACACTCCTTGGTCATACATGACTAACGCACTCCAATATACTCAAAAAGAACAACAACCACAATGTGGAACATGTCAAACACCTTTGACAGTTAAACACTTATTCATGGAATGCAGGTTTCTTGCTCACATCAGAAACCGTTATTTTAAAGCAAACGATATGAAAGATCTGTTTGAAAATGTCAACATGGAGGATATTCTCTCATTTCTTAGGGAAATAAAATTATATCATAGAATATAGACATGAAACAAATCAATACCATACAACATAATCCCCAATAATGCTAACACATTTTTAAAACCAATTACTAAAAAGCATAAGTATAATTACACGATATGTATAACTTCCTAACCGTTAGGCATGACATAACCACAGACGGGTTGATATGCCATTAAAATCAATAAACAAACAATCCTTCTAGGTGCAAATTAATTTAAACAAAATGAATAATTCCGTTATTATTTACTTTATGTGATGTTTCTGTTCGGCTTTCATCATAAAATCCGAAAATATATTCATGTTACTGCACACAACTGCAAATGACTTAATCTGAAGAAAAGATAAACATCGATTACACCATGTCCCTCCAGTGGGTCTAATAGTATGGTGAAAGAAAGGAAGCAAAAGCAGTTGTTTCAGTTAATTTGCACCAAGCGTGTAGCCTTTGCTGTCATTGTTTACTCCATTCGCATAGAAAAAAAAATCACAAATTAAGATTTTATCTGAACATAATGTTTACATTGAAAAAAAAAAAAACATTTGAAATTATTTCTGCACTTTTAGATATGTTGTATTTTGCTGCCATCTTTTAAATCAAGAGGTCACTTGGCTGGGAAATAAAATGAGTATTATTTTATTCAAAATTTTTAATCTCATTCACAATGCTTTGACATTACCCCTTCCAGCTTGGAAAATTTAGCTAAGGACCGCGCTCTGTGGTGACAGGCTCTCCGTAGCGGACTGTTCATATCTGAAGTAATCCTGGCGCAGCACCATGAGGCCAAGAGTCCAGAAGAAATCGGCAGCAACAAAACACCGGCACACCAATATCTTCAGGGACAGCCTTCACATGTGACATCTGTGGTCGAGACAGTTTTTTGAACATTAGACTTCACAGTCACAGGAGGTGTTGTAACTTCAGGAGCACAAGAATTATACATATACTTACCAACCCTCCGCACGATCAGGATGCGACACACGGTCAATTTCTTAAGCGGAGTTTAACACGTTTGAATTCAGATTTTCCTTCTCCGAGACCGGTTGCCTAACCAAGGTTAAAGAGTCCAGTCTGCCCCACTATTTACCCATAACTGGAGGGAGAGTAGGATTCATACCTTTCACAAGTGTATTAGCGCTAAGTGAAATGCAATTACCACGTCCAGGATTTGAATTCGGGGCGACAAGTCCATTCCCCATGACTTTAACCTTCACACCACGCGCTTACACAAGAACTATATAGTCTTCCGAGACTGCAATGCTGTTGAACAATGTATAGATTTCGTCAGCTACTGCAGTCAATTTGGCACAACTTTACAAGATGCCTTTTTGATCTTGTCACTGTGTTAGGTTTATTACAAATTGTTTTAAGTAGGGATATCTTTGTTTAACAACGTAAAACTAGCGGAAATAATTCGTTATAGTATATAACTTTTGCTAAACCTTAATGAACATTAAAAACACATTCAATCATATTTCTCGGAATTTTTCAGATGAGGCTTGATAATTAGTATTATTTGGACACGTAGCCTTGTGGATAAAGGAGTTAGGTTAAGACAGTTGTAAGTGTCAATTATCTTTAGACTGCAGGTTCAATCCTGGTCAGGGTCAGCATTAACATAGAATAGTAACTAACACAGCTCAACACCTGTACCCCAGCTATGGTTAGCGTAATGAGAACAGTATACCTCCGTGGACTGAATAAAGCGTTGGGTTCAGAGTTCTGTGATGGTTCCCTATTACGACAAGACGGTTCCCGGTTACAAGAAAGTTCCCGAGTCCGAAAATAAGGTTGCCGAGTCCGAGAAAGTTTCCGAGTCTGACAAGAAATACCTGAAGAAGACCGTAGGCCATATCAACCGAAACGTTGTACAGATAAAAATGCAGATGAGGACAATAGTCCGAATAATCCAAATAATACATTTAATCATATTCGTGTAAGTCGGTGGACTGGGTAATGGTGTACATTTGTTTACAATTTTTCGATATGAATATTTTATCATACTACCTATGAATTTTAATGTGTTTTTTATTGTATTTTAATACCTTTATAGCTTCTTATATCTATTATTCATTTGTTTACATTATTTTAAATATATTTTTAGGAAAAAAATACTTCACGTCTTTTTATCATTATGACATTGCTATGCGACGTAACATCGGGCGTAATGACGTTCGTTGAACAGAAATTTAGTCTAGAAAAGCAGCGTGCATGATATAAACAGGATATTACTGTAGTAGAAGGAATACTTGAAACCATATAACTTATTCAAACTATTAATCTTAATAAGAATATTTTAGATAAATTTTATTTATCGAAAAAATGTTTAAAGAATTTATTTTTCTACAGAATTGAACTGAGTAAAATCTAGTTTATTAAGATTGAATCTTTAACTCTCTCCAACTCCTGGCAATTTTTTTTTTAAAATTAATATTTCCATCATCCAGAGGGTGTTTTTTTTTATTTTGCTAGTAGATTATGATCGCTTTGGAGATACTTTGATAACAAGAAGCAAGTCTTCTTCAACAAAAGGATATGCTACGCTACCAGTCAATTTTCCGTCGATTCTTTTATAGCTTAGCAGAAACAGCTACCCGGTGTTGCTTGGGTAGAAGGAGGATAATAAAAAGTTAGTCTCGCAGATCCATTGATTGTTCAAGTCTTCGAGAATTGACTTATATTTTAATCACAAATGCCATCAACGACATTCCTTTCTTTAATATTCAAATCCTAATTTTTAAATATCTTCCCAGATATAGACAAAAACTTCATTTTGCACAAAAAGCAAGCTCTGGTGATAGTTAATGTATATATATATATATTAATTTGTTATTAATTTTTTTATTTTCGTAGTTTAATCCCTACATACATACATACACACAACTGCCCTTTATATGTGTTTAGATTAACGACAAGATATTAATGACAAAATATGCTGAAAATGTGCAATATTATGTACGGTCCATTTTTCATGATTCCATCCTTGTTGAGCCGGGTACTTCTCAGTGACCACTTGTTATTCCTTTTAGTTTTTTTTTTCTCATTGTTCCATTCTTTTTATTTATTTATTTATTTATTTTTTACCTCTTATTTCGAACTTCTTTTCTTTCTACTTAAAACGCCGGAACTTTCCCCATCTTATATTCTTTCACCAATGTATTTTTATTTTATGTGATTTTTTTTTCAAGCTTAGCAGTAAAATATATCTCTGTTGTTATGTCTGCACTATTCTCTAAAGACTCGAACCCGTCAAAATATCTAAACACTGGCTTACATCAATTGTAAAAGCATTGCCTTTCTTACGTTATGTTTACGTTCAGGTCGCTGAGAATGAGACACACTGGCAGAAATAAATCAAATATATTAATATTTAAAGAGATCTCTGATATGGGAAAATCTCCCGAGTCTCTGCCGAAATTGTTCTATCCAGCTTCTCTCAATCCTTTTATCTAACTAGCTAGCTACCGACCCCAATGAAGACATTTTTGAGCAATTATGGCTGAAGTATGGAGCAACCATCTGGTATCATTAAATCCCTAACATGAATGTTGCGTCTCACTTGACTGCTTCACAAAATTCGGCTTTGAATCAAGATTAAATAAGCGAAGTAAAGACATAAGATGTTTTCAATGGTGGCGTTTCTGAATTACATGCACGAGTGATCAACTTTACGTAAGTTTATGTTCAGTACAGGGTCAACAAGAAGTGAAATTCGAGAGAATTGAGGTAATTTCCATTCTCTAACTATATATCAGCACTTCTTCTAGTATGTCTCTCCTTGCTCATACCCTCTCAGTGCTTATATTATATTCTCTCTCTCTCTCTCTCTCTGTCTCTGTCTCTGTCTCTGTCTCTCTCTCTCTCTCTCTCTCTCTCTCTCTCTCTCTCTCTCTGTGTCTCTCACACCCACACACACACATACACACACACACATACACACACACACTATCTATCCATGTATCTATTCCATCTAGCTATGTCTACCGATCTATCTCCCTATCTATCTCCATCCATCTATCTATCTATCTTCATCCATCTATCTATTTATGTATCTATTTCCATCTCTCTCTCCCTCTCCTTTCTCTCTCTCTCTCTCTCTCTATCTATCTATCTATCTATCACAAACAATTTACCCCATTTCTCTCCATATCTCTCTCCATATCTTTCTCTCTCTCCTTCTTAAACGTACTTTCTGTTTCTGCCTCTCCCTCTATCTATCTATACGTATGTCTGCCTACACTGGCAGAAGATTTGCAACACTTTGAATATGTGTCCAAAAAAACAAAAACAAAAACAAACAAGATAAATGAAATAAATAAAAATAGACAAAATTAAACTTATCTTATCGTATATCTCTCCTTGTCCATACCAACTCCCACCTCAACCCTTTTCACAAACTCACTCACTCACTCACTCACTCACTCTATCTATCTATCTATCTATCTATCTATCTCTATGTCTGTCTATGTACCTTTCTAAATATATATATATCTATATGTCTAAATAGACAGAAAGCAGGATACCAACACGTTGAATAAATCTCAATTTTACTAGATTACTTCTTTGCCTTATTAAATCGCCCACAGCGGCTTTCCCACCATTAAAATCCTACCATAAACCGCTGGTAGCCATTCTCGCATACTCACTTATTTAATTGAAAAATAACTCATAATAGGACTGTATTTGTATAGAACAAGTTCTGAGGTTAATAGATAGTGACCTATGAAATATAATATAAGACTGGTAAAAATACCAAGAAAATTTGGTATTTGTGTGCGAGAAATTTGGTAGGCAAAGGGTTAGTGTCTATTCTTGTTTATACCTTCTCATTTTATAGTTTGTCCCTTTTTCTCAGTTACTCATTCCTTCACGCTCTCTCTCTCTCTCTCTCTCTCTCTCTCTTCTCTCTCTCTCTCTCTCACACACACACACACACACACACACACACACACACACTCACTCTCTCTCTCTCTCTCTCCCTCTATTTCTCTATCTCTTCTCTCTCTATATATATATATATATGTGTGTGTGAGAGAGAGAGTATATAATAATATATATATATATATATATATATATATATATATATAACGCAAAATTCCAACATCTTGAATTTGTGTCTAATTTTATAAGAATAAAATCAGATATATTTATCCTTGCTAATTCACTCTCCCGGATTATATTATAATATTACCAGCTATAAGCTCATATTTAAAAAAAACTGTTTTCTTCATTACGTAACAGTTGGTCTCTTATACAGATTGAAATATTGCAATATAAGCCAATAAATACAACATTAATAGATAACATCTTTGTGTTTTTTAAAATTTCTTCTCTGATATACTATCGGAGTCACTTCCTTATTTTACTTTTATTGTGACACTAGACATCATCGAGTGGTGAGGCTCTAATTCAAGAGCTCTGGGGAGTGTGGAGTCAAACATTTGTTCTCTTTACTTTCTGTCCCATTCTGGCACGGACTGGTTGTATCTCCTAGGTTTCATCTATTGGTCAAAATGATACGCATGAGATTATAAAGTGGATGTAATTGGAAGCTATAATAGTTAAACTGACTTTGGCATTACCTAGTAAGTTTAAAACCAACCAACCAACCAACCAACCACAATCTCTTTTTCGCTTTCTCTCTTTATATATATATATATATATATATATATATATATATATATATATATATATATCCGGTCTCCATTGATCTGGTCATGATGTCCGAATAGATAACGACCTTTTCCCACAGCAAATATTCCATACTGAATTGAGAACGTGTAAAAGAAATCCATCAAATTACAAATATAAGAAGCGTTTACCATATTCTAATGGTTTATGCATAGAAAGCGTATTTTGGTCATTCTGATCCTCACGTTTGAGGTGTGAACATCGGGTTATGCTCGACGAAGAGTGTTAGTATGAGTTAAAGGTAGAACGTAAGACAAGTCTATAGATCACAACTCAGAACGAAAGTAAGTAAAATGAACCAATTTCTCTTAATTTTACCAAGTAAAGATAAGGGGGCCCCTCACGTGGTGCAATGGTTATCAAGCTGGATTAGCAAACCATTCCCAGCTTCTCAAGATTGCAGCTATTTATTAATTAATTAATCAATAACTAAGAAATGGTTAGTGAGTTATATTAATATATTATTATTTGTGAGTTTGATTCATTAGGCGCTCAATAATCTTGGCCTAGTGCCAAAATACGCTAAGCTTAAAAGATGTCTACAAGACAAAAAATGTATCTCTAGTGGTATAAGGGTTAGCAAGCTGGGTTGGTTGGTTAGATTTTGTCATGTCAACCCTTGTTTGTGTTATTTTATGCCAATGACGTTTTGATACTTTAAAAACATATTTTCTTCTATCTAACTCATAGATGGGACCCTAACATGTACTACCACTCCGGATCAGAGTAATCTTGATTAAGGGGTACTCCACATTCCCCAAAGCTCCAGAATTGGAGGTTCCCTATTAGATGCATTTAACATACACAGGCCACATATTCAGATGATGCATCTTTTATATATGACTAGAAGTGGCTACCCTGCGTTGTCTGGGTAACAGGGTGGATAAAAGAAAGTTAGTCTTGCAGACCCATTAATTCTTTTGGCTCTGCACAATTGATTTCCATTCGATTTCCATTAGATTGCTAAAACTAAGCTAAGTTTAGTAAATCATTAACAACGAAAGTTAGAAATGCATAAAACAAAACGCCCGGAAATATATAACAAAAATGGAATAATTAGTATTATTTGAATTATTCGGACTATTGTCCTCATCTTTATTGTTATCTGTACAACGTTTCGGTTGATATGCTCTCCCACCCTCTTCAGGTATTTATTGTCGAACTCGGGAGGCTTCTCCCGTCGGGTATGGTTGACCATGTATGGAATGAAAAGGGCAACCATATGCCCTTATGGAATGAAGTTAAGATAATAGACAGGGAAAATATTGGACGAGAATACGTCTTAAAAAATCAGCTCATATGTTTGGATTATACAATGACTGCAGCAAGTGTTTTTATGAAGGAAAATTGGTAGATACCACCAAAGACCAAAATTCAATAAAATCAAACACCATATTTTTGTACGAGGGAGGGTTAAAAAAGGATTTATTAAGCCTCATTTTAACAAATTGGAAAATGATTGAAAATAAAACAAATTAAAAGGATAAAACGTAATAAAACACAAATCAAACAAATAAAATAAACAACTTAAAAACTAGAATACGTAAAGAATAAAATTAATGATATATATATATATATATATATATATATATATATATATATATATATATATATAATCTTTATATGAATATGAATATTTCTAATCTATATATGAACATAGATATTTCTTCATAATATTAATATAGATGAGATATTCCTTTTTAACTAATTAAATCCCGATCAACGCAAGGTAGCTTTGCTGGTATCCTATGAGTATAAAGCTCTTTTTTTTTCTTTAGAGGCAGGTAATCATTTTTTTCAGCTGAGGCAGAATTCACAATTTTTGGAGAAATAAATTAATTTCTTGGAAGATTGCAAAAAGAAAAATATTTTTTTCCGAGAATGGAATAAGGATGTAGCCTGAATGATGGCATAAAACATATTGGAGAAAAATAGGAAATATATTTTTCCAATACATTTTATGTTTTATTGCATTTTATTTATACTTACTAAACAGAGCAAATGTAATAGTTAACAACCTAGTTCCATAGATCCGTCATGACTGAAATGCAAGTTAGATTCTCGCTGGATGCCCCATACCTTCTCTCATATATTACCCGTGGCTAAGGGGTCAGGTATTTAAGGGCGTCCCATCGTGGTATAATGGTTGATAAGTTAGTCTTGCGGATCCATTACAATTAAAAAATGAGTTTCATCCCCGTTGATACCCCTTATGTCACATCCTACCCGTGGCTAACGAACTGGGTATTTAGGAGCGTCCCATCGTGGAGTAACGGTTAGCAAGCTAGTCTTGCAGATCCATTGCTACAGAATTACGAGTTCGATCCTGGCTGGATGTTCCATACTCCTGACCTTATGTCACATCCTCCCCTTAGTGAACTGTTGAAAAAAAAAAAGATTCCCTTCGTGGAGTAATGGTTAGCAGGCTAGTCTCGCATATCCATTACTACTGAGTTGCTAGTTCATCCTCGCTGGAGGTTCTATATTTGCTGCCTATATATATATTCTGGCCTTGTGTCCCGTAGTACATATTGCATTCCTATCAAATGGGCTATTCAGGTACTGTGTACTTTGTAATTTTGACTTTCACCTTTGTTGTGACTACTTATAACATCCGCCCGTCTGATGAGTGGGAAACTACGAGACCTGGACTTCCGGAGAGAAGCTTCACCTTTCAATTATCTTTAACATCTTTGCTAATTTGGCATAGATCACTTTTTGCATTCTTTTCAAAATGGAGTATTTTTCTCATCGTTGGGGAGAGCAGCTTTTTTACAATAATGTATGTTTTATATAATTTACAAAGATCTTTGTATATACTCATTGTTGGAGCTAGTGGGTGGGTTGATGAAGTGAGTGTCCCATCATGGTGCAAAAGTTAGCAAGCCAGTCTTACAGATCCGTCAATACTAAAAAGCAAGTTCTACCTATACTTGAGAACTTATGACACACCCTACCAATGTGTATCGGTTGGGTATTAAGGGGCGTCCCATTGTCGTATAATTATTAGCAGGCTAGTCTCGCAGATCCATTACTACTGAATAGCGAGTTGACCCTCGCTGGATTATTCATACTTGTGAACTAATGGTGGTGAGCTACTTGGGTAGAAAATAAGGGCGTTCCATCGTGGCGTAATGATAATCAAGATAATTGCACTGATCCATTACTGCTGAATACGGAGTTCAATCCTCACTGGATGACCCATGTATGCAACTTTGTGTCACACCCGATCTGCGGTTGGGTAAATACCTATTTACTGAATCGAACAATCGTGTTAGTAGCCGATAGTTAACATTGTGGGGGTTTCCTCCTACTGAACAGATCTCAAACACTGTCGATCGTCATTCCGCGAATATCAAATATAAGTAGTAGTAAAAGTCGTAGGGGCGGCCTTAAGTCGGTATCAGCCAATCAGCGAGGGAGTCTATCCTCTTTTCACTTGCGCTAGACCAAGGAGATTATTTTAGCGTCTGAGGTGGAGCGCCACACCTACCATCAGCTCCTTTCTTTACCGCACAGATCCATGTGCTACTCATACGCTGAGTTGGCGAGGACCGGTATCGAACTAGTAACCTTATGGTTTCTAGCCGAACGCTCTATCGACTGAGCTAACCCATTCCCCATATAAATAATGTGAAATATCATTAATCCGTTCCTACCCCCTCCATAAAAGAGGCTAACTTTTTGTTATTTTTTCTATATAAGAAAATAGCACTGTATTGTATAAAAACATAATATTATTGAATGTAATTAATTATGTGATGTAATATGTTTTAAAGTTTATTTGTTTTATAAATAATATTTTTCTTTGTCGTAATAAATTTGGAATGTTTTTAGTGAACTTATTATCATAAGCGTATCTGAATCTGGCTCCTATCTCAAATTTTAGCTCTCAACACAAAACAAAAAATCGACCGAGCGACAGTTCGTAAGTCTGAAAAAACTTAACTTGTGAAAGTCGGAAGTCAAGGTACCACTGTAGCTTTTTTTTTAAAAAGAATCTCAGATTTTTACTTTTTCGATTTTCTGGCAATGGCAACTAGCGACAGTATATCTCAATATCAATATATTTCTTGCATAGTAAAAGAGAAAAAAAGCAGGATTATTTGAAGTCATATCTGGCCAAATGCAAAACCGCAGTGGAAGATAGATAATATATCATCTGGCACAGAGTCATTCACCGAGGCACCCAGCATTTCGAAGATAAAGGCGTTCAATATGCCTCCATATGCACTCATCAAAGGATATGTTCAGATGCCAAAGCTATAGGGAATTATCGTCACCATGTCTGCAATTACTGCCAAAAAAATGTGTCCCTATATGGACTTTAAAAAAGTCACATGTGCCTGTATTCTTATCAAATTATTTATTCAGTTATCAGTTTAACATACTTGTAAGAAAAATAAGTATCGGTAGTGTCTAGTCTGTAACAAGGTTGCTGGTCTCGCATTGACTTCAGAAGACATCTTAGGATAAATCAATGGTAAATGAATATTTATGGGAAAGCACAACGGATAGTTACGGTCAAAATGAAGTAGAAAGCAGGCATATATATATATATATATATATATATATATATATATATATATATATATATATATATAAAGTAACTAAAGTCATCGTGGTGGCCTAAAGTCCGTCTCAACCAGACAGCGAAGGAGTATATCCCTTTTTCACAAGCGCTAGACCAAGGAGATTGTTTTTGCCTAAGAGACGGAGTGTCACACCTGTCATCAGCTTCTCACTTTAACGTACTACTGTGCTACTCGTACACTGAGTTGGCGAGGGCCGGTATAGAATTATTAAACTTAAGGTTCCCAGCTGAACACTCTACCGACAGGGCGGCATTCTCCTCAATTATATCTACTTTTTCTATTTAGCACTTTAGTATATTTAATATAGGAATCTCTTTCCTGCATTTCTTTTTTTTTTTGGGGGGGGTCATTTTAATTGTTCCATGTTCCTTTTCAGGAAGTGCATTTTCTTTTTAATATATATTTTTTCTCCAGGCAAAGGTTTCAATTGTGTAATCACAGATTATATAGCCGGAGTTCTTTTATTCTGTCGGAGTGTAGAAATAAGAACAGATTATATATATATATATATATATATATATATATATATATATATATAGGTATATATAAAAACAATTTTTTTTTGTGATGAAACAAAGAAAATACAGTGCTCAATCACAAATTGTGAGAGCTAATATTTATTTAATTTGCTGAGTTTTTATAGATCAATGTTTATTATAAACAGCTACCCAGGTTTCATGCCAAGGGGCAATCGTCAGGTCGTTGAGTTAGATCCCATGGTGTTTGTTAAAGATAGATATAATAAAATATTTAATAGAAATACTGTAAAAACCAGCTACTCATGCGGACTCTCAATGAAATCACTAATTACATCAAAATCTAAACTAAACTCAAACCCTACATGTTCATGTAGAATTAAAGAAGATTGTCCCTTAAATCAGAAATGTAACATTAAATCAGTAGTATATGAAGCTAAAGTAACAACTACAGTTGCGAATCAACCTATAAGTACAGATAAATATGTTGGGATGACCCAGGGTGACTTCAAGCAAAGATACTACTCGCATATGGAATCTTTCAGAAAGAAAGATAAAAAAGAAACAACTTCCCTTGCAACAAAAATATGGGAACTAAAAGATAAAGATATGCCTTACAAAATAGAGTGGAGAATTTTAGATCATCCCAAATGTTACACAAATGGCTCTAAGTATTGCAATCTATGTGTTACGGACAAATTTAGGATATTAAAAAATTTAATTTCTTATAATAATAATAATAGTAATAATAATATTAATAGAAGTTTAAATAAAAAATCGGAAATCTTCAAACAATGTCCCTATAAAAGAAAATTCTTCCTAAATGCGTGGATGAGAGAAGCTCAACATCCACCCTGAAAAACAATTCCACAATTTTTTACAAAAAAATCTGATATTTTAACAATAAAAAAATGGATTTTCGACAAAGGAACAACACCATCCACCTTTGTATTATGTTTGAAAAAATTTAAAAGACTGTACCATATATATAAAAATGTTTTTTTGAAAACATATGCATCCTTTATCAAACGGAATTAATTTAAAAATAAAAGATTTAAAAAATGTTTTCAAAATAATTTTTTTTCTATTTTTAACGAATAAAGGGAGGTAACTTCGTTGGCATTGTTACAAAAAAATGCAACTTTTGAAAAAATTCAAATTTTCAATAAATCCGAACTACAATAGCGTCCGCGGAAGTAACCGACGTTATTTACGATCCAGAATGTGACATTAAGTAAAGATCTTCAACAAACACCATGATGATTGCCCCTTGGCATGAAACCTGGGTAGCTGTTTATAATGAACATTGATCTATAAAAACTCAGCAAATTAAATATATATATATATATATATATATATATATATATATATAGTGCTGTTTTGATTAGCAATCTTCTTAAAGCCGCGAATGAAACTCGACTGATTTTTTCATCAGTCTGAGATTCTATCCAGCAGACTAACACTAGTGGAAGTTAATATTTACTGATAAATATATATGTATGTAAAGGCTATTAAACGAGCTATATCAGTGTTTAGGAGGGCCTTACAGTTGTAGAAACTGGCACATATATATATGTATATATATATATATACATATATATGTATTTGTATATATATATATATATATATATATATATATATATAAGAGAGAGAGAGAAAGAGAGAAAAGAGGGTGAGAGAAAAGAAAGCTGCCATATATATAGTTTGTTTTATCATTGAATGAAGAGTACATAAAATTATTTATATATATATATATATATATATATATATATATATATATATATATATATATGATTGAAAATTGTATAGGCGAGAAACTGACAGTTAACAAACGCAGTTGACTTAATGAAAACGCTTAGAAAACAATTGAACTGAGTTGGATATTATGCAGTGCTGAATTTTGATTTTTTTGCGTTTTACCAAGAACTAGTGAACACTATGTAACGTACAAGGCTTCAAAGTTTTGAATTAGCACTGACTCGCCAAGAAAGAAAAGAAGGCCATACGTCTAAACCTAATTTATAATAAAATCGGTTTGCTTATGTTTAATTACATTTTCACATTTTAGAATCAAATCTATAAAGGTTCACAAAATTATATATATATATATATATATATATATATATATATATATATATATATATATATTTACCAACCCCTCCGCACGAGCAGGATGTGACTCTAGGTCAATTTCTTAAGCGGAGTTCAACAGGTTTGAATTCAGAGATTTCCTTCTCCAAGACCGGTTGCCTAATTAAGGTTAAAGAGACCAGTCTGCCCTACTATTTACCCATAGTTGGAGGGAGAGTAGGCTTCATACCTTTCCCAAGAGTACTAGCCCTAAGTGAAATGCAATTACCACGTCCAGGATGTGAACTCGGGGCTACGAGTTCATTTCATATATATATATATATATATATATATATATATATATAATATATATTACACTCATACACACACATATACATACACCCACACACACACACACACACATATATATATATATATATATATGCAAACACACACACACACACACATATATATATATATATATGTATATAGATACATACACACACATACATATATATAATCTGCTTGTAGGAAGCGCGTGGTGTAATGGATAAATTCATGGGAAATGGACTCGTCGCCCCGAGTTCAAATCCTGAACGTGGTAACGGCATTTCACTTAGCGCTAATACCCTTGGGAAAGGTATGAATCCTACTCTCCTTCCAGCTATGGGTAAATAGTAGGTTAGACTGGGCTCTTTAACCTTTGTTAAGCAACCGGTCTAGGAGAAGGAAAACTCTGAATTCAAACCTGTTGAACTCCGCTTAAGAAATTGACCTTGTGTCACACCTGCTCGTGCGGAGGGGTTGATAAAAATATATATAATCTGCTTGTTTTATATTCTATATTATATCATTTGTGAAAATATCTACATTGCAGTTAAGAATTAACCTTGTGTCACACCCTGCTCGTGCTGCTGGGTTAGTAAATATGCATATAACGTCAGTGATCCTATCAAACATGCTAGGTTAATTTTATCACTGGATGTGTTACGTATATCTAAGTATTAAAAACGTCGGATTTATGGTGCAGACGTGAAAAAAATATATTTTAGTGGTTCGATATCGTTTGGTCTAATATAGGAAACTTTTCTTCTCTCCCCAGTGACAGTATAAAAACAGAAGCCTCACTGAGAAAATTTGGGCTGAATGTATATACCCAATCCCAAAGCCATGAGTAGGATGCGACACAACGTTAATTTCTTAAGCTTGTTTGAATTCTAAGTACTCTTTATCCTATATCAATTACTTAACGAAGGCCAAATAACTTAATTTCTCAACTGTTTACCCATATCGAGGAGAAAAATAGATTCATGCCTTTCCCCAGTGTTAAGATTTTTGTAGACATCCTTTAGGCTTCAAGCAAGAGCGCTGACCAGCGGAGACACTTAGTGTTAAGTAGAGAGTGATCCTTAGTGAATAATACTTTGGTTGTTCCTTGGTGCTCCTCAGTCTTGCAGGTCCTTCGTCAATGATTGTCAGTATCAGCAATTAAATTGTTAACCAACCACGTATTCGGGCTGTTGATTGGCTGAAGTTTAAACCACGTGACCTCGTTTAGTCTATAAATTTAAGTGTTGTATTGCAGCACACCTTAAACGCCAAAATATTCAAACACTCAGGAAAGTATTTTAAAAAGTGTCTGACAATGATGGTGCAACACCAGAATAAATATAGGATGACTTTAAAATACATGTTTGAGATTTTCAGCTTTTTTCATACTGAAGGTGTGACAATTACCGACTTTTGAAGTATGTCCGCAAAAAAATCGTTTGGACACACTTGCGATAATAAACGGGTTTCTGTCATTAGTCCCAGGTAAAGGCTTTAGATGCATTTTGTGATGAGCTCATTGGAATATGTTATATGTTTGAAAAGTACCTTTTCGTGTATTATTATCAATCGATGGTCCAATAGTTACACTACATGCGCCTCTTCTATAGATTTAAAAAAGTATTAGTTATCTTTATCAAATAGATCATTTTTCTCTGCACCCAAAATAGCTATTTAACGATTCTCAGCTTCATGAGATGAGAAAAGCGATTCTCAATTATTTAACTAGTTTATTGCACGCATCTCATCCTCGTGGGAACTTTAATAAATTCATTGAACTCTCCTTGATTTTTTTAGAAAAGAAAAAACAGATTGTTGAACTCTATTCTAATTTCTGGCCTAACAGTGATGTTATACCCAAAGATGTACCATTTCTGGTACCAATGTAGGTATTTACCCAGCCCGTTGGGTCACGGGTAGGATGCGACACAAAATCGCAAGCATGGGGCATCCAGCGATGATCGACGTCGCTATTCAGAGGTAATGGATCTGCTAACTGTTACACCACGATCAAAATCCTTTTCTGGTACCAATGTATGAAGCACCACTGAGCACAGAAGTCTGCTATATAATCATCATCACGCTATTAGTAAATATCTGAGAAGACTAGTTTACCTGGGATTTATACCTGTATATTAACTCACCATTCCTGTCTCACTTGTTTATAGTGAAATTGAATGAATATATGAAACGGCCCAAGCTGTATTCAACATTCTGACCGTAGATGTGCAAATATCTCTTTTGATTTTTGGGTACGCCTTTGTAAATAGATAATTGTTTATTTCTTTGAATATAAACAAAGTATGAATTGTAACTGGTTGGGCTCGCTCAGAAGAAAATAGCATTTCCGCATCAGATCTGAATGCACAACATTATGGTTTAGAAATATTGGTTCTCAATGGACGTTGGCGTCGAGACATGCTTAAGAAAATATCCTTTACGAAGTCTTAGGCCGGTGTTTGCTGCAAATATGCCAGCGTATAAAAGACACATTTTATTTACCGTCATACCTACCATATCTCATTAATTGGTTTCAAAGTCGAGTCTAACCCTATTCTTGGCGTAAACCGGACGTAATGCATAAAAGATGTCTTAAAAGGAAAACAAACACCATAAAACTCGCGTAAATAAACAGAAAAAGAATATTTCTATCGCTTAAACGTAAAGAACACTAAAGACGCTTTTTAGCCATATATTTTTAAGAATAATAAGCCCAATAAAAGTATATTATCTACCTTGAGATTTGCCCTTAATAATCCTTAAAGTAGGACAAATAATATTTTACATCATAATCATCATCATGGTCATGACGTGCAGGAGGAACTGGTTGTAATGACTCTCTCTCTCCACCCGTCCATGTCGGCCATCGCTCCTGGCAAGTCCTGTACACGTCTTCCAGTATCTGCACACAGATTATGAATGTGAGTTTTGGGGGTCGACCCACTCTGGTCTGTCCATGTGTAGGTGTTCTACAGGTGAACGTCACTAATGAGTTTGTTCTTACTTCTTCAGCAGTGGTCAAGGTGTCTTATTCGTCTTACTTGGATGGTTTCTGTAACAGGAGTTAAGTGACTGTACAGCTGCTTTTTAGTGGGATGATGCTTTCAGTATTTATTCTGGGCAGCACGCAGCATCCTTTTGTAGTTCCCATCTAGATTTTCTTTCAATCCTTTCTTTAAAGTCCAAGTGGTGCAGCCATACAGTTGCCCTGATACGGATACAGTTTGTAAGAATTCACGCTTTATCTAATCAGAGCGAATGGATTTCCATGTAAACGATATTCTATGTATCACAGTCCATGAATTCCTCATACCTATAATAACATCGCTTTCAGTGTATGATATATTATTACCGATGTATGTAAACTGGTCTATTAATTTCCTAGTCTTGTCATTCAATGTAGAACACACATAACAATAAAACTCTCGTGAAGATATTAAATAATTTAAATGATATTTTAATTTGGAAATAATAACAAGAGGACCAATGTCGGCGGAAGAACGTAATTATGTACATTTGTATATAGTTTAAATTTGTAAATATTTCATTGTACAATATCTATATTTTTAACCTTTTTTTATTGGGTTTTGAATTCTTTGTAGTTTCTTTTATTTGTATTGCACTTTCTTTTATTATGGTATTGGTATCATAACGTGAAGACCCCGTGGCGTAGTTGCTAACGGCCCGGACTGCAACCCCATTGTGATTTGAATTTTACAAAACAAATATGAAATTAAATACGAAAATATTATATACAAACATATATATATATATATATATATATATATATATATATATATATATATATATATATAAACAAAGCACACAAACATACACTTATCAAATTATTTATTCAGTTAACAGGTTGGCTGGATTTTGTAACGATGGTTTCTTCGAACGAGACGAAATAGGACAAAATGAAGTAAGTAATGAGTTATGCCTCCAGATATTGTTACTGTTCAACCTCCTACGCCAATCACGTCATTAATCAAACCCTAACATTTAGGAAAGGTAAAGACATAATACAACGTGTTTCCTATCTTTGAAGGCATACGAAAACAGTGAGGAATTCAGAAGCACGCTTTGACCTTTTACACTGTCTTCTCTAAGTAATCACAACCATTGACGATGCCTAAATGGATTGTCATTGAAATATGATTAAAGAATCATTTTTAAATTGATTGATTGATTTTAACGGCATATCAACCTTATTTTTGGTCAAGAGGTTAGTAAATCACGTCCATTGTACGTTCACATTTATATTTTTTGTGTAGTTGTTTCTCAAAAGTTTTTTTTTTTATTCTTTTAATTTTTTGTTCATTTTTTTGTTTGTTTGCACAATGTTCTATTTAATATGAATACTTTTAAACAATGTATATTTTTACCAATAGATGATGCTCTAAAACAGATACTACCACTCGGGGAGAAAGAAGAGTAATGCAATGAAGGTGTCCTCCACATTTTCAAGAACTACAGAACTGACTAAACCATGAAATCTAGTGTTATAACCAGAACAGCACTTTTTGTGTGTGGGGAGATTACGCATGTGAATGTATACAGTTAGTGTATTCTATATATATTTACAAACCCCCATGTGAGCTGGACGTGACACAAGGTCAATTTCTTAAAGAAATTTAACGGGATTGAATTCAGAGTTTTCAATCTTTTAGACTGCTAGCCTAACCAAGGGTAAAGAGCCTAGTTAGTGTATTCTATATATATTTACCAACCCATCCACATGAGTTGGACGTGACACAAGGCCAATTTCTTAAAAGAAATTTAACGGGATTGAATTCAGAGTTTTCAATCTTTTAGACTGCTTGCCTAACCAAGGGTAAAGAGCTGCCTGCTATTTGTCGATAGTGGGAGGGAGAATATTTGGATTTACACCTTTCACAATTTGATTTTAAAAAAAGCCTCGGATCGTTGAGTCAATTTCCTCCGACGATAGCCATTACACCAAACGCGACTATCGCATCCTAAACCTACCGACAAATAATCACTTTTAGAGGACGATTGTGAATTGGAGGCCCAGGGTAAATAGTTGTCAAAAGCAAGTTCGGAAACCAACTATATTTCAATTAAAATGAAGGTTTCTGGGCCCCGTCTACAGAACGGGTATTGATTACTGAAGAGAGAAAAATATGCACGTCCTCTCTATTTTAATTGAATTTAATTTTTAAACAATTTACAAACGAATTAATGCACAGTAATGCGTATGGTATATTCTACTAATAAAAATGAAACTATCTCACTTGGTTCAATAATTCTAATGAATATGTATGTCCACACGCCAGCAATCCGATACTACTGAAATATTCATACTTGCTAATCTTTTCGCCCAATAGGATGGTCATTTTAATTTGCCTACTCGGCAATGTCTTAACTGGACAAAAATAGAGATCACACTGCGTTAAAGTCCGAGCGGTGGATAGTGTTATTGAGCATGCTGATTTATTGCCTTCAGCTACAAAATCCACCAGTCACTATCAAAGTGCAATATCTCGAAGCAGAAACAGTTTCTTCTTTCCTGTCACTTGCCTCTACTTTCAAATGGCTTTTGCGCAGTAAGAGGCCGGATTGGGTGAAAAGTCGCCTTTTATTGGTTGCTTTCTTCTTTCTCAATTAAATCTTGTTCTTTCGGCAAAACTAAATACCAAATCTTATACTTACTTAACTTGATCTTCCATACTTTCTTTCATGGAAAAAAAGCAATCGATTTCAGTTCGTATTATAGAGATTCCATCGACTTCCTTAGTTTGGCACAAGACAAAATATATATTAGGCCGAAAAAATAATTCTATGAGAATTATGGAACACAATATTATAATTGTTTAAAAACTGAGAAATATTGTATATGTTGGTGTGTTTATTTGTGTGCATATGATTGCTTAACATATTTATGTGCACGTTTATTTAACACACACATACACAGACACGTATATATATATATATATATATATATATATATATATATATATATATATATATATATATATATATATATTAGAGACGCGTAGCGTAATGATTACCGACGGAGGAAATGGACTAAAATAAATTTTACAAGGCAAAATAAATTAGGGGAATTACCAAAGTGTGAATTCCTACTGACGGGAATACTAGCAATCGAAATCTTTTTTCTTTTTTTTTTTTTTTGATAGAGTAAGAATCTGGAAACCACAAGGTTCCTGGTTCGATAACAGTTCTCGCCAAATCAGCGTATGAGTAGCCCAGGTACTTGTGCAGTAAAGTGAGGAGCTCATGATAATTCTGACTCTCCACCTCAGACGCGGAAAATAACAATCTCCTTGGTTTAGCGCTAGTGAAGAGGGGATAGACTCAGTCACAGTCAGGCTGATACCGACTTTAAGCCATCGCGACGACTTACAACGTTTTTGTAAGGAACTAATGGCTATGATAGAAAATAGCAACAACGGAAAATGTCTAATATAGATATCACTTTATTATGTTGTAATTTGTTGAGAAATTGAATCAAGTAATCAATTTCAAGTAACACCTCTGACGACAAAATTCAAACACTGAAATCAGCAACAATAATATTGCAGACTTCTACGAACTAAACACGTATACAATACAAAGTTAACCCCCAGAAAAAACTGCTAAATGTTCTGTCGCTTGTGTTCTTTTATGCTATGTCTTATCTTTTTCATACATCTCAATTTAATTTCGCAATCTCACACGGATCCGCGCTATGTCTTTTAAATTGTGGCTTTAGAGTGGCCAGGTCTCTTTTCCTGACTTTTGCGCGCTTGGCATATGTAAACACACGTGGCTAAAGTGCTCAACTATGACATCGTAGGAATTGAGTTCAACTCAAGTCACGCTATTATGTTCACTTTCAAACTAATATTCTTGGGGAGGTAGGAATACCCTCAACTCCCAGCTATGTGGTATTAGTACCACTATTTATTTCTAAAATGGTGGCTTTGGTATTAAATAATGTGGCCCTGCCTTTAGACAACGAAACCAATACTAACATGGAAGCATATAATTTCTTGCTAGATTAATCTAGCAAGCAATTATATGCTTTCAAGTTAGTATTGGTTTCTTAAATAGAATGTATGATTTCCATAAGCGATGACAACCATTCACCATATTTTACTGAATTAATTATCAGTCTGTTAATTTCAAACCAAGTTGATTAAAATGTATCAATAAATTATGTAGACGTACTTATGTTTGTTATATACCCCTTTACTCGGATGTATATAATCGGTGAGAAGAGAGACAGACAGGCAGATAGAGTACAGATGGTATAATGGTTCTTACATGTTAACTCTGCTTACTTCGTCTAACTCGGACGCCATCTTTCTCAGGCTGAATTCTCTTCAAGGCTCTCTGTTAAGGGTTGGTTTTTCTTCTTTTCGTGTTGGGCTGGTCATAACTTGTTTTTAATAATCAATTATCAAGACTTGGTTGTTTTCTGATAAAACTTTTATTTCACAACTCAGCCCATGTTGATTACCCCGCGGTGGGAGAGCGACCTCGAGGGATGACAACAACGTCCACGCTCCTCAAGGGTTTGTTCGCATCTGCGACTAATACTCACGCGTCTACCGGAAGGTGAAGTCGGATCATCATCGCGCCAATCATAAACTTAACGGCTCTCCGATTTTAAATCTAACGGACTTATTATTCTAGCTACAGGTACGTACATAAATCATTAGCTGCCTATGAAAATATGTTACATGTTTCCATAATTTGGTACATATTTCTTTGTTTCAGTTGCATCTGGTTGCTTGATTGTTTCATGCATTTCAACATTACTTGTTCGTAGTATCTACTTCTATCGTTTTAGAATATTATGCCTTTCTTGTTTTATTGGATTCTCTGTCAGTATGTATTACGTCTATCTTCATTTGCTTATCTATTTTGACCTATTTCATCCACTTTGATTATTTGTATTCTTTTCCGCAGATGTTTTATTCTTCATTCTCAGTTGTTTCATTACAAGTGTGTTTTCCTATCTTCGTACTTTTGCATCTCCTCGAATCTTATTGTTTTTTTTTAAATTTGTTCTTTTAGTCTAAACTTCCATCAGTCTATTTTTTTTCTTTTTCTTTTTCAGTTCGTTATTAGGATGCCACATTTGTCACTTGTTACCTTTGCACTTGCATAAATTAAATGGCCTAAATCGGCGATGTTCTCTGTTGGGATATGTTTTAGTTATATATTCAGGTTTTCTGTTTCTAATTTAACGTTTTCTAGTCTCGATTCCTTGGTGACGATAATGCGTTCTTTTTCTCTAGTCCTGATGTTCTTTAGAACAACTACTTCATTTCTTTCCTAGTGTGTTAAATTTTCCTTTTAATGGTGATGCTGCTGATTTCCATTATGTTGTGTCTTTCGGCATTTTGTGTGTTTTCCTGTCTGTTTCCTTTGAAGATCTCTTCTTACTGTTTTTCTTTAGTACTTACGTATAACTATACGGAAGTATAGTTATGTAATAGTTATGGTCGTGTAGTAAGTATAATTATGTAATAGTTATCGCCGTGTAATAGTTATCGTCGTAGAAAAATGATGACGATTCGACTAAAAATCCAGTACGAGGCTGTTTGCATTTCACATATCCCTAATACCCTTGCGCATGACATAAACCCTCTATTCAACTTCCAGCTATGGGTAAAATAATAGAGCAGACTAAAATCTTTTACCTTGGTGTGGCAATCGGTCTAGGAGAAAAGCATTGAATTCAAACCAGTTAAACTCCGTTTAAAATGACCTTGTGTCACAATCTGCTCATGTGGATGAGTTAGGTAAATCAATTCTTACCTGTCCATATAGTTCAGAATATAAAGACCCGTAAAATATATTCCTTAGAATCCTTCATGCTAGCTCCACGAATATTTGGTGTGGTAACACTGATCCGCAATACAGACGTAACTAAATATGAAGTCTTTACCCGTTTAGATATCTTACAAATGTTTAGTATTATATAATATCCAGTTTAACTATATAATTTGCACGAACTATGTGTATTTATGGATACTTGATAACATAATTGTGTACAGATTAATTGTATTTGATAATGTAGGGATATAAAAATAATTGTTTTCCCTTGTGTTGTGGGTGTGTCTTTCTATTCAACGAGTTCGTTAACCACGTGATAATTCATCTTCTTCAAAACTCCCTCTTTGGTCCCCATGATTCAAACATATAACACCTGTTTTTGATCCTTGCTCGTGATCGAAAGGGATATATTTCTCAACTCTGTTCGTAGAACAGAAGTGAGGTAGTTAGTCTTCAACAAAGCATGCCATAAAAACCATGGATGACACAGTAAGTATTTTCTAAGCATTCTTTGGCATTTCTTCATTACGCACTATTTGTTGTTAGATTATTAATCCTTGGCAAAAAATGGTTAGGTGTTAATAAGTAAATAAAAAAAAACACCAAACAACATGTCAAGCTCATTTTCAAATTAATATCTTGCCTATGAACAGAAAATGTCTTATCATAGGTTTATCCTTCTTTTACCTTTCTTGCCACATTGACATTAAACATTATTTTATTCGATTTATCGTCTTTATCATAGACATTATATATACAAATTTATCGTTAAACTGGGATTTAGGTTTTCTAATTCTTTATCTTTGATAAACTTTTTGGAATAATCCAATTAACCCTTTTAGGAAATATCTATTATGTTAGGATCTTTTCTTACATTTCATGTATATTAAATATCCATATGTGCATTGTTCACGTCAGTTGTGTGTCTTTCCTTACCTAATGTTCAATATTCGTGGATCTATGGATGCAATAACGCCTTATAAGTGTCTAGTGTTGATTATACACCATTACCCACAATTCCCGTTATGGGAATAATTACACAAAGCTATACAAAGTATTGTGAATTATTAACATTAGAGAAGAAATGGGCAATTGAATATATACTATTATTATTAAATAGGAATTGGTACTTAAAACCACGTTGCTGCTCATGAATTATCTTATTAGATAGAAATACTTGAAACCGAACAATTATGTAAAATATTTCTGTCGTGAACATTTGAAACTATAATTGTTTACATACAATTATTATTATTAGATAGGAATTGGTACTTGAAAGTATCTAATTGCCTGCAACAATAAGAATGATCTCTTCTTATCCCTTTTCTAAGTGATCAAAAGCATTCGCTATTCCTTACAGAATTAACAGTCATTCAAAACTGAACTCATATCACAGGGATAATATGTTATTCTTCTAGTGAAATGCTAGATGGCATATATCCCTATGATGTAAAGATTTCAGGCTATGGTGTGTGGAACCTGATGTCATGGTTTGATATAATTTTCAATATTTACGTGCTAAAAGAATGGCATCTCTCAACTCAACTTCAACTATAATTTTGTAACTTAATTCAACTACAAATATAATTTATTTCCTTTTTATAAGTTTAAGGAGTTCATTTTAGTCTATGGAGTCGTTCAATTTAGTTGGATTAATAAGTGTTTATTTTCATGTCTATGTAAGATTCAAAGTCATTAATTGAACATACAATTCCGACACGTTGTGAGACAAAACATTTAATATATATAACAGCACATGGAAACTATAAGATACATAATGTACAGGAGAATAGAACATGTAAATACATATACAATATTTAGGTATAAACAAGATACCCAAATGTACCTAACATATAAATGTTACAGACATGGAACTAAAGGATAGTCCATGCTGTATAAAGGACTTACAGTAATCTAAGGGGGAGGCAAAAGCCCCACCGAGAAGGGGAGTAGATAGACTCTAGCCGATAGCAGTTCTTGAGAAGATCCAGCTAAAAAGGAAGACAAGTTTCAATGAACGCGCTTAACTACCAGAGGTCTCCCTAGTGGGAACAAACAGCAACGCAGCGAGAAGATAACTCTTCCGGCAAAAGGAAGATAATCCCCTACATCTATATTTTGATATCAGCCTAATCGTTTGTTAAGGAGATGGTTTTGCTCTGGCAATATTATTATGGCTATTTTTCTTCTATGCAATGGTTGCAGAGTCTTAAGTTGATATAGGCTGATGCTCTGGAGACGTTTGCAGAATTACCTCATCTCTTGATTTCTCCATTATTCCACGGAAGTTATCGATTATTTTTATTTGACTGCATAATGTATTTTCACGCAGCAATCAATTTGTAGCCAATATAATTATGCTATAAATAACTCCCGATTCTGATATAGTCACAATA
>CM042137.1:95410881-95413381 GCA_023376005.1 Doryteuthis pealeii | reverse complement strand
AATTATTTTCCTCTTACCCCCTCTCTAACTACTGTCTTCCACTTTCTCTCTCACTCCCTGGTGATCCAAATTTCATTTTAGTCCGGTCATGGATCGGGTACTTTAGCTAGTATATATATATAAGAATGGGAGATTTTCCTCAACCAAAGGTGTTACAAAGAATAACCAATGTGTTTGTTGTGTAATACTCCAAAATATTACACAATATTACATTAAAACAATTGTGCTGATATTGTATTGCTAAATGTTGCCTTTGCAAGGATTTGTCAATGTAAATCTAATCTTAAAATATGGTCCTGAAACGTTAAGTCATTTTTGATACGAAAATCACCTGTTATTTGCTTTTCGAATTAGATTTTGGAAAATCAAATTCTGAACAATTAGTTATCACTCAGAGCAACATGGCTTCCCGCATGGCTTTTGAGGCACCTTCCAAAAAAGCACACTTCCCTCACAAGAAATAATATAGTTACCTTTGATATCCTACCGTGAATTGTCACGAAGTTGGCATACACACGTCAATAACCGTTTATAAATCTGTCTGTCATTATATAATATAGAGCAGCAATCATAAATGAGTAAACCAATACAAATTATGTCTTATAAGAAGTTAATTTCCTTCTAAACTCTCTTTATCACGCGTGCGCAGGGAAGCATAACAGCTGTCTCAACACCACTTAACTATAATCTACGTTCCCAGACACATCTAATCACGTGACTCCCAAAGCTAATGAGAGCTTCACTTTGAATAAACCTGAGGTGAATCTTTGTCAATCAAATTCTCGGTGATTTACCCTTACTTTTAAAATATTATCAAAACCTTACAAAAAATATACGCTATGCCTATACGTCATATAACATGGCCTCATGAATTTAAAATTATTGTAACGCAGGTGCTAGAGGCCGTTGGTGTGTGGAAGGTTTGTTTTTTAGTAGTAGAATTTATATGCAGTTATAATTATCTCAATTCTTTAATGTATGTTCCTTAATATATAATGATTAAATCTGTATTGTTGTAAGTACTCCTCCACATTTTGCTACAGTTGTTCGTGAATTGCTGAATCCCCATTTACCTGGGAGATGGATGGGTAGAGGTGGTCCGCATGTGTGACTGGCTAGAAGCCCTGATTTAATACACTGCAACAACATTTTTTCTTTGGGTTTGGTTAAAGTAGCAAGTCTACTCTATGATTTTGGAAGAACTTAAAAGGACGAATACGTGAATTTATTTCTGCCATTCCACGAAAGTTCCCGGGAAGATCAGTTGATGCGATTCACGAACGGCATGAGAGGATGGAGGCGAATGCTAATGTTCATATGCCATTTCCATTGAGTGTATTGGTGAACATCGTGCACCTGTGATTGAAACTCATCTTACTACATGATGACATCCCCTGGTTGGATAAAACAATGAAAAAGGCTATCATAAGATATTATTCATCATAACACTCTACAACATCAGAAATTTATAACGACTCAAAAACATATATAATAGCTGAAAAATAGATAGAAATATCTACGCAAAATTCTATATAGCAAGTATATTTTCAAAGCAAACTTGATAGGTTCCTTGGTTGCCTTGTTTCAATGATAATCAGAAAGTCTACAACCGACTGTGCCCAGCCAGAACATCTATTATAATAAGAGGAGATATTACTGAAGAAAGGTCTTACAAAGAATTGGATTTCGGCTGTAAAGTCTGCAAGACAGTTCTATTTTCGCTTTTTCATAGATCCATGCAGTGTAGTGAAACATAAACAGCCTAGTTCAAGAGCCGAACATTTCTCACCAAGTCCATTTCCTATAAAATTAAACGTTATTCCAAAAACACACACACACACACACACACACACACACATATATATATATATATATATATATGTGTGTGTGTGTGTGTGTGTGTGTATGTATGTGTGAATAGGGAATGACTTACCGGAAAAAATTTGGATTAGTCTCAATATTTGGTTGGTATAAGTGTTACTCGGATAAGTCAGCGTTATAACAAATATAAAGGGATCAATACATAAGTAGGGCGGATTTAGTTTTATAGTGTGTATAGAAATAACCTACCCGTGTTTCACCATAAGGATCTTCAAGTTTAAATCCATTGAATTAATCAAGATATTAATAATTACAGTTAACTGCGGGAGTTCGAATTATAATTATGACCGTTGAAAACATTTTCGCAGTTAATGAACGCTGTTGCGTCATTTTGAAAAATATATTTTAAAAAAATATTTTTAAATATTCCATATTAACAACTACATTTATAACGCATCAATATCCTGTTTTTCATTCAACTTTTCAAATCTTGATCAATTCAGTGGATTTAACCCAGAAGATACTTAAGGGGAAACTCGAGTAGGTTATTTAGGTACACACTGTAATACTATATATATATATATATATATATATATATATATATATATATATATACAAAAATGTTGTTATGGGACCGACGGAAGTAAATTAGATAGTATACAAGAAAGAATTTCCGAAA
>CM042137.1:95370881-95405881 GCA_023376005.1 Doryteuthis pealeii | reverse complement strand
AACTTTACATCATATTTTTTGAGTCTTATTTTATTACTATAATGCTTCTGATTATTTTCAAAATTAAAAATGAGATTCATTTTATTCTTAAATAAAATTCATTTTATTTTTAAATAAAATTCATATTATTTTTAATACAGACAGCACAATTTTTTTGATTAATTCCAACGTTTGACTAGCAGCGTTCTGGTTTTACTAACGGTCTTTTTTTTCCCGTCTTATTTTTGTTGATGGCCGACCCACGTACGGTCGATACATTATAATGCATAAGGGTCCTCATATTAGTTGAGGATGGGCCGAGTGTTGCTTTTTAAACCGTCGAGAGATTTGGCCCCGAAACGGTTTGCACACTTTCTCTCCTGATGAGCCTATTTCAGTTGTAAACATCTTTTGTTTTTTCATTATATCTTATTCATACTGTCGGATTAATTTCCATTTTATTTTCACACACACACACACACACACACAACACACACACACACACACACATATATATATATATATATATATATATATATATAAGGGTATTAGCGCTATGTGAAATGCAAACAGCCTCGTCCTGGATTTGAACTCGGGTCGACGAATCCATTTCAGACGACCAGTTATTTGTTACAAAGCAGTCAGGGGTGACTACTTACACTATTACGCGATGGAAGACAAAATATGATAAATTTTAGTTCGAGTTAGTTATGAATTGGAATGGGAGATATGGATTCTTTGCTTAATGGCATATCAAGATTATTTGGTTACTTAATGGCATATCCATCCCTGTAAATGCAAAATAGTGGAACTATTTAACCTATATATGGGATGATGAGGGGGCACATACGCTTTCCAAGGTAATAGTCTGAAAGTGAACATAACAAAACAAATGGATTTTGAACACGCTTATGTTAACCATTCCACCACGGGCAATCCCAGAATCCTGTACTATATATATATATATATATATATATATATATATATATATATAGAATAAATGGAGAATGAATGTGAGAAGTGTTAGCATATGAAGGTGCTCAATGATAAAATATCAGAGCAGATTTAAAATCAATTATTAAATATTATGGATTTAATATCCAGTAACTAAAGTTTCTTGCGTACTAACAATCATCAGACGGTCAAAATTTTAAGATAAAGATTTTTAAAAAAGGCTGGTTTGTTTAGCGTTTATATAACGTGAAACGTCTTCACGTGATGGAATGTTATAACGCTAAACATGCCATCGCGTGAACACGTTTCACGTTATATAAAAGCTAAACAAGCCACCGTTATTTTTTTAATCTTAACATTTTGACCGTCTGATGATTGCAAGTACGCATGAAACTTTAGTTACGGGATAT
The DNA here is from genome assembly GCA_023376005.1 of Doryteuthis pealeii. Lineage (NCBI taxonomy): Eukaryota > Metazoa > Mollusca > Cephalopoda > Myopsida > Loliginidae > Doryteuthis > Doryteuthis pealeii. The sequence continues at coordinate 95,404,538 of CM042137.1, read as the reverse complement.
TAAATTCATAATATCATATATATATATATATATATATATATATATATATAATATATATATAAGTTGGTGAGAATGATTCTATTGAGGACCCTTTTATTATCTAGAAATGTGGTCTACTCAGGAGCTCACTGTATAATCATTTGATAACTATAAACCAAGCCATATTTATATGATTGTTGAAAGAAAATCTTAAATATCGGTTGTATAGGCTGTTATAAATTAATTCGACTACGACACATTTTTACAGTCGCATTCACTTCAGACAGCTAACCAAGTGGGAGAAAGAACAATTGAAAACAAAAATATGTTTAACAATGGACTTTGGTCTCTAGTTTTAACTTTAGACAATTTTTCATATTTCTATTACTGTGAACATTTGAGGGTTTTTTATGCTTGTATTTGGTGTAAGAGGTGTAGTTATACTGGGTGTTCGGGGTAAATTTGACATATTTATATTTGGTTATTTTTCTCCGTGGGTTGGAGGTATTGACGCACACTACGCATCACTGAAAAGCTTGGACACTACTTCATTCATATACGTGATGAAACATAGAATAGATGACTAGAACCCACCTGAATCAAGGAAGAGAATTACTTATGTGTTGATGATTTGCGCTGGCCAACAAAATAAGGAGATCATGGTTGCTGCTCAATGTTCTCTGAACACTGTAAAAACAATTAGGTATGAACTGGAGAATTGCAAGGGAGACTACAAGGCTGTGGCTAGAAGAAAGTATCATAACAGACGATCTGATTGCGTTCGTACAACAGAATCCCTCGAGAATCTTCAGAAAAAGGTGTTGCAGGATCCTGGCTTTGTCATGTGAATTCAATGTTTCAGCCTCTACCATGAAGCTTGCACTTAATGAAGATCTTCGCAACTACTCATACAAGATTTGCAGAGGTCAACTGCTCCGAGAAAAGGCCCCTGAAAATCGTCTGACAAAGGCGAAGAAACTTCTGAGCAAAGTGAAATATCCTGCTGAACCACAAACAATCTGGTTCTTTTCCGATGAGAAAAATGTTTGCCAAGATCAAAAACTCAACATGCAGAATAACAGATGGTTTGCATACAGTCCAAAGGACACTCCTCGTTCCATGCAGACTAAATTTCCCCAAACTGTGATGGTTTTCGGATGTGTGTCCACTGATGGTGATTCGATGCCTCTCCATTTTTTCAGAAAGGGTATCAGGTTGAAATCAGATGCCAACGAGGAGTTGCTAAACACTGTAGTCTAGTCCTGGATAACAAGGGTAGCCAATGGTAGGCCATATGTATGGCAGCAGGATTCGGCCCCCTTCCACATCTCTGGGAAAAGTAAAAAATGGTTGTCGGCGAATTTTTACAACTACACCAGTCCCAATGTTTGGCCTCCGAACTCCCCAGATCTTAACCCCATGTATTATTATGTATGTGGCACTGTTGGGAAAGACACTACCACCGTGTCAGTACTGCAAAATCCCAGTTAATCGACAGAATTAATGTAGTTTTTGATACCCTTCCCATGAAAACTGTAGCATCAGCTTTCTCCAAGTTCCGGAGCAGGATTGAGGCTGTGATTGACGCTAATGGCGGTTATTTTGAGTGAAACTTGTTGACAGTAGTGTAATTTCCGTGCCTGTTGTAATACTTTACAATCCATTAAATTTTGTAGTTACCAAGCACTTTTTCTTTTAGTTATGAAACTGTCAATTTATCGCGAACATATATATATATATATATATATATATATATATATATATATAATATATATATATAGAGAGAGAGAGAGAGAGAGAGAGAGGGGGGGAGAGAGAAAGATAGAGAGAGTGGGAGATAGAATGGGGAGAGATAGGGAGAGAGGGAGAATGGATATGGAATTATGTATTTGTATGTATATATGTATATGGGTGTGGATGTGTGTTTGTGCATACACGTGCGTGGGTGATGGGAGGTATGTAGGCAATTGTAAATATACATTATTGAAACACAATATTGTATTATCAAAGTCGGTATCGAGACACTACAAGAAGTCGGCAAAGATTAATAGATATCAATTTCGTTTTACAGTCCCAGATCAAAAGAATTCATTTTCTTATTTATGTGGGAAAACCTTTTTTCAACAATTTGTGATCGAGAGTTATTTGACGTATGAGGAAATAATTTTGAAAAATGGGAATATGTTAGCGTATCGTAAATGAAAGGGAACCTATTAAAAAAATGTTCAAACTAAACGACTTATTTATAGGATTTGATGAGTCCGGAAATGAATAGTATCTACTTGAACACTTATACGAATCCTTTTCCAAATATGAAAATATAAAACGAAGAAAAAACGAAGAAAACAGCAAACTAGAAATTAAACAAGATGAAAGAACATTCAAGCTGGATAAGTATCTATCTATCTATTTCTTTCTTTCTTTCTTCCTCTCTCCCTCTCTCTCTCTCTCTCTCTCTCTCTCTCCCCTCTCTTCTCTCTCTCTCTTCTCTCTCTCTATATATATATATATATATATATATATGTGTGTGTGCGTGTATATTATATATATATATATATATATATATATATATATATATTATGTGGTGTGTGTGTGCGTGTGTGGTGGTGTGTGTGTATTGCACGTCGGTAATGTGTGTAAGCAAGATTGTCAGTAACTAAGCGTTATTGATTGATATCCACGGTATCCTAACATATGCACACACACACTGATACACACACACACGCGCGCATACACATATATCTATACATAATGAGTTTGACTATACATATAAATAAATAGTGTTCAATATTGATGATAGAGGATATATAGATCTCTCTTTCTCTCTTTCTTTCTCTCTCCTCTCTCTCTCTTCTCTCTCTCTCTCTCTCTCTCTCTCTCACTCGCTCTGTCTGTCTTCTCTCTTTCTTTATATATATATATATATATATATATATATATAAATATATAATATATGGCGTTCAGTGTACATTCTTACATACATTTTTGTGGAGGTGATTATCACTTAGCTTTTGCGACACGGTCCTATCGAATAAAGTTGATGTTTAAATATACGTTTTTGACTCACTGATAGGACCTGTAGCGTTGTTGAAAGCTAACAAGACACGCGCGACATTCAACGTAGGTATTGGATTTTAAAAGAACAACACACGGATATTTGCAGAGAGGCCTAAAGCGTTGCTTATTCATCGCTCCTCCTGCGGGGTCCTTTCAGCGAAAGATAGAAAGAATAGGTTAATATTTTCTATCATAAATTTCATTCATTATCACAACCCTGCAATGTATGAGACTAATTAAAACGCTCTCCAAAATGGAGCCAAAAAATTAGACCTCTGTCCCCATTGTAACACCCGGCCTAAAGAAATGAGGCCCCTTACTTCCGCTTAAGGTATCGGTGGGAAGGGACCTATCCGTTTCTACTTCTCTGTCGAAACTTTTGGACTTCCATTGCTTTGAGAATCTTTGTCCGATACAAACTTTCTTTTCTTTTTTATTATTTCTTACTCATAAATTAGACTACCGTTTTATTTTCAGTTTAAATGTTCTATGAGCAGTTCAAATACATTGCAGGACCCTATTACATCTACCGCAGAGGATGAGATTTGATAAAAGTAATTAAGATATCATATTCTTACTATTGTTTCTTAACTATGGTTCATATGCCTTCTATTGAACAGAAAACAATTTTCAGATTTAAGTTCATAACGGATAATGTTAATGATATTAGAAATAATATTAGAAACAAAGTTTAATTTGAGAATTGTGTCTTCTATTCTATAGACGACATATGAAATATACAAATGTGAAACAATAATAACATGGTTAGATTTTTATCTTTATCAATTTATGCTGCTCTGCTGTTCAGCATTTGGGTACTTTTCATTTATTTAAAAATAAGATAATTACAGTCACTATACGAAAGATTACATATGGAACAAAAGATGCAAAAACAACTAAAAGATTAAATGCGGTCTACAATATAAACATTCTATTGACATGAATCGTAATTGTTCATGAATATCTGAATTCTAATGGTTGTTTTTTGTTTAATGGCATATAAGCCTTGTGGTAATTTAATGTCAACTCTTGTATATGTGTGTGTGCGCGAATGTTGTATATATATATATATATATATATATATATATTATATATATATATATATATATATATATATATATATAGTTGAATGAAGTGACAAATACAAGTGTTAGCTTTTATTCATTTATTTGGGACGATATTACTACCAATGGTTTCATGCTAAAAGCTTCATCAGGTAAACGAAATATTTAAAAAAAATATTTTTTATTTAAAAATAATTTTTTAAAATAATTTTTAAAAATAATTTTAAAATAATTTTACAATGGACATAAAGTTGAATAAATCATAATAATATAATATATATATATATATATATATATATATTTATATATGATTTACTCAACTGTATGTCCATTGTAAAAATTATTTCAAATTTAATTTGACCCATATGCGGGAACCCAAAAGTTCTATCATTTCAAGTATTCCGCTGTAAAAAAAAAACGGGAGTTATTTTTCTATGTCACCTATGGTGACCGCAATGATAACCACACAGAGCCTATGTTCCATTTCAATTCTTGCGATTCTTCAGAACAAAATTTAATAGATATTGTTTTTTAGCATAAAAATTACACAGACAACAACGATGCTTGCACAACAGTATGGACTAAACAATAAATGTTTATTTAAAGTTTATTTTGCAGAAAATGTTCAGTATCCATTAGTCAATCGTTTAAGTTAAGAGAGAGTTTTATTCAGCTCTGTCTGATTTCTGTGCATCATGCCAGCGGCGACTCCTGCGACTACATTAATTACAAGATCACTATTTGCTATGCACATCAGTATCGTCGAGAGAGCACATCCACTGCAAAAAACTGTTCAACCCACACGCACAATCTTGCTCAGGTCTGTATTGATATCCGGGAGCATATTCATGGTCTCTATTGACTGATAACAGGTATGTCTAAAAAGAAAAAGCTGACATGCGGTCATGTAACGCCTAAAAGACTGGCTCCTTCGATATAACCAATGTTTTAGCAGTGATGAGTCTGATTATTACTCAGAGGTGTGACAGTCTTTAGCGAAAATACATCCCGTGTAAAGAACTATTGTAAAACTAAATAAATAATATAGTAAAGTAAATCTAATTTAATATTAAATCTCTTCGTCTGTTTCTGTTGCGACTGGGTTATTGTTGTACCGGCCGTTCCTACAGTGGAGAACATGCACCGGTTCTCACTATAAATAGTGAGACACCGAGTGGAAAGGGAGCACTGTTCCCGTTAACGACAAGCTAGTCGTACATGTACCATGATTGTAAATACACTTGTCTTATTTTACCCTATCTCGACTTGACTTCTTTTTACTGTTGGGACTAACATCACAACAGTTATCATGAACATTATTTTCTAATAATGTCGCAACAGAGACAGACGAAGAAATTTAATATTAAATTAGATTTACTTTACTATATTATTTATTTAGTTTTACAAAAGTAAACAAAAAGGTCTGTTACCTTTTGTACAGGAAAATATAACGGGAATAGGAAGGAAAGGAACAGTTCTTTACATAGCAATATAGTTACTCCGTTATCAGCACGAGTAGCTACTAATTCCTTTCATGTAGTCAGTATCTTGTTATTTATGCCTTGCGTTGGACAAGTCTAACTTCTTGTTAGGAAATCATTCTCCCTCACTAAGTCTGTAACCGAATTCTTAGGAAAAGGAACATGTTAGCAGAAACTTTTCGATGAAGATGTATCCTTAGGTGTACCCGACGATGAAAATTAAATTTGTTTCGAGTCAATTCGACAACAATTAGTCAAACTGTGTGGAAGACTATTTAAAAGTGATTAGGTACAAGATTCATTCAATAAATAAGGTGAATTTCACCTGGAATTGCGTTAACAGAAAGCTCTATTTAAGGATGCACTTTCCTCAAGGAAATCAATTTTGATGTTTCAAGGTTTCTGTCTTAGATGTGTTTCAGCATTATCTTATGTACAGAACAACGTACCTAAAAATCTATTTTTACAGGGAGTCCATGAACTGTACTCTCGATATTTTAAACATTTTTGACTAACACATGCTTCTACATACACATCTCATATTCTTCTGTAAATTTCACACGGATTGTAATTCTCAGCCATGAGAAATATGGTGACATTATTCTATACAAACGAGGAGCACTATTATTATTATTATTATTATTATTATTATTATTATTATTATTATTATTATTATTATTTACTCCTTTTGAGTTTTCACATCAGTGTTAGCTGATGGTCGTTCACTGGAGTCTGAGTGACAGCAAGTCTCCTCAGGTCTCCAGGACTCTCCTGAGTATTCTGGCAAATTGCAGCAGTGCAGTGTTCTGCATGGTTTCAATCCTTCCTCTGATATCCAAACTTTCCAAGCCCTTTTCTAATCCTTTTGGGACTGTTCCAAGTGCACCAACTACAATTGGTATAACTTTGACTTTCATATTCCATAACTTTTTCAGTTCTCTGGCAAGGTCCAGATATTTGTCAATTTTTTCATTTTCCTTTAACTTCACCCTGTGATCTGCTGGCACTGCAAAATCAACCAGTTGACAAGTTCTTTCTTTTTTATTAATCAACACTAGGTCTGGCCTTCTTGCTGGGATAAGGTGATCCGTTTTAATTTCAAAGTCCCAGAGAATTTTGTGCGTTTCGTTCTCAAGAACAGATTCTGGTTTATGCATATACCATTTTGTTGCGTGGTCAAAATTTAGTTTCTTGCATAATTCCCAGTGGATCACCTTCCCAACCCAGTCGTGTCTAGTTTTGTATTCTCGTTGTGCTAGTTTGCTACATTCGCAGAGTATATGGTTAACAGTCTCATCTCTATTACCGCAAAGTCTACATTTACTATTTTGTTGGGTCTTATCAATTTCGCTTTGATCTAGTTTGTCCTTATGGCATTATTTTGTGCAGCAATTATAAGTTATTCTGTTTCTCTTTTGAGGTTTCCCTTTCTTAACCATGTCCAAGTCTTTTCATGTGCAACCTCATCTATTTGTCGTTTGAAGCGTCCATATAATTGTTTTTCTTCCCATTTTTGTTTTCTAGTCTTTGTCGTTTTTCTGTTTGTCCATCTGCCGTTTCTACTATTGTTGGCCGCCATAAGTAGTTTGTCTTTGCTCTTCCTTGTGTAATCTTCAAGTTGCTGGATTGTGGTTTCTACGCATTCCTCTATGTTGGCAAGACCTCTTCCCCCTTCCTTTCTTGACACATACAATCTATCTCTATCATCTCTAGGGTGGAGAGCCTTGTGCATGGTCATTAATTTTCTCGTCCTTTGGTCTATCTGTCCAGTTCTTCTTTTGTCCATTTTAAGAATGGTCCTGAGTATCTTATAGTGGGGACAGCCCAGGTATTAATTCCTTTGATCAGATTTCTGCTGTTAAGTTTCGTTTCTAGAAGTTTTCTAGTTCTTCTGAGATATTCTTTTTTAACTGTTCCTTTCATTTCTGCTTGCATGATATTGTCCGCTTCTAAAATTCCTAAGTATTTGTAGCTTTCATTTTCATCAAGAGATTTTATAGTTTCCTGATTTGGTAGTTGTATTCCATTCATTAGTTTTCTCTCACCCCTTTTTATTACAAGCATAGCACATTTTTCGATTCCAAATTCCATCCCTATATCCTGGCTATATATTCTAATAGTTTGTACTAGGCTCTCCAATTCTTTTTCATTTTTTGCAAAAATTTTAATGTCATCCATGTACATCAGGTGGTTTATCTTCTCTTGTGAATTACTAAATTTGTATCCCCCGGTACATTTTTTCAGTATATGGTTTAGCGGCAACATTGCAATAATAAAGAGTAGTGGTGATAATGAGTCTCCTTGGAAGATACCTCTTTGGATTTTTGGATTTTTTGAATTTTTATTATTATTATTTTATTATTATTATTTTATTATTATTATTATTATTATTATTATTATTATTATTATTATTATTGGCTTTTCACACCAGCGTAAGCTAATGGTTTTTCACTGGAGTGAGAGACAAAAAGGCTCCTCAGGTCTCCAGGACTCTCCTGAGTATTCCAGCCGATTTCAATAATTCTATTGTTTGGATGGTCTCAATTCTTCCTCTGATTTCCAGTTACTCTATTTGTTTTCTAAGCTTTTGTGGACCGTTTCAAGTGCCCCTACTAATATTGGCATAACTTGCACCCTCATATTCCACAGATTTTTTTCAATTCTATAGCAAGGTCTTTTATTATTATTATTATTATTATTATTATTATTATTATTACTTGCTATAAACTATTTCCGAACAATGGAGTTTACTTTTATGGAAAAGAATAGTAAGAAAAAATAATACCATATATTTATTGAATAACCCTCTAATTTACCCAAACTATTTGCCATTAACAAGAATTAACACTGGGTTAGTTTGTAATTGGTGTATAGCTGGTTTGAATTCAGTTTCTTCCATCTCCTAGACTAGTTGTCACGACAACTTTTATTCATACCTTGTTGGAGAAAGGTGATGGATTCATGGCCTCCCCAAAGAACTGCAAGTCAAACTGCCTCGTCTAGGATTTGAACTTGACTTACCGATTCAATTTTATATGATGATAATTGTTGTCTCACTCTTGCCTCCATATGTAAATTTAGTGAATTCTTTAAAAACGACAAGACTTTCAATCCAAGCTGAGAATAGAAAGAATTTTATTTTCATGTTATATGTTCTTATTCACTTAAACAATCAGACAGAATTTAAAGAATCTATGAAACCATTACGCAATTAAACCGGTTGTTCTAAGACATGATTCTCTTCGTGGAATGATAATATATTTATTTAAAAAGTTACTTGTTTAACTTTACAAGGTAGAAAAGGAAGAAAAAAAATTAAAAGTAAGTTAGAGAGTAAAAAAAAAGAAAAAGAGAAATGGCTAGGTTGGAGACGCGTGGTGGAATTGTTAGATTCATAGGAAATGGACCCGTCAACCCAAGTTCAAATATTGGAAAAGGCTATTTTCATTTCACATTGCTCTAGTACACTTGGGAAATGTACGCATCCAACTACGCTCTCTCCAGCTATGGGTAAAATAGTAGAACAGACTGAGTTCTTTAAACTCAGCTAAGTTACTAGTCTAGGAAAAGGAAAATTTGGATTGAAACATGTTAAACACCGCTTAAGAAATTGACTTTCTTTTACACCATGCTCGTTTGAAGGGGTTTGTAGATAAATAAAAAAGTAAAGATAGATATAATTAAAACGTGGTAGATAGATGAATAATGAACAGAATTATATATATATATATATATATATGTGTGTGTGTGTGTGTGTGTGGTGTGTGTTGTGTGTGTGTGTAAGGTATCCAAAAACTGGTAGTAAGGGATGACTCTACTGGGTTTTAAATTCACAGTGTATGGTTATTGCAAACTTAGTAGGTGTAAATACATGTATTTTAATAATCCTTAATGAGGGCTCAATGTATATTAATCTTTTTAGATTAAATACAGAGCAATATTTACTATTGAAAGGAAGGAAAAAATTTTTTTAAAAACATCATTCTGTAATAAATTTATTTCGACTAAAACTTAAGGGGCTTTTAAAAATTTATATAAATTTCTAAACCTCCCCAAAGGAAATTTAGCCTCATCAGTAAAGCCACTACTAAAAAAATGAATTAACAACCTGAAATCTTTTTATACCCAGAATTCACAAGTATGTTAGAAGCAAATATCACCTTGACATAGAAATATCAGCATCATATTTTAAATGTATCTATTTAAACAGGAAATAATCGGTGTATATGTCAGGTAAAAACCAAGGACAGTCATATTAATGTATGTATCGAATGAAGGGGTGGTAGTATTAACATTTATTTATATGCATATATATATATATATATATATATATATATATATATATATAATATATATTATATATATAATATATATGTGTGTGTGCGCGCGCGTAGATTAAGAATGAAAAAATTAGATACAGAGATCGATAATAAACAGAATCTGATCGATAGATAGATAGGTAAGTAGATAGATACACAAACAGACAGACAGACAGACGGGCAGGGAACATAATTTGATAGATAGATACATACATACATACATAGATAGATAGATAGGCTATTTTCCTTTTACATTGCTCTAATAGACTTGGAAAAGATATGCATCCAACTACGCTCCCTCCAACTATGGGTAAAATAGTAGAACAGACTGAGTTCTTTAACCCTAGCTAAGTTACCAGTCTAGGAGAAGGAAAATTTGGATTGAAACATGTTAAACACCGCTTAAGTAATTGACCTTGTGTCACATCATGCTTGTAAAAACCAAGTACAGATAGATAGATAGATAGATAGATTGATAGATTATAATACAAATTCCTGGTATTCTACAAGAAAAAAGAAAGAAATCGCTAACAACACATTCCGTGATAGTGTCGATAACTAACCTTTTACACGGTTTTATAGATGCGACCTTTTCTAGTAAACAATGCCGATATCTGCTTTGTAAAACGTAATTGAGTATCAGTTTGCTTTCAAGTATCTGCCACAGGTTCTCCCTCAGACATTCTGTTTGCCCTGCCGGCTACAATTGAAAAATAGGATCACCTGCTCTGCACCTGAACGCAGAGAGAGAGAGACGAGCTGGAATATTGGATGATATGCCTCTCGGCTACACACCATCTGGCAAACTCTCACAGGAGACACCAGTCCAAATACGCCAGAGGTGTCCCCTTTGCTCATTCAATGTTAAACTTTTCTGTGATTGCCATAGTTCAAAATTGAAACTAATTTCTTTGTTTTGCAGAATCGTTTTGATCTTCAGACAAAGAAACTACGAACTTCGGTTGGAATTTAATTGGATCATTTTGTTTTGAATTAAACGGGATACCATCGAACATCAGAGAATCTGAGAATATTACTGAATGATTATATATATATATATATATATATATATATATATATATATATATATAAACAATCCACACACAAACACTTAGACACGGACATGGACACAAACACACACAAACAGACACACTATCTCGGAACAGATATTGTACTATTCTAAAAGGATCTCGGTCCGACCAAGAAATGGCCTTGTTGGGAGACAAAACAAAATTGTCTCGGTTTTTATATAAACAAGTGCCTTTCCCTGTCACATGACCGTTTCGCTCACGTGACAGGGCAAACCCTAGAATCTTCCTCTTTTACGAACATGACGTTGGAATTGATATACGTATTTTTTTCATCCTCAGCAGTGCTACGCACATGGTGCCTGTCTTTGTTAATAGACCTCAAGAAAAATAGTACGGTTTCCACCCTTTGACTTCTTTAACCTTCCTTCATGTTCCACGAACACTGCGTGTCTCTTTTGTGGTTTGAGACGGGAATTTGCTTCCCTTCTTGAATTGTGTATAATTAATTGTTATATTATATTGTCTTGTCTTTTTACATACCAACTATTCTGCCTTATACTACCCTACATTAGGTAACATAATGCAATAAAATACGGGTGTTGGCAACGAGTTAACACCTTGCAAATTATTATTACCTTTAATTTGAAATTATGTTGAATTTTTATTATAGAGCTTACTACTCTTGATAAATGCGCCAAATATTTGAACTCTTTTAGAAGGAATATATATCAATAAGCTAGTACCTACCTACGAGTCTCTTACTTTAAAACTTCCGGCTGGTCTGGAAAGACTTCATAGTCGAAGAGTTTGTAGGAGGTTTGTGTAGGGGTATGGGTGTCGACACTACAGCTAAATAATGAGCCATTCCGTTTTCATTGTGAAGATAGAAACGTGAAAATATATAAGAAAGAAAGACGGGAAAAATATAAGAAAGAATGACAGAAAGAAAGAGAAAAGAGAGTGGGAAAATATAGAGAGGGTGCGGATGAAAATAAGGAAAAAAGAAACAAAGTGTGTGTATGTGTGTGTGATTGTGTGTGTGTGTGTGTGTGTGTGTGTGTGTGTGTGAGAGAGAGAGAGAGAGAGGAGAGAGAGAGAGAGAGAGAGAGAGAGAGAGAGAGAGAGAGGAGATTGAGACAGTGACTTAAATCAAGATTATAATACTTTTTACATATTGAACTATTATCATATGCTCTACATATCTAACATTTTAACAGGTAAATCATTATACTCTAATATATTCACAGCTCCAACTCGTATCTAGCATTGATTCTGGAAAGGAAATTATGGAATTAGCCCACTTAGAGGATGTTTGCCTTGTTTTGTTATTTAGCAGTAAATGAATTAATGAGAGATAAGGCGAAATTTTATTTAATAGTTGTACATTCTGGCTTCATAAACTCGATAATAGATAAGTACGTATTTTTCGTTTTATCAATAGAAAATTGGTTTAATGATGAAGTCTTTTTAGGGCGATAATGCATCTTGCCACAGATCAAAGGAAATTAAAATTTTCCTTCAAGAAAGCCATATAAAATCAAAGACATGACCAGCTAACAGTTCGAAATTAAATCCAATTTAAAATTTCTGGTTGATTTTTTTTTAATGGTCCATAAACAGGCTTCATTCCCCAAAGAAGATCTATGAACTGCTATTCAAGAAAGATTGAATCGGTTTGATGAAAAATATGTTATTGAGATCTATTTCTGAAATAATTAACATTGATATAAAAGCTCGAGGAAAGTTAACTAAGTACTAATTCTATTTTTGTCAATGATCTCAAGAAAGGCAAATGCCATTTAAAAAATATGTTTTAGTATTATTGGTATTATTCGAACTATTGTCCTCATCTTCATTGTTATCTGTACAACGTTTCAGCCGATGTGCCCTCCGGACATCTTCAGGTCTTTCTTGGCGGACTCGAGAACCTTCTTTTCGAACTCGGGAACCTTCTTGTCGTAATCGGGAGCCATCACAGAACTTTGAACCTAATCCTTTATTCAGTCCACGGTTGTATCCTGTTCTCAATTCCGCAAACTATAACTGGGGTAGATGCGTTAAGCTGTGTTAATTACTATATGTTACTGCTGCCCCTGACTAGGATTGAACCTGGAGTCTAGAGATATCTGACACTTAGAACTGTCTTAAACTAACTCCTCTATCCACTAGGCAATGTGTCCAATTGGACAATGCAGTGAGAATTTTGGGAACTTATAAACCTAAAGTCTTGTTTTGGCTAGAATATCTACCTATTCACTTATGTATGATTATTTACCTATGATTTATATCGGGTATTTTTTTTCTTAGTCTAACCTAGCCTTTTTATATATATAGGTTACCATGTTGTGTTCATTTCTATGATCAGTCTACTCAACAGCCTACTACAGCCAATCATATGAGTTGATTCTTTGAGGCGTCTTCTCTTCCAATGTTCTTCCCAATCTATTATCCTAACTTCATCCAATAATGGCAGATGGTTTCCCTTTTCATTCAATAAAGATTGTTTTGGAGTTTTTGGCGCACCTTCCATCAGCTCCTTAATTTACCGCACAGATCCCTGTGCTACTCATACGCTGAGTTGTCGCGGATCGGTATCGAACTAGGAACCTTGTGGTTTCTAGCCGAACGCTCTACCGACTGAGCTAACCCGGCCCCAAATCCATCCTTGTAAAAGAGCAGTAGTGGCAATATTTAACCCATAGCTGAGGGGAACGAAGGATTTCATACCTTTCCCAAGAATATTTCTACCGTAAGCTAACGTAATAGTGCGAATAATTTTCGAATTAGATTATTACGATGCCCCAGTCCAGTACGTTAGCCACTAGAACTTTCCAATACAATTGGATAGGACTACTGGAAACTCTTCCACAAGGATGGATTTGGCATTAAATAAACCGCGTTGATATGTCATTAAACAAAGAAACCACCCCAAGCTGATATTCTTTATTTCTTAAACATATCTTTTTGACCCTCAGACTTGAGAGTATTATTCATGGAGAGATGCTTTACTCTTCTCGGTGATCTAGAGCTGGAGCCTCCAAACCTGATCCAAATTAGGTCTATCCAAGACACTAATGTTTGGAGACAGATGCAAAGGATTCATGTCTTTCTTAATTAAATTAGCTCGAACTGCAACATAAATGGCCTCATCCAGAATTTGAAAATTGCTCGATGTTCATTTCATGCGATAATAACCGTTCCGTAATCTGCTCCTCCATACGCAAAGCTAGTTAATTCTTCTTCTTCTTTTTTTCTTTGAACTCCAAGACATTCAATCCAAGCTAAGAATAACTTTTCTTTTAAAAGATAATTTTATTTTCATGTTATATGTTCTTATTCACTTAAACAATCAGACGAAATTTAATGATTCTTTGTAACCATTACACAATTAAACTGGTTGATCTGAGACATGGTTTTCTTTACGGAGAACTTAATCCGATATGTGTAGTAATCTAATGAAAGCGATAGAAGCTGTATATTTTGAGTTCACTTTGTTTTTTGTCGTTTTTTCTTCTTCTATTAGAGATTTTTGCTTAGCCAAATTCTAAATTGCCAGCACAATATAAAAAAGAAGAAAAAAACGTTATTGTCATTCGAGCTGAGTTAATCTCATTTATAGGCAATTGGAACCTGGATCATCGCCTGTAGTTTCATCTATAGAGGCGTTACTTTTCGCTATCTACCATAAAAAGGAGAGATTCGTTTAGGATAGACGCGCCCTTTTACAGGCTAAAATTGGACTAAATTCGAATCGGGAACGTGTATGCCAGCCACTTGATGTTCTTTCTTTCATTCTAAGCGTTTGTGGTTTGAATAAAAAGAATTCGTTTTTTTTTCTACATTTCTTTATCGCAATCCGTGTCCAACGAATCCGTATTCTTGGTAGAAGAATCCAAAATAAAGCTACTAAAATTGAGTGACATGATTTGGTAAAGTGTGAATGGAGATTTAGAAAAAATGTGATCTCGATGAGAATTAGAAAGGAATAAAATAATAAAGAGTGTAGGGGGAAATAATCAAAAAAAGAAATAAAGAAGAAGAAGAAGAAGAAGAAGAAGAAGAAGAAGAAGAAGAAGAAGAAGAAGAAGAAGAAGAAGAAATAAAGAAGAAGAAATAAAGAAGAAATAAAGAAGAAGAAGAAGAAGAAGAAGAAAAAGAAGAAGAAGAAGAAGAAGAAGAAGAAGAAGAAGAAGAAGAAGAAGAAGAAGAAGAAGAAGAAGAAGAAGAAGAAGAAGAAGAAGAAGAAGAAGAAGAAGAAGAAGAAGAAGAAGAAAGAAGAAGAAATAAAGAAGAAAATAAAGAAAAGAAGAAGAAGAAGAAGAAGAAGAAGAAGAAGAAGAAGAAGAAGAAGAAGAAAAAGAAAAAGAAGAAGAAATAAAGAAGAATAAAGAAAAAGAAGAAATAAGAAGAATAAAGAAATAAAGAAATAAAGAATAAAGAAGAAGAAGAAGAAGAAGAAGAAGAAGAAGAAGAAGAAGAAGAAGAAGAAGAAGAAGAAGAAGAAAATTTGCAAATAAAAGAATTATGTCTGCTATTCTTGTTACAGGCAATTGCTTGTAATTGAGTCCTATTCAATGAGATTGACACTTTTTATAATTTACTCTTAAGAGACTGAGCGTCATTAGGTCTTTCAATGGCAGACGCATATATCACAGACACACTTGAATATTCAGATAATAATAATAATAATAATAATAATAATAATAATAAGAAGAAGAAGAAGAAGAAGAAGAAGAAGAGAGAAATAGTTTAATAAAAAAGAATCTTTATACTCGTAATGATGTCCCCAACCTGGCACAGAGGATAAGGTCAACAATTAACAAAACACACACACATACACACACACACACACATACAAACACACACAGACACATATATGTATGTGAGTGTGTGTGTCTGTGTGTGTATGTATGAATGAATGTATGTATGTATATATACCAGTCAAATTTTAAAAATGTACAAGTGGCATTTCTTCTTGAATGCAATGTCAAAAAAAAAAAGAAGAAAAGACGAAAGTAAGGAGAAATATTAGACGAAAAATATACGTGGGTGAATACATAAGAAGTAATAATAAAAAATCCAATTGGTGAACAGGAATACACCCATTTATGTGCTTGCTTGTCAAGGCTAAAAGCGTTAAGAGAGAGATTTTGATTTTTATCGCTTCTTATTTTATGATACAGCTGGCAACGCAACCTAGTGGCTATTGGTAGACACGGGAGGTAGACACGTTTCGTATTCCCTAGCGTCAAATGGGAGAACTATATTAGGTAAGGTATGTAATTCCTACATATCTAGTCATGCTGTAGGGAGAAAGGAGATATACAAAAAGAGGATATTGATCTTCAGACACTAACTTAATTATGTCATAACATAAAAATCATGATCGAAGTAAATTATTCTAAGTTACTCTTTCTTTCATGAATGCGTTTAACGTAACGGTTACCGTTGTAGAAAATGGAATCGTACGGCCGGGTTCAAAATCTACTCTTTGGGAAAAACATAAATTGATGTGCTCTCATCTAGCTATGGGTAAATAAAAGGGTATGAGGAGTTCTTTAGCCAGTCTAGGCAAAGGAAAAAAACTGAATTCACAGCAGTTTGAATAAAAAAAGTAAAGTTGGCGGGGTGGACAATTGTCGGTATCGGTCTGAGACCACTGGCGCTAGACTAGGTAGATGTTTTTTGCGTCTAAGATGGTGCGCCGTACCTAACGTCAGCCCCCACTTTTACCGTACATATCAAAGTTGCTACTCATGCAGTGAGTTTGCGAGGGGCTAGCATTGAACCCGTATCATGTGATTCCATAGTGGGTGCTCTATCAACTGAACTTAACAGCTTTCATCATCATCATTATGTCGCGCTGTCAGCCCGGATATCCATGACAATCTCTCTCCATCCGTCCCTATCGCTCATCATTATTGGGAGGGCCTCTATGCAGCATCCTGTGTCCGCACAGAGCTGATCAATGTACGTCTTTGCTGGCTTTCACAGGAGGACGTCGCTTATGAGTTCGTCCCTGCTTCTCCAGCAGTGTCCTGCATGTCTTGTCCGTCTTACTCGGATGGTTTGGGTGATATGTGGTAGGTGACCGTACAGCTGTTTTCTTTTAGGGTGTTGTTTCCACGTCTTTTTCAGGATCACCCGCAGCATTCTTGTGCAGCTTCCATCTAGTTTATTCTCTAGTCGCTTAGTTAGGGTCCAGGTGGTGCAGCCATACAGCAGCACTGATACGACAATGGCCTGGAAGAACTGTCTCTTTAACTTGTCTGTGAGAATGGATTTCCATATGACCGATGATTTATTTATAGCGGCCCATGCCTTTTCTATACGTGCACTAACGTCGTTTTCTGTGGAGGAGATGTTACTGCCTAATTATCTAAATTGTTCTCCCGAGTTTAGGAGTTTGCCATCGATGGTGGAGATGTCGCTTTTGTTTTTGAAAGACATGAACTCAGTTTTATCAGAGTTTACGTATAGGCCGACATTTCGTGCGAAAAAAAAACAGCTTTACTCCCCTTTAAATATGACCTTGCGTCACAACCTCCCCGTCCGGGGGAAAGGGGTACATTATATTTTTACTATAATATCATGGCCGTAATTATAAATCGTGTAATAACATTGCTTTAGGTTTTGACTTCGGTTTATGAATACTTAATACCAAGTAAAAAATACACGACGAAAATTAAACTCATTTAAATATTTGTCTCACCTAAAATACTTGAGTTAAAAAATTAACTAAAAGGTAAATGAATAAAGCAATTATAAATAGAAATATTAAAATGAATAAATAAACAGAGTAATTGGCATTAATACATAATACTTTTTTTTCAATATTTAATTAATTTACGCTTGTATTTTAAGTAGGACAAATATTTTCGTTTGTTTTCAGCGACATTTTTTTTTAAATATTCATAGAAAAAATATCAAGCGGAAATGTCATTATTACACGACTGAAGATTTCACTGATTAATTTATGGAAAAAATATATTTGAAAAAAATGTTTTTTGAATCAATTTGATTCTTTGATAATTTTTAATAAATATTCATACGAGTTCAATAAAATCCTTATTTTATATGATGAATTCATTAGAGTAAATAAACAAATAAATAAATGAATACTATATTTAAAAACCCCAAACGAATTCATCATCACCATCATCATCATCATCATCTTCATCATCGTCATGTCACACAATTAGCACGGACAATTTCTCGACAATCTTCTCTATCATTCATTGGCCCCAGGAGGTCCTCTGTGCAGCATCCACTATCCGAGCAGAGGTTTTCAATGTAGGTATTTACTGGACGGCCCTATTAGCATGTCCATCTACTGGTTTCCACAGAATAATGTCGCTTATGAGTTCGCCCTTGCTTCTCCAGCAGCTCTATTACGTTTACTTTCGGACTAATACAGTTGCGAAATGTATGAACCCCCATGAAGTTTAATAAGACAATGAACAAAGAAAACAAACCAATTAAATTATTTTGGGGAGTCTCCATCCGTGGCGAAGTGGCCAATGTCCTGAACTGCTTCAGCGAGTCCGAACTCCAGCCGCACTATTAAGAAGAGAAGAAGAAGAAGAAGAAGAAGAAGAAGAAGAAGAAGAAGAAGAAGAAGAAGACAATGGTTTACTTACACACATTACAAAATGTAAACAATGTCACACAAAACAAAATAAACGTAATTTTGGTTGTCGTATTATTGTGTGGGGAATGATCACTAATTAGAATTGATCCTATACTAGTAGTGACCACCTCAGTTGATTTTTTGGATTTATTTTACGTTTGCTTTCGTACTAATATCCTTGGGGAAAGGTATGGATACTCTCTCACACACACACTAGCTAGGAGTTAAATAGTACCATTAAAATTATTCTACATTGATGGTTTTGGCATTAAATAGCCCACGAAATTTGACATTCTATTAATCAAAGAAACCAAAACAAAACAAAAGTTATTTTCTTTTAACTTCCTGTGTTTTGGAATTTTTGTTGAAACGAATCATTCGCACAATTAAGCATGCGGTATAACGAGTTCCGGTATAACGAGTTCCGGTATAAAGAGTTTCGGTGCAATGAGTTTTCGTGTTATGAATTACGGCATAATGAGTTTTGGTGTAATGGGTTCCGATAATACGAATTTCGAGCCAGTGAATTTAGGGATTATGAAGCAGAATCAATCATTAACAACTCAATCTTTTCAAAAAAACTTCACGGAACAAAATCATGATTCCCTGTCTTGAATACAAGTGACAGCCGTTTAGAAAATGTGTGGAAAATTCATTATCTAATTTATGAAGTTTTTTTATTTTTTATTAAAAGAATTAATATGTTATAAAATATCAACGGAAAATGAAGTGATAGCGTCACATAATCATTCTTGATATATATATAATATATATATATATATATATATATATATATATATATATATATATATATATATTGTTTTTTTTTACATTAATTTAATATAATACATACTCATGCTTACACATACACATACACATACACCCACAGCGCAAGTGAATCGTTGGTCTGTAAAGCGTCTGTTTACATTTTTTTTTAATCCACGGCATCCGTTTTCAGTGTTCGTTTTTACGTTTTAAAGATCGAAGAACGCCCGCTTTTGATTTAACAATGTTTATATAGACTGACCAACAAAGCAAAAGAGTCTGTCAGATTTCTTATTTTCTCTGATACATTTATTTTTCTTCGAACTAACGAAAGCCCTGATGAAGATCTATTGAAACAGCGTAGGCGAAATAAACATCACTCGTTTATGAACGTGTGATTTTTCAATTTTTCATAATATTACATACTGTCGGATTCACTTCCACTTTTTATTTACACACACACACACACACACACACACACACACACACACACACACATATTTATATATATATATATATATATATATATATATATATATTGTACTGGAGATCGTCAACAAACATTCGACTTAACATTGGTTATAAAGATTATGTAATTGATATGAAACTATATATATATATATATATATATATATATATATATATATTATATATGATACCAAATCCATTTTCAAGATTGTTTTCTCTATTGAGGTGTAAATTGCAAACAACTGTTGAATGGTTAATGACCCTCAATTAGTTGGCTTCAAATGTAGAATGACATCCTCGACACGCCTTAACTTCCAGTTTCATATCAGTTACATAATCTTTGTAACCAATGTTGAGTCGAATGTTTTTGACAATCTCCGGTACAAAATATTACACACACACACACACACACACACACACACACATACATATATATATATATATATATATATATATATATATATATATATATATATATATATATATATATATATATATATTGCCAGATGTTTCCGCTACTTTGCGACCCATTTTAAACGCGTGCAATAAACTCACCCGAATTGGCGTTTTTGACATATTTAATTTGACAGCCTAAAATAAACAAGAATAAACAATGAAAACAAAGGCATTAACTTGAAGCAGTCGACCGGAATTCGGGATTGAAGACGGTATATCATTTAACATAGTTAAATAAATGTTTATTCAAAAGTACGCACCAACAACTTAAACTAAAAACCGCGATTATGTTGGTACAATCCAGGTATATATATATATATATATATATATATATATATATATATATACATTTCTTCATATATATATATATATATATATATATATATATATATATATATATATATATATACAGTAGACCAGATGAGTTTGGAATATTTCTATTTGAGAGCTACTTTGTCCTCCATATATTTACAATGCTTGCTCACACCTACACATATATGTACATATATAAACACACGTATGCTGCACTGAACAGATTGACTCGCCACTTCTAATACACTTCTCTGTCCGGATTATACTGGCTTGTCAAATACTTAAAATTTATTTTAGTTTTTAAAAACTTTCTATAACAATTTCATTAACAAGAAATTTTCTCCTGACGAAGACCTAAGGTCGAAACTAGTCGAGAAAAATAAACAACATAATGAAATATTCCTGTTTGTGTTATCAATTTTGTTCATTATATATATATATATATATATATATATATTATATATTATATATATATATATATATATATATGTATATATATATATATATATATATATATATATATATATATATATATAATTTAATATTAAGCGTGTTGGTAAATCCTTGCGGTGAGAAAAAAACCAACAAATAGTTTGATTGTAAAAATATACTACCAAACATCAACCGGGGAGAATCGAATTTTTGAAAAGAAGAAAAGACCAAGATAGTCGTACCAGCAAAAAATAATCTATTGGTACAGTATTTGGCCAAAAGAAAAAACAATGTATATGTATATATATGTATATAAGAGAGACATATATATATTCATATAACTGCTAGGAGAATAGCTAATAAGTAAAAAGTACTCAATACCTAAGTAGAACAAATCTTAGCCCTGAAGAGCATTAAGCGAAACTAATAGTAGGTTCGTCTGACTCATTAGATTTATCTTTATTATATATATATATATATATATATATATATATATATATATATATCAAGCACATAATCTCCCAATATATATATATATGTATATATATATATATATATATATATATATATATATGAACATTTTTTTCATGTAGTAAGGGGACCTCTGCGTGTGCCAAGAATATGATTTCTAACAAAGCAATTCTTACACTTCCATACAAGTAAAAATATCAACAAAACTTCATTATAAATCAATTTATTTCAACTGGTCTCTATATAAAACATATCAGTCTCTGCAGGTCGTAATTCACATAAGGAAATTATGTACAAAATTTAGTTCTTCTAATTCTACTAATATATATAGACTTCTGAAATCTCCGTATTTATAGACGCGCTGACAGAGGAAATAACAAAGATAGTTTAGGCGTGTTGCTTAATGGGTAGCCATATCCTATCATTAGGAAGTGTCGTTTAGATTTTTACAATTAACGATAACACGATGGAAAATCATCGAGAGTTTGATTGACAAAGTATTAACTTCTGGCCCGTCATAAACGGTGATCACATTAGATTAAAGAGTCCTGTGATCGGAAAATTATATTTAAATAGGGTCAGAGTCGAACTTAAGAGCCGCTGTCAAGAAGATGCATATTTCGTCCTGCGATGCTTCTCCATGCGTGTGCGATATAAAGAATGTTCTAGAATCTGGGAAATAAATAATTATATGTACACGAAAAAAATTATTCGTGTTCAGGATAACAACAAGAACAGAAAATGTAACACACACGCGCGCGCGTGCACGGGCACAAACACAGAAAAAATACTGAAATAGATCACTAATTATAGCTATTCTAGTAGTGACCACCCCAAGAGGAATTTAGAAGGTTCTCATCTCCTAGACTGGTTGCCTAACCAAGGTTAAAGAGGCCAGTTTGTCCTACTATTTACCCATAGCTGGGGGGAGAGTAGTTGGATTCATACCTTTCCCAATTGTATTGGCGCTATGTGAACTGTAGTTTCGTTGAGGAATTGAATTCGGGTCAACGAGTCCATTTCCTACGACTCTAACCATTAGACCACAAACTTCCAGAGAGAGAGAGAGAGAGAGAGAGAGAGAGAGGAAGGGGGATATAAAGAGGGAAGGGAGGGGGAGAGAATGTGGAGAGTGAGTGAGGGGGAGAGGAAGAGGGAGAGAGATGTCTGACCCAAAAGAGGATATTGCAACCCGAAAGAAGAAATTTCAACTCGAAAGGAAAACCCGATACGGCCCGATGAAAAGAAGACGCTAGGAGACAAAAGAATGGGTGTATAATAGCAGTAACTAATGAGATAATATTATTGACTACCCTTCTACGTTTACCCCAAACTGTATGTGACCAGGTTGCATTATAGTACACAGATCATCGAGAAGAATTAAAAAAAAGAAATAATTTCTTCTTCTATTTCTTCCATTTCTTCAAAGTCAGGTGAAATCCTGAATGCAGTTTGTTTATTGATAAAAGCCTTCTTCTCGTCACGTACAGGCAGTCACCTAACCATACGCATAGACCTTAAAATATATCTATTAAAAGCCTTTCGCTCTCTGGGCGCCACCGTGAAAGATCGTAATGTAGGCATCCGCTAAATGTTCCCGGTCCCGAAAGGCTGCATCAGTGCTGAATATATATATATATATATATATATATATATATATATATATATATATATATATATATATTCTGTGTTCAAAGTTTTGTCTTTCCGCACTTAGTTGTTATTTATTACAGAATATCCCCAGACCTGAAAGGAATGGAAAAGAAAGAAAGAAAAAAAAAAAGCAAAGGAAAGAAAAGACAGTGTCGACCGGAAGAGAACATAAAATAGATCGGCTAAAACTGAACGACATTTAAGCTTTTCGCACTCGTTTTTACGTCGGTGGAGCGTTTGCTTCTAAATGGAAACAAAAGTACATTGCGAAAAGGCGATGTTTACCAGCGTACCCGCCTATGTCAGGACTTGAATTTCAACCGGTGATTTAAAATTCATCAATTCAACGTTTATAAATATTTACCAACAACTCCACACGAGTAGGATGTGACCCAAGGTCAGTTTTTAAAGGAGGTTTAACAGTTTTGAAATCAGAGTTTTCCTTCTCCTAGACTGTTTACCTAACCTAGGTTAAAGATCCCAGTCTACACTATTACTTACCCATACATATATAGATATATAGTTGGCGTATTCGTCAGTGTAAATAATTGTAAGACTAAAATGATGTGAAGACGAAAATATGTTTGATACGCCGTGGAAGATAGGTAGATTGGCATTGCAGTCTCGGATGGCTATATAATCCTTGTGCCCTTGAAGTTACAGCGCCTCCTGTGACTGTGTGAGTCCGATGTTTGAAAAAACACTCTCGAACGCAAATATCGCATGTGAAGGCTGTCCATGAAGATGTTGATGTGTCAATGCTTTGTTGTCGCCGCTTTCTTCTGGACCTATTGGCTTCATAGTATTGGGCCATGGGGAGGGGGCTTCAGATATGAACAGTCAACCATGGTAGATAGACATGACATAAATATATGTATTTGTAAATTTATTTTTTTAATTGATTTTTCAGAGTTACACAAATCATCTCTGGTCACC
Source organism: Doryteuthis pealeii (assembly GCA_023376005.1). NCBI lineage: Eukaryota > Metazoa > Mollusca > Cephalopoda > Myopsida > Loliginidae > Doryteuthis > Doryteuthis pealeii. The sequence continues at coordinate 95,380,484 of CM042137.1, read as the reverse complement.
GAAAAGTTTGCCAGAAACAAACTAGTATGCAAATAACAAATTTATAAATATAATTTGCATTATACAAGGCGCGGCAGTGCATATTAATTTTTACTGAATAGCGAATTCGATCCTCAGTGGACGACTCATACTTGCAACTTTGTGTCGCATTTTACCCGTGGCGAACGAGTTGAGTAAATAACTACGGGTGGCAGAGAAATGCCTCCTACATTTCAGACTCTAACGTTTGTGGAGCAAGTGAACAGAGGGCATTTTTTTAAACTATCGGATAAATAACTTTTATCTGAATATAAATATTGTATTAAGGACATAAATATGCGTTTAAATATATTTGTAAAAGTTTTGGTAAAATACGAGAGGTCAACAAGTAGCAAAATCAAAATAATGAAAGTAATATAAAAATACTAAAATGAAAGAACAAACTTTTCTTATTGAGTTGTTTTTATTTGTATATCCAATTGCAATTTTCCGGAAATAATTTTGAGTAAGATCGTTCTAGGTGGAGTTCTACGAACAAAATTAACAACAATTTTAACATTACCGTCTAGAAAGACAAATAAGTCTATTATCATTCTCCAAGAATGAATTGTTAAAAGAAGATATGAATCAGTGTGAAATGCTAATATTACTTTATGGGGGCTCAGAATTATACTCTGTCGGTGGCACCATATTTATCACCACCTATTAGGAAACACCATAAGTAGCTATATTAACCTGAGAAATTCAACGGTGTTCTCAGCATGATAATCTGGCGAGGATAATTTGATTTAATTTGATTATAGGAAATTTTGAGAGATTGTTGTTGTTATATCACAAATACTTCCAACTTGTGTTGGCATAGACAAGGAAGAAATATTTGTCGATTGGAACATAATAGAATACAAGTGATTTATTTTTTCAATTGATTTTTCAGAGTTACACAAATCATCTCTGGTCACCGAAAAGTTTGCCAGAAACGAAATAGTATGCAAATAACAAAAGTATAAATATGATTTGCATTATACAAGGCGCGGCAGTGCATATTCAACCAAACATAGGGCATTTTTTTAACTATCGGATGAATAACTTTGATCTTGATATAGATATTGTATTAAGGACGTCCTGTCGTGGTGCCATGATTAGCAAGCTAATCTCTCAGATCTATAACTAATATCCAGTAGAAATAACAATCTGGGGGTGTCGCTTGCAATCCATTACACCAGAATGGGATGTCCAAGTTATTTACCCTACCCGTTCGTCACGATTAAGATGTGATCCAAGATCACTAGTATGGGACATCCAACGAGGATCGAACTTGATTTTCAATGTATCTGCTAAATTAGCTTGCTACCCATTATACTACGATGGGACACCTTGACACAAATCTATGTATAAAACGAGTTAAACGTATGTAATCATCACTAATTTATTTCGTTTATCAGCAACAATGCGCCATTCATTTTGACTAATCAAGAGTCCTATTGAATTAACACATATGAAGGAAAAATCAATAATAATAATAATAATAATAATAATAATATATATATATATATATATATATATATATATATACGAAACAAAAAAGTATTTTTTGAAAGTAAAAGCTTTAAATAAAATTTACAAAATATAATTATTCACCTCTTATTTGTTCCGACAATTTAAATCTCGCACTTCTCAAAGATACGCCTATGCAGGCCGAATCTTTGCTACACAGCCTTGAAACGTCATCACGAAACATCGACGTATTTATGAACTCCGATAAAAGTGAATTCATGTGCTTTAGAAATGAAGGAAACATCTCCACACTCAATTGTACACCCCTAAAATCGATGAAACAATTCACATATCTGGGTAGTATTATCTCTTCAACAGAAAACGACGTCAATGCACGCATAGGAAAGGCATGGGCTGCTTTAAACAAATTATCAGTGATATGGAAATTAGACCTCGCTGACAAATTAAAGCAAAAATTCTTCCAAGCCGTAGTAGTCTCAGTGTTACTGTACGGCTGCACTATCTAGACTCTAACGAAGCGCCTAGAGAATAAGCTAAACGGGACCTGCACGAAAATGTTGCGTGAAATAATAAGCAGGACTTGGAAACAACACCACACGAGAACACAACTGTATGGCAATCTGCCCCATATCACACAAACCATCCGTGTGAGGAAAACAAAACATTCTGGGCACTGTTGGAGAAGCAAGGATGAACACATAAGTGACGTTCTTTTGTGGAAGCCATCACATGGGCACGCCAGAGTAGGTAGCCCAGCAAAGACGTATATAGATCAACTTGTGCGAACGCTAGATGCTGCACAGAGGATCTCCCAGGGGCAATGAGTGATAAGGAGGGATGGTGGGAGATTGTCATGGATATCCTTGCTGACAGCGCTAGAGGATGATTATGATGATGATATATATAAATATATATATATATAAATATATATATGAATATATAAATATGTGTGTGTGTGTGTGTGTGTGTGTGTGTGTGTGTGTGTTTCGTTCTCAAAATAATTGTATACGAAATATTTTTAGCTCATGACGCAAATATGATTTGAAATAAGCGAACTCTCAAAAATAGACCGCTTTATGTTATAATTGATTAAATTAACTCCCTTGTTTTAGTGTCGGTTAATTGGATCAGCCGGTTGTTGGGTTCAAAATTGTTGATACTGATACTGAATCCACAGTATAAGAAGAGAGACACGTCCACGTTTGGTGATGATTTAATTATATCCACCTCTCTCTATCTCCCCCCCTATCTCTATCTCTCTCTCTCTCTCTCTCTCTTTCTCTCTCTGTCTCTGTCTCTGTCTCTGTCTCTCTCTGTCTCTCTCTCTCTCTCTTACACAGATATATGCATAAATACGCATCAGCACAAGTACATTCAAATCTACATAGACACATACGTGTAGGATCAGATGCCCATATAACCGCACAGATATAATCAAATGTACATACATACGCATTCATATGTAAGCAGATACATACTCCCAAATGTACTGTATATATTGTATATATATAGGGTGAATGCTGTTAGTAAAAATATTTTCATTCTTGATTCTATCTCTTATAAATTCTTGTATATTGCTTTGCACACATGCTGTTCCCTTACTGTCACTTTCAGGCAGCACTTCATGCCGCAGTATCATTAAATCCAAACGTGCTGTATGAAGGTCAACAAGTTGAATAAGAACGCCTTGAATAATAATAATAATAATAATAATAATAATAATAATAATAATAATAATAATAATAATAATAATGGTCCCAAAGGGATTGAAAAAGGGATTGGAAAATCTGGACATCATATGAAAGATTGAGACCATCCAGAATACTGCACTGCTGCAATCTGCCAGAATACTCAGAATAGTCCAGGTGACCTGAGGAGACTTTCTGTCACTCAGACTCCAGTGAAAGACCATCAGCTAACAATGATGTGAAAACTCAAAAGGAATGAATAATAATAATAATAATAATAATAATAATAATAATAATAATAATAATAATAATAATAATAACAGGCGGCCAGACCTAGTGTTAATTAAAAAACAGAGAACTTGTCAACTAGTGAACTTTGCGGTTCCAGCAGGTGAAGATAAAGGAAAAGAAAAGATGGACAAATACCTGGACCTTGCCAGATAATTGAAAAAGCTGTGGAATATGTGGGTCAAAGTGATTCCAATAGTTGTTAGTGCACTTGGAACGGTCCCGAAAAAAAAAAAAAAGAAAAAAGACGAGGAACTGGAAATCAGAGGAAGAATTGAGACCACTCAGACTACTGCATTGCTGCAATCGGCTAGCATACTCAGAAGAATCCTGAAGACCCGAAGAGACTTGTTGTCACTCAGACTCCAGTGAAAGACCATCAGCTAACGCTAGTGTAAAACTACTACTACTACTACTACTACTACTAATAATAATAATAATAATAATAATACTAATATAATAATAATAATAATAATAATAATAATAATAATAATAATATCGCCACATGCCAATCTTCAAACAGAAATTACATCTGAAAAGCATTGGCGCATTCTTTTCCTGGATGATTTCTGTGGCGTACAGGTGGATTTCATTTGGCGCTCCAATGTCACCGTTTTAAAAACAGGAATCTGGAATTGGGAAAACATCTGTCATACTGTAACAAGTCTCTTTGATTAGGTTCCAAAGTCAAGCACTACGAAAGTTTCAGTGGGCTGAGAATCACTGACTGTTACAAAACGTGCTGAGTAATGGTGGTAATTAACAAAATCAAGAGGTCACGATCTCAAAGGAGGAGAAGAAAAAAAGAAATTCTAGCGAAGAAATTATTTTCCGGATCTACGATTTCATTTGCTAAAATATACTTTTTAACAAAATTACCACACAACTTGGAGCTATTGAAATCATGTCTAACGTGAGGAAAATACACAGAGAGCAATTCAATCCATCACAAATGTTTAGTGGAACAAGACAAATTTGATAAAAATTCCATGTTCGTGGTTTAAGTTAATGAAAACGATATGGGAATACGACATATGTCTAAAAAGTAATGCCGCTAATTTTAGTATAAAAAAACAACAATAAAACAAAAAACAAAAAGAACAAGTCAACATTATCCGATTCAAAAAAAAGAAGGGCAAGACACCCCTCCTCAAAAGGGGGCATCCTGAGTATAACACTTAATGATGATACGTATCCAATTCTGGAGATCTGAGATTGTGGAATACTCCATTATTGCCATCACTCCCAGGTCGATTCTGACTAGTATTGATTGAAACTATTAGTGTCCTATCTATCTATCTATCTATCTCTATCTCTCTCTCTCTCTCTCTCTCTCTCTCTCTCTCTATATATATATATATATATATATATATATATATATATATATGGAAATACGATGAGGAAATTAATCCGACAATATGAGAAGAAAATATTTTTTAGATATAACAAACACAGGATGTTATGATCAGGAAATAATTTTTAGTGTCAATACTTAAGCATTTCGGTATTTTGTACCATCTTCAGGACGCTGTTAGGTAATGTTTATGTGAGGAACAAAATGAAAGATGTTAAGTGTATAGTGGTTGTGTGAATCTGATGCTATTAACCGTTAATTTTTATATGCGCGTTTGTTTACGAAAAGCAAATGACGTGATCAATGCATGTGCAAAAATGGAAGGTTTTCATTTTGTTCCTCACATAAACATTACCTAACAGTGTCCTGAAGATGGTACAAATTCCGAAATGCTTAAGTATTGACACTAAAAATTGTTTCCTGATCATAACATCCTGTGTTTGTTATATTTTTAAAATATTTTCTTCTCATATATATATATATATATATATATATATATATATATATATATAGATCTATTTACAATTATTCGAATTCGATAGGACCGTGTGCTAAAAACAAACTTAAGAAATAACTACACATAGAGATATGAGCATAAAAATTAACGCACTTCCCTAACCTCGAGTGTGCCATGCCTTTGAAATCAATCACTGAAAATAGCTACTTTAGAAAGCATCATCCCAATAAATACGTTGTTTCTATTCCTATATATATCACAAGAAGTCTTCAGCTGACACGGTTGGTTCTTCTTATTCTTAGAATTCTACCAAATGGTGGCCAATGAATGGGTATTTTGATTTTAGATCACAAGAACTCATCACTATAGGTCACAGGAATAAGAAGAATCTCATCTGATTATTGAATCTTAGTTGATACATGAAACCTTTACTTATGAGAACAACATAAATAGATTTATTTGAGGTTTTATCCTGCTCTGCTGGCCAGCATTTGAGCACTCCTTTTATTTTTAAAAACGTTTTAAATGATATATTTGTTCAAAATTTGGCCCGATTTCGAGTAAATTTTCTTAAAAGATTAGGGTCATCAAGGGAAAGGTTCGAAACCAAACTCGGTCATTTTTTATTTATTCAAATTACCCTAAATTAAACTACCTTTCATAGTAATAAAATGTTAAAGAAGTCTGTAACTCCATGAATTATAAAAGAGGTGTAAATCAGGTTCCAATCGTTATTCCTGAAATTCATATTGTCAATAATAAACAAAAAGATGAAAATAACGCTTATATATAAAGAAGCTATTAACCGAATGGTAGTTGCATTTGCATGGATCTGTTACTCTCATATTTTCGAAAACCAGTGAAGGTTAATAAAGCAAAACTATTAATGGTTTGTGTAGATATATATGTTTTTAATTCAAGTAAGTGATTTGTAAAAGAGTGAGGAGTCCCTGTAGCGTAGTTGCTTAACGTACTAGACTGTGACATCATAGTACGCCAGTTTGAAATGCATTTGTGCTATTCCATTAATTTTCGCACTAAAACCGCTAGGGAAAGATATGGACCCTCTCACCCCACAAGTTATCGTTTAAATAGTACAACTACCGTTGCTATACAAGTTTGGTTTTGACATTACATAAACCAAGAAGGGTGATATGACCAATCGTAAGCGATTGGTCATATCGATTGAATATTCTTGGTTTAAGATTTCTTTTTTGTATTAATTATATTTTCCAGTGTAGTTATATCGACTCTGTATATAAGTATAAAAAAAGTCGTCGGTGAGGCCTAAAGTCGTTACCAGCCAGACAGTGAGAGAATCTATCCCTTTTTCACTAGTGCTAGACATGGGAGGTTATCTTTTAGCATCTGAAGTGGAGTGCCACACCTAACATCATCTCCTAACTTTAACGCACAGATCCCTGTGCTACTCATAGGCTGAGCTGACGAGGGCCGGTCTTGAACCCGTAAACTGGAACCTGTATATAAATAGATTTTTAATTTACAACACAAAGACTTCTAAAGTGGTAAGGCGCCCTATCCTGGTGAAATGGTCAGCAAGCTAATCCCGCAAATCTATTACACTGGGTGTCTCATACTTGAAATCGTGTGTCATATGCTTTCCCTGGTGAACAGGTTGGTGAAATACCAATTTCTAAGAGCAGTCTCTGATTTGTGTCTGTATTTATGCAAAGTACAGACGACAAATAGGAAAAAAATGTAAACTTTCATATCGCTTGTATGAAACTCATGCTAAGTTGTTTTATTTATCTTTTGGTTAAGTATTGAAAGGTTATATATTACATGCATCCAACTATTCTCCCTGCAACTATGGGTAAATAGTAGAGTGAACTGTGCTTTTTAACCTTGGTTAGAAAACCAGTCTAGGAGTAGGAAAAAAAAAGTAAATTCAAACTTGTTAAACTTCGCTTAAGAAATTCACCGTGTGTTACATCCTGCTCGTGCGAAGGGGTTGGTAAATATATGAATTATGTTACATTTATTTTTATGTTGAGGTTACAAATACGTAAAAATGTAGCGTCAGCTGAAAGGACAAAATAAACACCAATAGTAGAGAGGACTGGTCTATTTGAACTTTGTTAGGCAACCAGTCTAGGAGAAGGAAAACTCTAAAGCCAAACCCATAAAACCCTGCTAAAGAAATTGACCACGTGTCACATCCTGTTCGTGAGAACTGGTTGGTAAATATATGAATTATATTATATTTATTTTGATGCTGAGGTCCCTAATACCAAATAATATAGCTCCAGTTGAATGGAAAAAATAAACGGTAAATTATAATTTTGTTCTCTTTAGGCTTCCATAGTTCAATGAAAAATACCCAGTACATATGTAATTGCGTAAAAGCTTACGTAAATAAGGTTTGACAGTGTGTTTACATTGTTAATTGAACAAATGAAACAGTAGAATAAATGCAGAGACATGACTCTATCAAGTTACAGACAGTTTAGTTAGCTTAATGAGCGTATACGGACTAAAATGAAATTAAAAACAAACACAAAACTTAAATAAAATCATCTTCATGACACTTTATTTCGGGCAGATTTGCTGGTAAAAGAAAACATTGATTCCAAAACAGTCCAATTATATGTTATTAATAAGAATTAGTTTTCTTTATATATATGTTCAATTTGGGAAGTATATTTTTAAATATGTTCAATTTGGGTATGTATTTTTTAGCAAATTCAAGAGAATTCTTTAAAATGCCACTAAAATAATGCTTACGTTTTTAAAATTTCCGTGTTCATAAACTGTTTCTGCCAAAGACAACATAACACTTGGCCTTTTGCTCAGATGCCAACGTTCAATCTTCACCTCCGTATTCAACAAGAAACACGTATCACAGGCAACTTCACTTTTCGCAACCTTGAGAAGACGAATTCTGACAAACTAATCTTGTGTCCACTCTCCGCCACCGTCCCTCGCTTTGTCCAAACGTCTCATTTTATACTAGGTCTGGCCGAGATTTTCACACGTCACAACTCTCGCCTCACCAGCCAGGTGAACTCGCAACCTACAAATCGCCGCCTCAAGGACACTCGAGCGTTCACCTCCTTCACAACTCTTCTCGTGCCCGCCTCGAACTCGTCACATTTCACCTTCTCTGCTCCCGCCCACACACACAACATGCCACTCGCTGTCTCTTCGACCGACGGACCGTTGCTGCCTCATCAAAGATTTGTGGGTTTTGCCGTTCGATCTCGCTACATAAACTAAACGCGTTTTTTGCCAGTTTGGTTGTTTCGTCTTTACAGCATTTCAACCGTTTTCGAGTAATTTAATGCCGAATCAAGTGATTTTGATAAATAAAGTACTCAGGCTGCCTACAGTAACTGCTCTTGTTTAAGTGTTCACCATTTGATTATTGAACTGGCTCATCACTGCTTACCTTTAGGGAGCTAGAGGGAATCGGTGCGTTCAGTAATGAATGCTATGTAGTTGTTTTAAATCTCCAAATTAGAGAACTACCTATAAATTGTATAAGTACAGTTGCTTTGACTCAGAAACACAATGTCCCCAGTTCTATAACGGCCCTCACCAACTCAACGCATAAGTGGCACAGCTTACGGTAAAGTGGGGGCTGATGATAGGTGTGATGCTCCACATCATATACAAAAACAATCTCCATGGTCTAGCCTTAGTGAAAAGTGGATAGACTCCATTGATGTCCGGCTGTTACCAACAATAGGCAACTCCGCCTACTTTACTTACTTTAGTTAGACAAGTTGTTATACCAGAGTCACATAGCCGAGTGTGCCCTCATACGAGGTATGTAAAAAAAGTTCCATAAAATCCATATTCTTCGATGTGAGGGCATCGTCCACTGGGAGTTCTTGAGACAAGGCCAGACGATCAGCCGGCTTGTTTACAAAGAGATACTGCGGCGTTTGCTTCGTTCAGTACGCGGGAAGAAGCGGGAGATGTGGCAGGACAACTCGTGGGGTTTTCACCATGACTACGCACCTGCTCACACTGCCCTGAGTATCCGAGAGTTCCTGGCCCAGAAGAATATCACTATGCTGAAGCAACCTCCCTATTCGCCCGACCTGGCTCCACGTGATTTTTTCCTCTTCTCCAAGCTCAAGGGAGTCATCAAGGGAATCCATTTTGAGGATGATGAATGCCCTGACGACAGAGCTGCAGAGAATCGCAGAAGAATCCTTCCAGAAGTACATGCAGCGTGGCAGAGAAGGATGAGAAAGTGCATTAAACTCCAGGGGGTTTTCTTTGAAGGGGATAACTTGTAGTTTGGATTTGAAATACCTTTTTGTAACACCAGTCCTGGAATTTTGTGACATACC
>CM042137.1:95345881-95365881 GCA_023376005.1 Doryteuthis pealeii | reverse complement strand
GATATGAGTTGAAATTGAACATCTTTAAACTACACATTTACAAATTTATTTTGTATTTTCATAGATATTATTTTTACAGAACGGTTTTGCTGCCTTTTATTTACTATTGTTGCTAGGATAGCTGCATGAAGAAAAGGTTTTAATCTAAAAATAATGAAGACCAAGCTGAAGCACTTCGTGACAATATTAATAACGCTTGTGGATTTCAATACCTAAAATATCGTTTAATGAAATAGAAAAAAAATTATTAAACATTTTTTGCGATAATTTTTTACCATACGTCAGTCATATTTATTGATTCAGAGTTATTATATTTAAAGAATGAAATCTCACTCCATTCCAGTAAATGAAAGATCTTTTTTAACTTGAAAAAAAATTAAAAAAGACATCGTGAATATTATTTCTCTATTTACTGAACGCATCAATATAAATATAAGAAATAGTTGCGTCGCAGAGTAATATTTACTTTATATTCCTAGTTTTTACACTTTAAAAAGTAAGGCTTCCGTACTAACGCATGCGATATTTGGTTTTGAAAAAGTAAACAAAACATATTGACTGATTTTTTTAATACATAAAGATTATGCTGACATTCAATTTAAATTTTTTTAAATTGATAAATGATTTTAAAAAAATATTACTTCTACCTCGAATTCTGCGAAATTTTTTTTTAAATGCCATCTTTTAGTAACATTTTCACAATAAGCACATTGAGGGATTAGCACTGGTGAAGAAAGTGAGATTTTCAAAGTGCATACTTAGATTCAATTGAATACTATATAATGGGACACCTTGGTGAGTATGGAAGATTTTGAACCAGCCCAATCGTCTGTGTTGCTCCAAATAAATCTTCTGATTAAAGTGTATCGAGATAACTGATCAAAAGTAAACTTAATTGAGAGTGTCTTTCTATACAGTTGTCTAAACGTCTAGACATCTAGACATCATCACATTATACCAGTTAGTCAGTTGTGCATAGGTTATCATTTAACTTTAAAAAATTATAAACTAAGTAATGCAAACATTTAAACATGCTGTCTCGATCTTTTTTGTTCACGCTTTGTATATAGAGAATAACAAAAACGAATACTGAAAGACAGTAATTGCATTAGCTTGATATTGATTACATTGACATTAACCTTTCAGGTGACTTAATTTCCTATAGATAGTGAAGGAGACGTTATCATATAATAGATAAAGCAGTCACAAAAGCCGTAATGAAAACAATGTGGCTATCAATATCACTGCGTTTGGATTACGCAATCCGATGAGGGCAGATATGAATATATTCTTGGCTTTGGGGAAACAATGAAAAATACGGCCGAGTATTGTATATATTGCATTGATTAAAGGAAAGATCATTGCTCTTTGTTTTCTCATGTAGATAAAAACAAAAACAAGATCATATAGGATTACGCCAGAATCTGGCCGCTCAAACTTTATTGTATAATGGAACCATTTCGTTTCCACTCAGGCTTAAGCTAGACAGATCTTTAGATATAGATCACGAGAATCACAGCTGAAACCACAAATACTACAAAACCGTATTTTTTCCTTTACATATATAGTTAAGACAAAGTGTAATTTATTAATTAAACATCCTACTAACCGTCCCAGTGTGGTGTAATGGTTAGCAGCTAGTTCGCAGATTCCTTATTACTGAATAGCGAGTTCAATTCTGCTATTTGCCCTATTCTTACGCCTTGTGTCACATCCTACCCGTGGTCAACTGGTTGGGTAAATGCTTTGATGATGACCAGACTTTATTCTAGATCTGCATTAGAATGTAAGGAAATATTTCCTACTTTATTGGCAAAAAATGGTTAATTTTATTAGCAGTTTGACTAGATTAAAAAGAATCCACGATACATTTTAAATTGGATTTCCATCCGGATTGTCAATGTCAGTAATATCATTGGTTATATATGGCTTTCTTGGAGAACATCTTTAAATCTCTTATCTTTGTTACCTGATGCAGTCTTCATCACCAAACTAATTTCCTATCGATAGAATGAGAAAATAATCCTGAATGTCAATGTTAACTTGTGCATTGCTTGTTGAGGTAAAAATTTACATCTCCCCTTTTTCTTTAACTTACATACAAACTTATATCATGAATGACTTGGAAAATTCACTTCTTTTCTATAGGCACTCATTTTCATATAATCCATTTGAATTACACCAGGAAAAGTTCCAGCATTTCCCTTTCATCCATGATTGTTTCTGTTTAGCCGATTTTAACCTCATTTGCTTCGTGTTGTGTGGTTCGCTATCGCTGTGCTTGTTTAAGCGCATATCAACCTCCGTTGGTTATTTAATGCCAGATCCATTTTGTAGATGAACAGTAGCGGTACTATTCAACCAAAAGCTGGGATGGTGAGGGTTTCATATCTTTCCCGTGGTTATTACCCCGAAAGTGAACATACTAGCTCTAGTTGAGTTCAAATTCACTTACCACGATCTAGTATCCCAACATATTTTCTTTGATATTAGGTGTTTGTTGGATTATCTTTGTATATAAGGTGTGCTTAAGTCCACCACTTAAGCTTATAGACTTTGTGTGGGCGCGTGGATTAAAACCAACCAATCATAAGCTCGATTACGTAGTTATTAACTCTTTAATAGCCGATATTGAAAGCTGTGCATTTGCACGTATACGACAAGGACGAACGGATCTGCAACCAAGAACTCTGCTCGACCAAAGGAATCTACGCAACACTAAGGAACACCGTGGAACTACCCAAAACTAAGGGATATCGAGGAACAACTGGAGGATTCTTCACTAAAGATCAGCCTCTGCATAACACAAGTGATCTCCACTGTAAAGTGTTCTACTTTAAAGCCTAAAATTGCCACAAAAATTGTAACACTGTCGGTTTTCGATTGACCTTTCTTTATATAAATCCCAATTCATTCAGCAGATCTCTTACAGTTCTGTCACAAATACTCACTCCGTTTCGACCCATTCGTTTTCATTTGTTTTCTCGTATATTTTCTTTTTATTGTGAAGGCATATTGCTTGAGGTTTTCTACCCTGATGCTTTGAAGCTTTTTTTTTTTTTGTTGTTTTGTTTTGGTCTGACAGTATATTTCTTTTTGTTCTACCGACCATTCCTTTTTATATTTTAACCAAACATTAGACACAACTGACTGAAAACAGCCAACGTCTTCGACCAGATTCCATTAACATCTCGAATGAGTTTACGATATTTTCCATTGTTTCAATTCCCAGTCCATTTGTTGTTGCCATATTTTCTTTCAGTTCGGTATTTTCAGTTGTTTTTTTATGACATAAAAGTAACGAGCGTTAAAATCCAAGTGTGAACTGCGTTCTTTATCAAATAATTTTTTCTTTGCATCTGCTTGTTGTAATACGTTTCAATGAGAGGTATCCTGATGAACCTTCCAATGAAATCTAGGTAGGTATATTCTGTTCTTATCGGTTTACTAATCCAGATCTATATATGTATTCAGCGAGTTTTTGTATCTATCATAATATGATCGGTCCTAAAGAAATTCTAGAGTTACTCCCCTTGATCAGTTGGTACACGTGCATTGTGGGAGAAAGAACCGGAAATAGGATTCCGCCATGACACATGAATTGGTACACGAGATAACTGCACAAAAGTAGAGATCTTAAATCACTGTTTGGGTAAAAAAAAATTCTCTATCCTGGTTAAATAAAGCCTTGTTAATGTTCAGCAACCTTGTCTTGGATTTTCATTCAGAGCTTTGTATTCTATTGACAAACAAAACGCATTCATTAATGCAACTTATCATTCTTCTCGACAGTCAGATTGTGACTCGGTCGACTTTTTGGATTTCTCTGTTAAGTCATCCTCTCTTCAAAACATGGACTCAACCTACGAGTTAATTCGCAAGCAATAACCAATTATGTAAACTGGTACCAAGTGCTCATTTACTCTTATGTCTACACCCATTTAAAATTTTGGATCTTTGATTTAATATTTCTTTAGAATATTATATATATTATTTTGAGGGCGGTGTAATGGTTAGAATCTTAGGAAATGGACTCGTGGATCCGAGTTCAAAACCTGGACAAAGTTGTTTGCGTTTTACATAGCGCCAATGCCCATGGGAAAAGTAAGCATCCAACTACTCTCTCTCTCTCTCTCTCTCTCTCTCTAGAAAGATTAAATAGTGGGACAGCTTGGACACTTTGATCTCCGCTTAAGAAATTGACCTTGTGTCGCACCTACTCATGCTGTGGTGTTGGTAGATACATATATGTTATTTGGTGTCACGTTGTGTAATGGTTACCGTCGTAGGAACACAGTGAGAGGAGTTCAAATCCTAGACGCTGGTCTTAACATTTCCCAAAACGCTCATACCCTTTGGAAAGTCTTCATCCAGCTATAGTGGAATGGTAGCTCAGACTGAGTTTTTTTTAACTTTGTTATGGTAACCAGTCTAGAAAAAGGAAATCTCTGAATTCAAAACAAAGGGAGTTTCTTCACGTTAGTCATAATACTACTTTGATAGCTTCCCCTCTTCCTCCTCCTCGTCTGTCTTTCATTATTTATATGGTTGCGGTCTTTTAACTATAAACCGATTTGCATATCTATGATTCTGCTTATATACTGCAAATTACTTGTTAATTCCATTTATTTTTCTCAACATTGGATTATTCCATAATATTTTTATCTGCAAGACTTGGAAAAATATCATCAATTTAAGTAATTTAATCTAGTCTATTTAAGGAATATGGAGCCAGAATGTTCAGCTGTAAATGAAAGATTGTATCGCATCTTATCTGTTATTAGTTGATTTACTGCTAAATAACAGAAGTTTAGAGAATATTCTCTAAATGTGCTTTGATCATACTCATTGCTAAACATATTAATAATAAAATAGAACAATTATAACAAAATTAAAGTTATGTAACTGGCAGATGATTTGATTTTGCCACAAATCTTAGCATTCCCAGAATACGATTGTTCATTTTCTGTTTTACGTCGGGGATTTTCAGATTTTCACATAATAGAAGCACTTAACAGATTCTTCTTGTTATATCGTTTTCAGCCACTAATGCTTAGGGATCTTCGTAAAAACTATTTTTTACTTGAGAGTTTGAACGTGATGAAAGGAAAGCTGAAATAAGAGAGCAGAACTGCGTTCGTCTATGTGTGTGTGTGTGTGTGTGTGTGTGTGTGTGTGTGTGTTTGCGCGAGCGTAGTGACTGGCATATTTAATTCGAATATGACTAGCACAAGACATCATTTTCTAAGAATCGGATGATATAGATTTAGATTAAACGTGTGCTTGGATCGTTTTCATAATGAAAAAACAAAAAAAAACAACAACTAACAAACAAAGAATGTGCACAAAGGAAACCCAATTCAATAACCTTTAATAGCATGTATACACAAAGGCAGACTTTTCTTGAAGACGCAGATTTTACATCGGAGTGTTCTTCTTGTATAGAAGAAAATACTTACCCGATCCGTTCACTACAGGTAGCATTTAACACAAGGTTGCACGTATGGGACATTCACCGAGGATCGACATCGAATTTTAGTAGTAATGAATTTTCTAGACAGGATTTCTAACCATTGCAGTACGATGTAGGATTTGAGAAGATGCTTAACCATTGCATCACGGGTAGGATTTGAAACAAAGTCACAAATATGGGGCATCCAGCGAGGACCGATATAACTATTGAATAACTATTCAATAGTAATAATTCTGCGAGACTAGCTTGCACCATTACACTATTGTTGCGCATTAATGGCTTCCTTACAAACAAACAAATATATAAATAGAGAAGGGCAATTAGTTTAGATTTAATTTACTATTTATTTTTCTGTTAATGAATAAATACCAAAATCTTTATTAATATCGTGTAGTTGGTTGACTTTTTATTACTATCTATGAAGTATCACATCACTGTTTGGTTAAAAGTAAAGTAGCAGTAGTCACAAATCCTCGTGGTGGTCTATTATCAGTATTATCAGTATTATCAGGATATCGAAGAAGTCTATCTTCTTTTCACTAGCGCTAGACCAGGGAGACTTCTTGTTGAGATGGAGCACCATACCTATCTTCAGTTCCACACTTTACCGCACAAATCAGATTATCCAAGCTTTTCTTGGCATGCGCTGAGTTGGTGCTGAGTTGGCAAGGACCGGTGTCGAACCCGTAAAATTGAAATGTTACGAAGCTAAACCGGCCCTGTTTAGAAATATAATTCCAAAATAAGTTTCAAAATAAGCATTATTTATTTATTTCTCATACTTATGTATCCATCTATCTATCTATCCCGTCCGCTTCTTTTTTTCCCTTCCTGTATTTTCTTCTCTTTTCTGTCTTTTCTTTCTGCCTTCCTTCCATCCATTCAACTGAAGCAGATGGTAACCATCTGAGAAATAACATTATCAATTACTTTCACCCTTTTGTATTTATTTATTTATTTATTCATCTATCTATTTCATATTATATAAGATTTCTTTTTCTCTCAGACGTATAACGTGTACTTTTACTTCCCTTTCATTCATCACAATAAAGCCGAAATAGACCCTAACCTGTTAAAAAGTCTAAGTCTCTGGTGTTCTTTGTAATATATATATATATATATATATATATATTAATATTTATATATATATATATATATATATATATATATATATATATATATTTAAGTTGGCGTTATTACGAAGCATCTAAAAATAAATGAATGAACTCGATGTTATGGAGTATTGGATTCACTTATTTTTTTAAAATTATTTTTCATCATGAATTTTCGGGTTCGTTAGATACCCTTTATCAAATGACTGTTGTTCCTGTTCAGCGGATCTTTTGTCTCTGTTGTTATTGAAAGATAGATCTTGCTGGCAGAAAGTTCAATAAGCATTGATTTGAGGACAGTTGCAAACGATCTTAAATGCTTTCCGTCCTCGTCACTCATTAGTCAATTTTTAGCGAAAGTATTATCTGTTGTTGGGAAAGTTCGAATATGTTGCATACATGTTATACCTATAGTAAATCCAACAATTCCTTATACTTATATATCCACCTATATATCTATCTCCGCTTCTTTTTTCCCAATTTCCCCTTCCTTTTTTATCCTTTCTCTCTGCCTTCCTTCTATCAGATTTAACTGAAGCAGATGGTAAGCATCTGATGAATAACGTTATTCACCACTTTCCCTCTTTTTCATTTATCTATTTATTAATATATTTCATATCATATATGCTTTCTTATTCTCTCAGACATATAGCGTATTCTGTTTCTCTCATTTCGTTCCTCACAATAAAAATGGAATAGTCCATTGTTCATCTGAGATGATGACAGATCGCAAAACTTGAACACGCGTGTTCACGTCTCATTCTATCAATATTATATGTGAAGCTTTAACATAAGATTTAGGAACAAAATAGCAATCCTTCAGCCGCAGAAAAGGTTAAATATTAATCGCTTTCGAAACCACATGAAACCATCACCTAACCACCAGAAGGCGTGTCATCTATATTGTCTTTTCTATAACAGAACAGAGGTCATGTCCTGATATTGATAACATGGCTTCCCAAAACATTGTCAACCAGAGTAAGTTTAGGCAAAGCCAAATAACCCCATTCCTTGTGAGAGATCTCATGAAAAGGAATTACTTATCATAGTACTCCGAACACATTAAATGTTATAAGATACATCTCTCATTCCTTATATATATATATATATATATATATATATATATATATATATATATATGTATATATATATATATGTGTGTGTGTGTGTGTGTGTGTGTGTGTGTGTGTTGAAAAAGAAAGAAAGGACAGAAAGTATAGAATGGATAAATTAGGATATTTTAATCAATTTCATTTACACGTGTTTCGGTCAGGAGTTTATCCATGTGTACATTATTCAAACTATTATTATTTTTAAATAAATAGATAAATAGCTAAATAAATAAATAATTTGAATAATGTATAAATGGATAAACTGCTGACCGAAATACGTGTAAGTAAAATTGATTAAAATATCCTATTTTATCCATTCGATACTTTCTTTCCTTTCGAAATACATTTTTCAACATACCGTCGGATTCACTTCCATTTTCATTTTACACACACACACACACACATACACACACACATACATATTTCATTTCATATATATATATATGTATGTGTGTGTATGTATGTGTATTGATTTACGAAGAAATTGGTTTACATACACACACACAAACACACACACATCTTTCATTTCATATATATGTGGGTGTGTGTGTGTAAACCAATTTCTTCGTAAATCAATAATTGAAATAAACTGAAATGCCATTAATCCGTTCCAGCCTCTCCCCACAGAAAAACTCCCTATTTTTGTTATGCTTTTTAATAAGAAAATAGCACACTGTTGTTTAAAAATATAATAAAATAAAATGTAATTCATTGTTATATTACATATTTTTCAAAATAAATTTTTCTGTCACATTTTGAACTTGGAAGTTTAAATAATTTTAGTTAACTCATTAACATAAGCATACGTGATGCTCGCTGTTACCTGACATTTTTGCCCCCAAAACTAAGGAAAGATGCACCGAGTGACAGCTGGTATCTCGGAAAACTCGTTTGATGGATCACTCGTAAATCAAGTTATCAATGTACACACACACACACACACACACACACACACACACACAACATATATATATATATATATATATATATATATATATATAGAGAGAGAGAGAGAGAGATATATAGAGAGAGAGAGAACAAAAGAGAGAGACAGACAGAGAAAATGATAGATAGATAGATAGATAGATAGACATGTTCGCGTGTGGGAGTGTGTTTGTTCATACTCCTTTGGTGGTACACGGTATTTTGTGAGCCAGAATCCATTGGATGATGGCTGAATCTTTATGCGTTCATAAAACTTGTGCCTGTTTCCTGCAAACACGTTGCGTAGACATAAAAAGAAATGGGTATTTATATATGCGCCTTTTTGTGGAAACGCCCGATTGCTGAGGCCAGCATTTGGGTACATACTGAGTAGAGACAAAGACAAAAAGAAGAAGAAGAAAAAGAGAAAGAGTGAAAAATAAGGCAAAGTGAGGCATGTGCAGTGTGCCTAGTGTCATGTTGTGTTTTTAGCTGTTAGCAGAACGTTAGCAGGACCACCCAGCCAAAGTGGAGAAAATCCCTAAATCATAATGAAGTCAATCTAGAGAGACATTTTTTTTCTATTGGAGTTGGCACATCATTTAGCAGGAAGATTTAATGGGATTTTTTTTCCATGGACGGCGATCAACGGGCTAAAGGAAATAAATAGGTGATAAAAAAGCCAGCCATAAGAAGAAGAAAAAAGAAGGGAAATTAAGGTCGGCAAGAAAAGATATAAAAAAGAAAAAAGGGCAATTATGGGATACACTTATATATTCAAAGAGATGCAAAACGCAAAGGGGAAAAGAACGAAAGAAAGAAAGAAAGTGGTCATTAGAATAAGGAAAATATGAGAATAGGAAAATTACGTACATATATATATAGATAGATGAGGCGCTAAATAAGAAAAGTGGTGGATACATTGATAAAACAATTTAAGGTTATATACCAGGCGCTCGTAGAGTAATGGTTATCGTCATTGAAATTGATCACGCGACCCGAGTTCAAATCTGAGAGGAGACATTTTGAATTTTACAAAGGGATAATACCCTTCAGCTATGAGTAAATAGTATGGTAGACTGAGGTCCATAACAAAAAAAAACAGAAAAAAAAGAAAGCAAGAACGAAAGAAAAAAATTATTTCAAGAGGTCATTGGATTTAGGAAAATATGTAAAAAGAAAATACTGACTGAGAGATATATAAATATATTGATAGACACATGCATAGATAAAAGAGGTTCTGTAGAAGAACATGCATTGATAAAATGTATCTAAGAGCATGAAGAAAGAAAGAGGCACGAAAAAAGAATATATATATATATATATATATATATATGAAGTAGTCAAACAATATGTTTGAAATAGCAAAGGCCGACAATTTGTGGGAGATTATGTGCTTAATTAAAGTCATACCTAATTTTGTTAAGAATTAATTATAACTTAATGAATTAGGCGTACATATCGGTTTAAATGTAAAGCGTAAACAAATCGAGAAAAAGTCATCTCTGTATGTACATTTCAGCCCATTAGGCCTCATCAGCATATATATATGAGTGTGTGTGTGTGTGTGTGTGTGTGTGTGTGTGTGTGTGTGTGTTGTGTGTTTGTGTGTGTGTTTTTTAAACCGAAACACAACCTGAATAAAACTTATATCCATATGTTAAATGTCCGCACGTTAAATCAATTGGCTTTAAAAAAGCTACAATCTTCAGGTAACAAGAACGGTCTGTTTCATATTCTCTCTCTCTCTCTCTCTCTCTCTCTCTCTCTATATATATATATATATATATATATATATATATATATATATATATATATATATATATATAGTATGAACAAAAGTAATAAGACAAGTTGGAATATTTCTTATATGTTGTTTATTCTCAACTAGTTTCGACCTTAGGTCATCGTCAGGAGAAAAGTTCTTATTTGAAGAAATTGTATATAGATTTTTTGAAAGGGAGCATATAGAAGAACTATAAAAATTGAAGTGTTTTTGAGGGTTTGACATGCTATTAAAATCCGGGTAGACGAGTGTGTTACGTCCATTTGTTCCGTGAAGAATCTCTAATATATATATATATATATATATATATATATATATATATATATATATATATATATATATATATATATATATATATTAGAGTTATTTTAAATAAAATGAATCTTTTTCAGAATTGTTTTACAATAAATAAACTCAGCATTGTTTTGAATTGATTCATACCAAAATATTTTATTCTCTCAAAATATTTGTTTTGAGGCTACTTAAAATAGCGCTATATCGAATAGGATGCTCCAGGCTTGAACAGATGTCTATCATCAAATATTTGGTGACTGAGAAGTGTAAACCATGTGAAATGTGACAGCCCATCGATTGAAAACACATTGACTCTCCGGTAAAGAAAAATATCCGGACGCCGCGGCCAGTAAAGAAGTTCATTCTGACAGTCATCTGTTTCACGAAATGACTCATCACTATTGATTTCCGGGGAGAAATTCAGCTCTATAGAGTGCTTTCTATTTCTAGGCTCTAATTCAATATTTACCTTATGTATTGAACGACCTTTGTATAAAAAGAAAAGAACAGATTCAGGGACAGTGAGCAAGAGAAAGAGATGCAATAGTAAAATATAAATTTAGAAAACAATAGAAACATTATACAGGAAAAGATAAGAGGGATAAAGTAACACAAAAAGTAAAGTATAGCAACTAAGAGCAAATAAATCCATGAAGCAATAAAGAAATGCAGAAGAAATAAGAATCACTAATGGAAGAAAAGAAGACGGGAAAGGAAATGATATAAAAGCAAAGTATAAAATACAGCATATGGCCTAAGTTATTTTAAAGATATATACAACTCTAATAAGACCTAAGATAGAATATTATATTCAGGCCTGTGCTCCAGTGTCTAGACAATGAAATTGGAGTGTAATATTGAGATTGGGCGGCGTACAAGGAACAGTGACAAAACTCATATAAGTAAAAGATTACAGTTACCGGGAGATATTAAAGAAATGAGGATTGAAGTTTTTACGAGAGAGAAGAATGGGAGGGTATACCATTGAAACGTTTAAAATAATTAACGTAATAACTAATTATTGTAGACATTTTTTATTATTTCTTTCGAACTGGAAACCGACTGTCAAGACAGTGTGTGGATAGGTTAGAGTAACCCCCCTTTATAAAAAGTAGCTTGGAGTGACCGTCCGTAGTATTATGCAGATGTTAATGGCAGGCTGTCGATAGGGCACTAGTTAAGGACAGGTGGGCGCCGCCATTTGCATTCTAGACGACGCACGTCGCATGTCTCATGCGACGTGCATCGTCTAGAATGCAAATGGCGACTCATATTGCTCCTCTTACAGGCAGATTAAACAAGTATAGGTCTATTGACCAATATATTTTTTTGCTTATATATGTTCTAGCGCTAGTGAAACAGGGATAGATTCCCTCACTGTCTGGCTGATACTGACTTTAGGTCACCCGACTTATATAATATAATGGAGAATATCAAATATGAAAAGTTTTTGTATACAAATGGGCTCAATGCTAAATTAGCATAGCAGATTTAAAATATGGGAATAATATTGAAAATCCTTATCTACTTCCGTATTAGAACAAAACCTATTCATACTCATTTAATAATTTTTGCAACAGATTGCTTAATTCAGTAATCGCGTAAATACTCGGATTGGATGATTTCAGAAAAAAATGTTAAGACGACGAATTTAAAATGGCATGTTTGGGAATAATCGGATACATTACTTACCATAAATTGACCTGTAGACAGATACCATATTAACGGAGGCGCATGGCATGGTCGTTAGAATCGTGAGAAATGGACTCCAATCCTACACAAGGCTGGTTGCATTTTTCATAGTGCTAATACCCTTGGGAAAGGTATGAATACATAAATTCTCCTTCCAGCTATGAGTAAATAGTAGGACAGACTGGACTCTAACCTTGGATATGTAACCAGTCTATGAGAAGGAAAACTCTGAATTTTAAAAACCTGAGGTCAGTTGTTGATTGGGTTTGTGGCATTCCTTGGGCAACAATTCTTTCTTCGACTGAGCCAAAAAGTACGGATGGTTCAACACAAATACTATAAACGAGACAGTGTCTAGGTTGTTCATTGGATGAACTCCCATGCGTTGAAATCGACGAGAGAGTCCATTAACAGTGTATATGTTGCGTACAAATATTCTTGTTTCGATTTTTAAAAATGTTGATGCGAGAAGATAGAAAACGGGAAGATTTCCAAAGAGGCATTATAAACAAATAAATAGATTATGTTTAAATGTTTTGAGAATACCCTTGGGAAAGGTATGAATCTAACTACTCTCCTTCCAGCTATGAGTAAATAGTAGGACGGACTGGGCTATTTAACCTTGGTTAGGAAACTAGTCTAGGAGAAGGAAAACTCTGAATTCAAACATGTTAAACTCCGCTTGGGGCGGTCACTACTAGAATTGACTCAATCTTAATTAGTGATCTATGAAAAAATGGAATCGGTGAACTGAGATCTAATTCCAGCTAGAATAGTTTGCTTTTACTTATCTCCAATGTCTGGTAAAAGGTATTAATTTAATTTTACCCACCAGCATGCGACTGTTAACCTTTAATCTTATAAGAGAGTCCCATAAAAATAGAATAAACTTTGTTGGTATTAGAAAGAATTGCGGACCATGTTACCTTAGGCATCTCTTTTTGATCTCGATTAAGAAAGGACATGTTTTTCATTTACACCGTCAATATCCGGTGTTTTTTAGGGGTTAGGGTTAGAGGTTAGGGTTAGGGGTTATTTTTAGGGATTAGTTTTATAATTTAAAAAAAATCTAAAAATCATCTGTTAAAACAACCGGAATATTGACGGTGTAAATGAAAAATATGTCCTTTCTTCAAAAGATCAAAAAGGGGTGCCTAAAGTTCATATGGTCCAGATTTGAGTCTACATGATTCGTTCGAAAACTGGAGATAAAACAAAACTGCGGGATAAACCCAAAATTAAGACCATATATCACTTAATGAGCTCTAACTACCAACAACCCTTTAAGAGAAGTCTAGAAACATTTGGTGGAAATATTAGTTTAAAGCTCTCTTCAATTGAAGCGAGTAATTGGAGATTTTGCGTTTTGAGGTTTAACAGAGGCAGCTCAGCAGTTGACTGGGTGGATGTGTTTACGGTCAAGTCACTCTGAAGGCACCGGTTCCCACTAGATCACCGAAGGTAAGCAGCGCTTAACCTATTCAATACCTAATTTGGTGAACACTTAGGCAACAGCGATAACAGTAAATGACATGGGTCCTTTGTTAATCAAAATGAATTCAGACGGCATTAATGGCCCGACAAGGGCTGATATGCCGTAAAACGAAACAACCGACCAAAGGACGTGGTTTTTTAGTTGTTATTTTTTAATGGTGCGTCTTAGATGCTGTTTAGTGTCCTTCATAGCGGTTTCGATAGAGAATTTTAGGCGATTCATTGAGTTTTCGCTTCTTATCACCCCAGACGGTTTGCTAAAACCATGCTGAAATGGTCAGTTTGGAATCAATTACACCACACCTAATAAACGTTGGAACTGAACTGTAAATGCACTGTTTGCTTATTTATTTCTTTGCCTGGATCAAGTGACAACATTTTGCGAAATCCCTTACCTAACGATGAGAAAGTTTTCTTATCTAAAAAAAAAGCATGCAAAATAAGCATAAAAGTAGAAAGCAAGTGTATCTATTGGATGAGAAAATGAATGGAGAATGCATGCAAAAAAGAATGATAGAATGAAAGATAGAAAACGATAAAATAAAGGAAGTGATGAAAGAACGAAGGAGAGAACGAAGGAAGGAAGGAAAGAAGGAAACCGAATTCACAAACGCACTGTGCGTTGTCGTCTTGTGCATTGCCTATTGATTTATTATGAC
This sequence comes from Doryteuthis pealeii, assembly GCA_023376005.1. Lineage (NCBI taxonomy): Eukaryota > Metazoa > Mollusca > Cephalopoda > Myopsida > Loliginidae > Doryteuthis > Doryteuthis pealeii. Next base: position 95,351,335 of record CM042137.1, on the reverse strand, counting down.
TTTAAAGCAGCAGATAAGATTTTATCTATGTCAGTGGCAGGTTAAGTGGTCTTTACGCTAAAGGTAAAGAAAGGGCAGCAGAATTGGAGAAGCCAAAAAAACTTAACAGATATAAATAGAAAAAAAGAAACAAATAACAAAGAAAGAAAGAAAGAAAGATTGGTATGTAATAAAAGAAAGAAAGAAAGAAAGAAAGAAAGAAAGAAAGAAAAGAAAGAAAGAAAAAAAGAAAGAAAGAGAGCGTTGAAAAAAAGAAAGGAACGAAAGAAAGATACTTAGGCAACTAAGAAATTGAAAATAAGAAGGAAAAAATAAGGAATGGTATTTAAAGACATAAAAATGACAAGAAAAAATAACAAAAATATAAAATTCGAAAAGGTGAGACAAAAAAAGCGGGGAGAAAAGCTACAAAAACAAAACAAAAGAAAACAAAAAGAAAAGAAGGTAAAATAAAAAGAGAAGGAAAAAAGAATGAAGGAATAAAGGAATGAATTAAAGAAATCATTGGTAGGATAAGAATCCGCACCCCCTACCAATAAGAACCGCGCAAAAGAAAATGGTGGAAGGAATGAAGGAATGAAAAGTAGTTAAGAGGGAATATATGTAAGAAAATGAAAGAGAATAGTTAAATAAAGGAACAATTCCTTGCAAAAAATGACAAGAAAAAAATCTTGAAAACAATATTACAGAATAGAGAGGGTCTAGAAAAGGAAGAAAGAAAGAAAGAAAGAAACAAATGCTGATGACGCAATGCTTATTCCCATGTCGCACTTTGACACCAGTTCGGATTGTCTATGGCTCCAAGACTTCACGCTACCGATAACAAGCTAAAGTCAAGAGCCGAAATAGATTTGTATCAGAGTCACCGCAGGCATCACCAAAATAAGATATTAGGTACATTTAGGCTGCCTTTAGGGTGATCTTTTGGTTCTGAATAAAACGTTATCCATCTCTTAGACTGGTCTCCCACCAAGGCTTGACAGCCACTGTGTTTTAGTATTTGACATTTCTGGTGATAGATAGATAGATAGATAGATAGATAGATAATAAAAAATTGTTAACCACTAGGAGGAAGAAAATAGTAATTAAACAACAAAGAAAGAAGAAAGAAAGAAAGGAAAGAAAGAAAGAAAGACAATAATATGAGGAAATTAGATGACAAAAGGGTAATGAAGACTAACTAGTCAAGTCTGAAGCGTTTTGTTTGTCACGTTAACAGAAAGAAAGAAATGAAGAAAGAAAGAAGAAGAAATATATGAACAAAAGGAATAAGAAATAAAGAAACCTTGAAGAAGGAAGGAAAGAGTAAATAATGTCATGGAGAGAGAAAGAAGAAATAAACAAATGTCATGAAGCTCGAAAGAAAATATAAAGAATGTGAGGATGAAAGAAAGAAGAAAGTACGAATTTCACGAAGGAAGACAAACAGAAAGAAAGAATATAAGGAAAAGAAAAAAAGAATGTTACGAAGAAAGAAGAAAACCCAATGCAATGAAGAAAGGAAAAGAAAGAATAATGTCATGAAAAAAGAAGAAAATGAATGTCATGAGGAAAAAAAAAAAAAAAAAATATCATTAAGAAAGAAACAATGAAAGAAGAAAGAATGTCATTAGAAAGAAAGAAGAAAGAAAGAAGGAATCTCATGAGAAAAGAGTTAAGAAAGAAAAGAATATTATGAAAAAGAAAGAAGAAAGAAACAATATTAAGGAATAAAGAAAGAAGAAAAATAGCATCTCATGAAGAATAAAGACACAATGTCATGAAGAACGAAAGGATATCATGAGGAATGAAAGAAGAAAGAATTTCATGAAGAAAGAAAGAAAGAATGAATCTCATAAAGAAAGAAATGAGAAAGAAAAAACGACACAATGAACAAAACCACTCGACAGCCCTGACGACAAGATTATTATTTTCAGCCATTTTTAATAATTACCATTGTTATCAGGTAAAAAAATGGTTAGATTTTTGCCTATTTTTTTTCTTCGTTCACCAAGTCGATGACAGAGACTGCCTCATATTGGGTTACAGTAATGACAACGTCAAGGACATTCATTGACATTTGATAAATGGAGACTTGTCGACAGCTTGTGACTTACGACCGAAAAAGTAGGTGGGAAGGGGGAAATAATACTCATCCTTAGCCAATAATATATATATATATATATATATATATATATATATATATATACTGCTTGGTAAATTATTGTTATGGGTGAGTAGATATATTGGTTTATTCGGGCTCTTCAGAAAAGGGAAGGAAAGAGATTAAAGGAAGTTCCAGAACGGAAGTAGAGTAAGATGTAAGTTTAGGATAAGAATTAGGTGTCTGCCAAAATGTCCAGCCTTTTTTATTTTTTGAAAGAAATAGAAATTGTTTAGTTCTCAACAGTAGGGTGCTGAGAAATGTTTCACACATTTAGTTTTGAATGTAAAGTACCTTGTCTCTTTATAAGTGTGTGATAATCATTAACACTAACTTTGCAAATAGAAATATTGAACTAGCTTAAAATTACACCCAATCAGCGGCAGTTAAGCTAGCTCCTGTGGAGGGATTCGTAATTTCTATTTGCAAAGTTAGTGTTAATGATTATCACACACTTATAAAGAGACAAGTACTTTACATTCAAAACTAAATGTGTGAAACATTTCTCAGCACCCTACTGTGAGAACTAAACAATTTCTATTTCTTTCAAAAAATAAAAAAGGCTGGACATTTTGGCAGACACCTAATTTCTTATCCTAAACTTACATCTTACTCTACTTCCGTTCTGGAACTTCCTTTAATCTCTTTCCTTCCCTTTTCTGAAGAGCCCGAATAAACCAATATATCTACTCACCCATAACAATAATTTTACCAAGCAGTAGATATATATATATATATATATATATATATATATTATATATAATTGGCTAAGGATGAGTATTATTTCCCCTTTCCACCTACTTTTTCGGTCGTAAGTCACAAGCTGTCGACAAGTCTCCATTTATCAAATGTCAATGAATGTCCTTGACGTTGTCATTACTGTAACCCAATATGAGGCAGTCTCTGTCATCGACTTGGTGAACGAAAGAAAAAAATAGGCAAAAATCTAAACCATTTTTTTACCTGATAACAATGGTAATTATTAAAAATGGCTGAAATAATAATCTTGTCGTCAGGGCTGTCGAGTGGTTTTGTTCATTGTGTCGTTTTTTTCTTTCTCATTTCTTTCTTTATGAGATTCATTCTTTCTTTCTTTCTTCATGAAATTCTTTCTTCTTTCATTCCTCATGATATCCTTTCGTTCTTCATGACATTGTGTCTTTATTCTTCATGAGATGCTATTTTTCTTCTTTCTTTATTCCTTATATTGTTTCTTTCTTCTTTCTTTTTTCATAATATTCTTTCTTTCTTAACTCTTTTCTCATGAGATTCCTTCTTTCTTTCTTCTTTCTTTTCTAATGACATTCTTTCTTCTTTCATTGTTTCTTTCTTAATGATATTTTTATTTTTATTTTTTTCCTCATGACATTCATTTTTCTTCTTTTTTTCATGACATTATTTCTTTCTTTTTCCTTTCTTCATTGCATTGGGTTTTCTTCTTTCTTCGTAACATTCTTTTTTCTTTCTTTTTCCTTATATTCTTTCTTTCTGTTTGTCTTCCTTCGTGAAATTCGTACTTTCTTCTTTCTTTCATCCTCACATTCTTATATTTTCTTTCGAGCTTCATGACATTTTTTATTTCTCTTTCTCTCTCCATGACATTATTTACTCTTTCCTTCCTTCTTCAAGGTTTTCTTTATTTCTTATTCCTTTTGTTCATAACATTCTTTCTTTATTGTTTTATTTCTTTCTTCTTTCTTTCTTCATGACATTCTTTCTTTATTCTTTCTGTTAACGTGACAAACAACAAAACGCTTCAGACTTGACTAGTTAGTCTTCATTACCCTTTTGTCATCTAATTTCCTCATATTATTGTCTTTCTTTCTTTCTTTCTTTCTTTCTTTCTTTCTTTCTTTCTTTGTTGTTTAATTACTATTTTCTTCCTCCTAGTGGTTAACAATTTTTATTTATCTATCTATCTATCTATCTATCTATCTATCTATCTATCTCTTCACCAGAAATGTCAAATACTAAAACACAGTGGCTGTCAAGCCTTGGTGGGAGACCAGTCTAAGAGATGGATAACGTTTTATTCAGAACCAAAAGATCACCCTAAAGGCAGCCTAAATGTACCTAATATCTTATTTTGGTGATGCCTGCGGTGACTCTGATACAAATCTATTTCGGCTCTTGACTTTAGCTTGTTATCGGTAGCGTGAAGTCTTGGAGCCATAGACAATCCGAACTGGTGTCAAAGTGCCGACATGGGAATAAGCATTTGCGTCATCAGCATTTGTTTTCTTTCTTTCTTTCTTTCTTCCTTTTCTAGACCCTCTCTATTCTGTAATATTGTTTTCAAGATTTTTTTCTTGTCATTTTTTGCAAGGAATTGTCCTTTATTTAACTATTCTCTTTCATTTTCTTACATATATTCCCTCTTAACTACTTTTCATTCCTTCATTCCTTCCACCATTTTCTTTTGCCGCGGTTCTTATTGGTAGGGGGTGCGGATTCTTATCCTACCAATGATTTCTTTAATTCATTCCTTTATTCCTTCATTCTTTTTTCCTTCTCTTTTATTTTACTTCTTTTCTTTTTGTTTTCTTTTGTTTTGTTTTTGTAGCTTTTCTCCCGCTTTTTTTGTCTCACCTTTCGAATTTATATTTTTGTATTTTTTCTTGTCATTTTTATGTCTTTAAATACCATTCCTTATTTTTTCCTTCTTATTTTCAATTCTTAGTTGCCTAAGTATCTTTCTCGTTCCTTCTTTTTTTCAACGCTCTCTTTCTTTTCTTTTTTTCTTTCTTCTTTTCTTTCTTCTTTCTTTCTTTCTTTCTTCTTTTATTACATACCAATCTTTCTTTCTTTCTTTCTTTCTTTTTGTTTATTTGTTTTCTTTTTTCTATTTATATCTGTTAAGTTTTTTTGCTTCTCCAATTTCTGCTGCCCTTTCTTACCTTAGCGTAAAGACCACTTAACCTGCCCACTGACATAGATAAATCTTATCTGCTGCTTTAAAGTCATAATAAATCAATAGGCAATGCACAAGACGACAACGCACAGTGCGTTTGTGAATTCGGTTTCCTTCTTTCCTTCCTTCCTTCGTTCTCTCCTTCGTTCTTTTCATCACTTCCTTTATTTATCGTTTTCTATCTTTCATTCTATCATTTCTTTTTTTGCATGCATTCTCCATTCATTTTCTATCCCAATAGATACACTTGCTTTCTACTTTTATGCTTATTTTGCATGCTTTTTTTTTAGATAAGAAAACTTTCTCATCGTTAGGTAAGGGATTTCGCAAATGTTGTCACTTGATCCCAGGCAAGAAATAAAATGCAAACAGTGCATTTACAGTTCAGTTCCAACGTTAT
>CM042137.1:95336267-95341267 GCA_023376005.1 Doryteuthis pealeii | reverse complement strand
TTATATATACATGAACACCACACACACACACACACATATAATATAATATATATTATATATATATATATTATATATATAGTATATATATATATAATAGACAGGAATTCGAAGCATCGCTTTGACCTCTTCTGCTTCAACATCCATCCTTGAGATTTAGTGACTTACAATTGATACTTTTTTAGCGTTCTCATGTGTGGTGTAAAGAAAGTCTACAGTCACATAATTACGCATTGTGCGACGCGATTCATAATTGCCTTTTTTTGTATTTCCTTACCATAAACCTTCGTTCAGGTTCTATTCTTATTAATACGTGCTACAAGACATTATGATCATATATGTTATGAATATCTACGCTATGTTCATGAATAAGAAACCCTCCGCCAAATGTGCAAGTTAATTTTCCTTAAAATAAATATACAATAATCTTATTATTTCAGTGGGATGATATCATTAAGTATTATTTTATTACCAACTATATGACAAGTGAAATAGCATAAATGTATTAAATGATTTACTTATTATTTTACTGCTACATATTATATCTTATTATAGTGGAGATTCGATATCTGTATGTAACCGAAACTACGTCACTGCTTACGTCACAATACCCTCAGGAATTGTGTAAGTTTACTAATGCGTATTTAATTAATAGTAAAAATCATTAATTGATACATAAAAGATATATTCTTTATTAACGATGTCTCCTTGGAAATCGGAGTTAGATTTGCCTGAAAGTAGCCCATGTTATTTGAGCGTTTAAAATCCTGCAATGGGTCTTATATATCACTAAGAAATAAAGGTTTCCCCAATAAATAGTATGGTTAATTTGCCTACTGGTTTTAATAAAACCGGGTTTAATAAATAATTAACTTGGTGTTATTGGCCTCTAATATTTATTGTTTTATTGTCCAATGTCTTAAAATAAAAATCTATGAATGATTTATATAGCAATCCAATTAAAATATAATCAATATAAATGTAATCTTTTTTTTATGTGCGTTCGTTGTCCAGTTAAATTTAATATATTTCATTATATAAAATTTAAAAAAACTCAATTCCTGGAGCGCACATGTTTCTTGCTATTAATATATATAATATATTATATAATATATATATATATAATATATATTTATTTTCATGATTCACCTGTATATATATATATATATATATATATATATATATATAGTATATATATATAAAAATATGGCTATTTTTCAGCCGAGGCGATCTTCGTATCTATAGCTCTGCTGATGAGACCTAAATAGGTCGAAATGTACATTCAGAGATTGATTTTTCTCGATTTGTTTTAGTCCTTACATTTAAGTAGTTAAATCCCGCCTAATTAATCATAATGAATTAACTTTCAAAAAATTAGGTTTGACTTCAATTAAGCCATATTCTCCCAAATATAATATTATATATATATATATATATTATAATACTAGCTAAAGTAACCCGGTCCATGACCGGACTAAAATGAAATTTGGAATCACCAGGGAGTGAGGAAAGAAAGTGGAAGAAGTAGTTAGAGAGGGGTAAGAGGAAAATAATCTGAAACTAAAATCATTGAGAGATTTGTAATATTTCAGGGATTTGTATTTTCTGTTTTTATAGTTAAAATTATTTTCATATTATTATACAACAAAAATTGAAAGTATTCGTTTGTTATATTTGTTTGTTATTGTTTTAAATTTTTGTACATGACAAAATTCACATTTAGTTCTTAATTGCATGTTGAGTTTAAAAAGAAGCTGAGAATCGAAAATGAAAATTCTTCGTATTGCAATCTATTTTTGCTAAAACCAAGATAGTAATTAGGGACCACCAATTGATCAGTTTAGGCCATCTTGAATAAACGAAATATTTTGTTATTATTTAATAATTACATTGATTTTTCATAGAATTAAAAACTCTTATCGTAACTTGTTTTTAGCTACGTTAATTTTCAGTTGATTTAAACAGTGCAAAAATGAAAACATTGTTTTTTCAATCATAAATTTCATTATTCCCGTAAGCTGAAAAAAAGTTAAAGAAATCCAGGAGTTTAATTTAATGTTTTTTCTTTCAAATGTAAAAAATTTTTTCAAGAAATATTAATTTTTCTGGCAAGTTTCATACTGTTAAATATAGGGGGGGGGGGGTAAATTCACAGGGTAAAATTGGTGGTACCTAGTATTTTAAAACATTGTTTAAAAACGTTTTGGTGACCTGATTATCTGGACTCCCCCCCCATCTATTTTTTTTCCCTTCAGTTGATTATTATCGATTACACACCAATCTATCAGATTGAAAAAAAAAAATTCTTAAAAGTTCTTTATTATTTGAGTATTCACGGGTGCTCATTTCCTCGTATAAGTTTATAGTAAATCGATCTCCCATATCGGAACCGCTTGAACGGAACCAAATTATTTATTTATTTTCCCATTAAACTACCCCCCCTAACCCTAACCCTACCCCCCCCCCTAGTTAAAATTAAGTTTTATTAAAAATTTATATTAATTACAAAACTCAATTTTCATAAAAGTTCAAATGTCACCTATGAAATCTCTATTTAAACATGCCAATTTTTCAGAACTGAAAAGTTGCACTATAAACTCAGCAATGTTTATTGACTTCACAATAAAGAGTAAAATCATAAAACTTAAAATTTAATTTGTAAGGCAAATTCTGAGGAATATTTTTAAATTTGTATTTTGAATAATAATTTAAATGTTGGTTGTTAGTTGTTTTCTTTTATCAAACTTTTCGGGTAATTTACTAACGAAATCATGTCATTTGATAACAAGCGCTTACAATTTTTCGTACTTACATATAATTTTTTTTTTAAATGTTCCAATAACTGGATATTGACAGATAAACTTGAAATAAATTTCGTCTTACAAATAATTGACTACTTATTTCCAGTCGGGCCTTCGACTAAAGATAAACAACCGGATTTTGTCCATATTAGTAACCTTTTGTTTTTGTTTTTTTTTATCGTGGTTTGAGAAAATAATTAGTTAACGAACCAAAAGAAAACAGTTTCTAAGGAAATTCGTCAATCTTATTGTTATTTTTAACCCTTTAAAACTTAACATAAAAATTAAATAAATAAATTAAAGAATTAAAAGTCATTTATTCGAATGAAAATCTTAGTTTAATTTATACAAATATGTAACCGTACTTACGACGTAAACTGATTTTCATGATAACTGTTATTTACGGATTAAAATATTTTTTTAATAATGTAACCGTAAAGCGTGCATTTTGATTTTCTACAATTTTTATGCATTACAAAAATTAAAAAATTAAAATGAGTGTACTGTACAATTTAAGAATATGGACAAACTCGCTGTAAAATAAATTTAATCTATAAAAACACATACAAATTACATATTCAGAAAGACTAAGAGATTCCGAACTGCCGTATTCGTATTATCGCCTATACGTAGTATTTTTTTTTTTTTAACTCGCTGTAAAAAAAAAAATAAATCTATAAAAACACATACAAATTACATATTCAGAAAGCTATTTCATCTATTACTAAAGATATAAAATATTTTAAAGATTAAATCCTAATAGGTAAGAGATTCCGATCTGACTGTTATAGACTGCACTGCTTGTATCGCAATAATCATAGGCAGCGTGGCTATCCGAAGCCTTTTTTAATTTTTTAACTCGCTGTAAAAATGATTCAATTAATAAAAACTCACAAAATTACATATTTTGAAAGAGTATTTTCTTATCTTTCTAACGATATAAAAATTATTAAAGACTGGACCATAAATAGGCCATAATTCGGACTGAACGGCCTAGACTGCAAAATTAATTCATTAAAATCAAAACTTCGCTGCTGTTATCGCTTTAACAATAAGCAGGCAGAGACAATATTTTATTATCAGGAGGGCTGATAATACGGACAGTTTCCGCAAATTGGGTGATTTTGGATTAATTAATCGATTAAATCCCTTAATCAATAAAAATCAATAACCAAATTTGGAATTTTTTCTTAGTTAGAACGATATCAATGTGTATGCAAGATTTTGAATCTGAGTGACCTCCCGTTTTTTTGTTTTACGTCGACACGTACATACCAAAATCTCTGTTTTATATATTAGATATATATATAAACTTACCAGTCAAGTATGTACTGTAACTGTGTTTGTTGTGTAATACTCCAAAATATTACACAATATTACATTAAAACAATTGTGCTGATATTGTATTGCTAAATGTTGCTTTTGCCGGGGTTTGTCAATGGAAATCTAATTTTAAAATATGGTCCTGAAACGCCAAGTCATTTTTTATACGAAAATCACCTGTTATTTGCTTTTCGAATTAGCTTTTGGAAAATTAAATTCTGAACAATTAGTTATCACTCAGAGCAACATGGCTTCCCGCATGGCTTTTGAGGCACCTTCCAAAAAAGCACACTTCCCTCACAAGAAATAATATAGTTACCTTTGATATCCTACCGTGAATTGTCACGAAGTTGGCATACACACGTCAATAACTGTTTATAAATCTGTCTGTCATTATATAATATAGAGCAGCAATCATAAATGAGTAAACCAATACAAATTATGTCTTATAAGAAGTTAAGTTCCTTCTAAACTCTCTTTATCACGCGTGCGCAGGGAAGCATAACAGAAACGGAACAGCTGTCTCAACACCACTTATGTTCCTTAATATCTAATAATTAAATCTGTATTGTTGTTGTAAGTACTCCTCCACATTTTGCTACAGTTGTTCGTGAATTGCTGAATCCCCATTTACCTGGGAGATGGATGGGTAGACGTGGTCCGCATGTGTGACTGGCTAGAAGCCCTGATTTAACACACTGAAACAACATTTTTCCTTTGGGTTTGGTTAAAGGAACAAGTTTGCTCTATGACTTTGGAAGAACTTAAACGGACTAATACGTGAATTTAGTTCTGCCATTCCACAAAAGTTCCTGGGAAGATCAGTTGATGCGATTCGCGAACGGCATGAGAGGATGGAGGCGAATGCTGATGTCCATA
>CM042137.1:95303767-95331267 GCA_023376005.1 Doryteuthis pealeii | reverse complement strand
CTCGATTACAGGATTTGAAATTGTGAGTGGGTGGCTAGGCCCTGATTACATTATACTATTATAGTATTGTAAGCGAGCTGTGCCGGGGTGCATATAGTTAAATTATAACAAAAAGTTAGAAGCCACTAGTGAGACGAGTTCGCAATGTTCAAAATAACACACAAACACACAATCATATTAAGACATTAAGACCTAAGCATGTTTATTTATCTTTTTAAAAAATAAGTTTAGCGTTGTAACATGCCATCGCGTGAACACGTTTCACGTTATATAAACGCTAAACAAGCCACCGTTATTTTTTTAATCTTAACATTTTGACCGTCAGATGATGGCAAGTACGCATGAAACTTTAGTTACGGGATATTAAATCTATAATATAATATATATATATATATATATATATATATATATATATATATATATAATGTTGATGGAATGATTCTATTGAGGACCCTTTATTATCTAGAAATATGGTCTACTCAGGATCTCACTGTATAATCATTTGATAACTATAAACCAAGCCATATTTATATGATTGTTGACAGAAAATCTTAAATATCGGTTGTATAGGCTGTTATAAATTAATTCAACTACGACACATTTTTTAGAGTCTCATTCACTTCAGACAGCTAACCAAGTGGGAGAAAGAACAATTGAAAATAAAAATATGTTTAACAATGGACTTTGGTCTCTAGTTTTAACTTTAGACCATTTTTCATATTTCTATTACTGTGAACATTTGAGGTTTTTTTTATGCTTGTATTTGGTGTAAGAGGTGTGGTTATACAGGGTGTTCGGGGTAAATTTGACATATTTATATTTGGTTATTTTTCTCCGTGGGTTGGAAGTATTGACGCACACTACGCATCACTGAAAAGCTTGGACACTTCTTCATTCGTATACGTGATGAAAGATAGAATGGATGACTGGAACCCACCTGAATCAAGGAAGAGAATTACTTATATGTTGATGATCTGCGCCGGACAACAAAATAAGGAGATCACGGTTGCTGCTCAATGTTCTCTGAACACTGTAAAAACAATCAGGTATGAACTGAAGAATTGCAAGGGAGACTACAAGGCTGTGGCTAGAAGAAAGTATCATAACAGACGATCTGATTGCGTTCGTACAACAGAATCCCTCGAGAATCTGCAGAAAAAGGTGTTGCAGGATCCTGGCTTTGTTACGTGAATTCAATTATTCAGCCTCTACCATGAAGTTTGTACTTAATGAAGATCTTCGCAACTACTCATACAAGCTTTGCCGAGGTCAACTGCTCCGAGAAAAGGCCCCTGAAAATCGTCTGACAAAGGCGAAGAAACTTCTGAGCAAAGTGAAATATCCTGCTGAACAACAAACAATCTGGTTCTTTTCCGATGAGAAAAATGTTTGCCAAGATCAAAAACTCAACATGCAGAATAACAGATGGTTTGCATACAGTCCAAAGGACACTCCTCGTTCCATGCAGTTTCCCCAAACTATGATGGTTTTCGGATGTGTGTCCACTGATGGTGATTCGATGCCTCTCCATTTTTTCAGAAAGGGTATCAGGTTGGAATCAGATGCCAACGAGGAGTTGCTAAACACTGTAGTCAAGCTCTGGATAACAAGGGTAGCCAATGGTAGGCCATATGTATGGCAGCAGGATTCGGCCCCCTTCCACATCTCTGGGAAAAGTAAAAAATGGTTGTCGGCGAATTTTTACAACTACACCAGTCCCAATGTTTGGCCTCCGAACTCCCCAGATCTTAACCCCATGTATTATTATGTATGTGGCACTGTTGGGAAAGACACTACCACCGTGTCAGTACTGCAAAATCCCAGTTAATCGACAGAATTAATGTAGTTTTTGATACCCTTCCCATGAAAACTGTAACATCAGCTTTCTCCAAGTTCCGGAGCATGATTGAGGCTGTGATTGACGCTAATGGCGGTTATTTTGAGTGAAACTTGTTGACAGTAGTGTAATTTCCGTGCCTGTTGTAATACTTTACAATCCATTAAATTTTGTAGTTACCAAGCACTTTTTCTTTTTAGTTATGAAACTGTCAAATTTATCGCGAACATATATATATATATATAGAGAGAGAGAGAGACAGACAGACAGACAGACAGACAGACAGAGAGAAACAGAGACAGAGACAGAGAGAGACAGAGACAGAGACAGAGAGAGAGAGAGAGGGAGACAGAGAGAGTGGAAGATAGATGGGGAGAGATAGGGAGAGAGGGAGAATGGATATGGAATTATATATTTGTATGTATATGGGTGTGGATGTGTGTTTGTGCATACACGTGCATGGGTGATGGGAGGTATGTAGGCAATTGTAAATATACATTATTGAAACACAATATTGTATTATCAAAGTCGGTATCGAGGCGCTACAAGAAGTCGGCAAAGATTAATAGATATCAATTTCGTTTTACAGTCCCAGATCAAAAGAATTCATTTTCTTATTTATGTGGGAAAACCTTTTTTCAACAATTTGTGATCGAGAGTTATTTGACGTATGAGGAAATAATTTTGAAAAATGGGAATATTGTTAGCGTATCGTAAATGACAAAGGGAACCTATTAAAAAATGTTCAAACTAAACGACTTATTTTTAGTATTTGATGAGTCCGGAAATGAATAGTATCTACTTGAAAACTTATATGAATCCTTTTCCAAATACGAAAATATAAAGCGAAGAAAAAACGAAGAAAACAACAAACTAGAAATTAAAACAAGATGAAAGAACATTCAAGCTGTTTGAGTATCTATCTATCTATATCTATCTTTCTTTCTCTCTCTCTCTCTCTATCTCTCTTTCTCTCTCTCTCTCTCTCTCTCTCTCTCTCTCTCTCTCTCTCTCTATATATATATATATATATATATATATATATATATATATATATATATATATATATATATCACAAGTTGTGAGAAGGGGAGGGTTATAGAGGAAGGAGGATAGGCGGAAAATTCTAAACATTTGAGAATATTGATTAACAACACATATATTGGCCACACGACGACCACATTATCCCGCAGATTAACATTACACTTATCTAATTCCAGCTCCATTAATCAACACCTTAAAACATATTTATGCCCCCTCTACCTACCGCAAAATTCTCACCGAAAATACACGCACACTACATAAAGGAAGAAAAACTTCAAATAATCGAAGCTTTATATATCAAACAAAAAAAAAACTACCTTAAACAAAATAAACTTTGAAATAAGTCAACATATTCTCAAATGTGTGTTGAGAATGTGTATATATATATATATATATATATATATATATATATATATATATATATATAGTTGAATGAAGTGACAAATAAAAGTTTTAGCTTTATTCATTTATTTGGGAACAATATTACTACCAATAGTTTTCTGCTAAAGCATTCATCAGGTAAACGAAATATTTTTTTTTAAATAATTAAAAAAAATTTTTTTTACAATGGACATAAAGTTGAATAAATCATATATATATATATATATATATATATATATATATATATATATATATATATATATATATATATGATTTACTCAACTGTATGTCCATTGTAAAAATTATTTCAAATTTTATTTGACCCATATACGGGAACCCAAAAGTTCTACCATTCCAAGTATTACGATATAAAAAAAAAAACGGGCCTTATTTTTCTATGTCACCTATGGTGATCGCTATGATAACCACACAAGGCCTGTATTCCATTTCAATTCTTGCGATTCTTCAGAACAAAATTTAATAGATATTGGTTTTTAGCATAAAAATTACACAGACAACAACGATGCTTGCACATTGTGCAAGAAACAATAAATGTTTATTTAAAGTTTATTTTGCAGAAAATGTTCAGTATCCATTAGTCAATCGTTTAAGTTAAGAAGAGTTTTATTCAGCTCTGTCTGATTTCTGTTGCATCATGCCAGCGGCGACTCCTGCGACTACATTAATTACAAGATCACTATTTGCTATGCACATCAGTATCGTCGAGAGAGCACATCCACTGCAAAAGAAACTGTTCAACCCACACGCACAATCTGGCTCAGGTCTGTATTGATATCCGGGAGCATATTCATGGTCTCTATTGACTGATAACAGGTATGTCTAAAAAGAAAAAGCTGACATGCGGTCATGTAACGCCTAAAAGACTGGCTCCTTCGATAAAACCAATGTTTTAGCAGTGATGAGTCTGATTATTACTCAGAGGTGTGACAGTCTTTAGCGAAAATACATATCGTGTAAAGAACTATTGTAAAACTAAATAAATAATATAGTAAAGTAAATCTAATTTAATATTAAATCTCTTCGTCTGTTTCTGTTGCGACTGGGTTATCATGAACATTATTTTCTAATAATTTTCATAACCCAGTCGCAACAGAGACAGACGAAGAGATTTAATATTAAATTAGATTTACTTTACTATATTATTTATTTAGTTTTACAAAAGTAAACAAAAAGGTCTATTACCTTTTGTACAGAAAAATATAACGGGGATAGGAAGGAAATTAACAGTTCTTCACATAGCAATATGGTTACTCCGTTATCAGTACGAGTAGCTACTAATTCATTTCATGTAGTCAGTATCTTGTTATTTATGCCTTGCGTTGGACAAGTCCAACTTCTTGTTAGGAAATTGTTGTGATGTTAATTCAACAGTAAAAAAGAAGTCAAGTCGAGGTAGGGTAAAATGAGACAAGTGTATTTACAATAAGGTACAAGAACGGCTAGCTTGCCGCTAAACGGTAACAGTACAACCTTTTCACTCGGTGTCTCACTATTTATAGTGAGAACCGGTGTATATTCTCCACTGTAGGAACGGCCGGTACAACAGAAATCATTCTCCCTCACTAAGTCTGTAACCGAATTCTTAGGAAAAGGAACATGTTAGCAGAAACTTTTCGATGAAGATGTATCCTTAGGTATACCCGACGATGAAAATTAAATTTGTTTCGAGTCAGTTCGACAACAATTAGGCAAACTGTGTGGAAGACTATTTAAAATTGATTAGGTACAAGATTCATTCAATAAATAAGGTGAATTTCACCTGAAATTGCGTTAACAGAAAGCTCTATTTAAGGATGCACTTTCCTCAAGGAAATCAATTGTGATGTTTCAAGGTTTCTGTCCTAGAAGGGTTTCAGCATTATCTTATGTACAGAATACCGTACCTAAAAATCTATTTTTACAGGGAGTTCATGAACTGTACTCTCGATATTTTAAACCTTTTTGACTAACACATGCTTCTACATACTCATCTCATATTCTTCTCTAAATTTCACAACGGATTGTAATTCTCAGCCTTGAGAAATATGGTGACATTATTCTATACAAACGAGGAGCACTATATTATTATTATTATTATTATTATTTGCTATAAACTATTTCAGAACAATGGAGTTTACTTTTATGGAAAAGAATAGTAAGAAAAAATAAGACCATATATTTATTGAATAACCCTCTAATTTACCCAAACTGTTTGCCATTAACAAGAATTAACACTGGGTTTGTTTGTAATTGGCGTATAGCTGGTTTGAATTCAGTTTCTTCCATCTCCTAGACTAGTTGTCACGCCAACTTTTATTCATACCTTGTTGGAGAAAGGTGATGGATTCATGGCTTCCCCAAAGAACTGCAAGTCAAACTGCCCCGTCTAGGATTTGAACTTGACTTACCGATTCAATTTTATATGATGATAATTGTTGTCTCACTCTTGCCTCCATAGGTAAATTTAGTGAATTCTTTAAAAACGACAAGACTTTCAATCCAAGCTAAGAATGGAAAGAATGTTATTTTCATGTTATATGTTCTTATTCACTTAAACAATCAGACAGAATTTAAAGAATCTATGAAACCATTACGCAATTAAACCGGTTGTTCTAAGACATGATTCTCTTCGTGGAATGATAATATATTTATTTAAAAAGTTACTTGTTTAACTTTGCAAGGTAGAAAAAGAAGAAAAAAAATTAAAAGTTAGAGAGTAAAAAAAAAGAAAAAGAGAAATGGCTAGGTTGGAGACGCGTGGTGGAATGGTTAGATTCATAGTAAATGAACCCGTCAACCCAAGTTCAAATACTGGAAAAGGCTATTTTCATTTCACATTGCTCTAGTATACTTGGGAAAGGTACGCATCCAACTACGCTCTCTCCAGCTATAGGTAAAATAGTAGAACAGACTGAGTTCTTTAAATTCAGCTAAGTTACTAGTCTAGGAAAAGGAAAATTTCGATTGAAACATGTTAAACACCGCTTAAGAAATTGACTTTGTTTTACATCATGCTCGTTTGAAGGGGTTTGTAGATAAATAAAAAAGTAAAGATAGATATAATTAAAACGTGGTAGATAGATGAATAATGAACAGAATTATATATATATATATATATATATATATATATATATATATATATATATATGAGAGAGAGAGGGAGAGAGAGAGAGAGGAGAGAGAGAGAGGGTATCCAAAAACTGGTAGTGAGGGATGATTCTACATGGGATTTTTAAATTCACACTGTATGGTTATAGCAACTTTAGTAGGTGTAAATACATGTATTTTAATAATCCCGAATAAGGGCTCAATGTATAATAATCTTTTTGGAGTAAATACAGAGCAATATTTACCATTGAAAGGAAGGAAAAACTTTTTTAAAAAACATCATTCTGTAATATATTTATTTCGACTAAAACTTAAGGGGCTTTTAGAAATTTATATAAATTTCTAAACCTCCCCAAAGGAAATTTAGACTCATCAGTAAAGCCACTACTAAAAAAAATGAATTAACAATCTGAAATTTTTTTATACCCAGAATTCACATGTATGTTAGAAGCAAATATCACCTTGACATAGAAATATCAGCATGACATGTTAAATGTATCTATTTAAACAGGAAATAATCTATAATAATAATCTATAATATATATATATATATATATATATATATATTATATATATATATATATATATATATATGTGTGTGTGTGTGTGTGTGTGTGTGGTGTGTGCGTGCGCGTAGATTAACAATGAAAAAAAGTAGATACAGAGATCGATAATAAACAGAATCTGATTGATAGATAGATAGATAGGTAAGTAGATAGATACACAGGCAGACAGACAGACAGACAGACGGGCAGGGAACATAATTTGATAGATAGATCGATAGATAGATAGATAGATAGATAGATAGATAGGCTATTTTTATTTCACATTGCTCTAATAGACTTGGAAAAGGTACGCATCCAACTACGCTCCCTCCAGCTATGGGTAAAATAGTAGAACAGACTGAGTTCTTTAACCTCAGCTAAGTTACCAGTCTAGGAGAAGGAACATTTGGATTGAAACATGTTAAACACCGCTTAAGAAATTGACCTTGTTTTACATCATGCTTGTAAAAACCAAGGACAGACAGATAGATAGATAGATAGATAGATAGATTATAATACAAATTCCTGGTATTCTACAAGAAAAAAGAAAGACATCGCTAACAACACATTCCGTGATAGTGTCGATAACTAACCTTTTACACGGTTTTATAGATGCGACCTTTTCTAGTAAACAATGCCGATATCTGCTTTGTAAAACGTAATTGAGTATCAGTTTGCTTTCAAGTATCTGCCACAGGTTCTCCCTCAGACATTCTGTTTGCCCTGCCGGCTACAATTGAAAAATAGGATCACCTGCTCTGCACCTGAACGCAGAGAGAGAGACGAGCTGGAATATTGGATGATATGCCTCTCGGCTACACACCATCTGGCAAACTCTCACAGGAGACACCAGTCCAAATACGCCAGAGGTGTCCCCTTTGCTCATTCAATGTTAAACTTTTCTGTGATTGCCATAGTTCAAAATTGAAACTAATTTCTTTGTTTTGCAGAATCGTTTTGATCTTCAGACAAAGAATCTACGAACTTCGGTTGGAATTTAATTGGATCATTTTGTTTTGAATTAAACGGGATACCATCGAACATCAGAGAATCTGAGAATATTACTGAATGATTATATATATATATATATATATATATATAAACAATCCACACACAAACACTTAGACACGGACATGGACACAAACACACACACAAACAGACACACTATCTCGGAACAGATATTGTACTATTCTAAAAGGATCTCGGTCCGACCAAGAAATGGCCTTGTTGGGAGACAAAACAAAATTGTCTCGGTTTTTATATAAACAAGTGCCTTTTCCCTGTCACATGACCGTTTCGCTCACGTGACAGGGCAAAACCCTAGTCTTCCTCTTTTACGAACTACGACGTTGGAAGTGATATATCGTACTTTTTTCAATGCTCATCAGTGCTACGCACATGGTGGCCTGTCTTTGTTTAATAGACCTAGAAAATACGTGGTTTCCCTTTGACTGTTTTAACCTACCTTCATGTTTCACGAACACTGCGTGTCTCTTTTGTGGTTTGAGACGGGAATTTGCTTCCCTTCCTTGAATTGTGTATAATTAATTGTTATATATATTGTCTTTGTCTTTTTAACATACCAACTATTCTGCTTTTGCTACCCTACATTAGGTAACATAAATGCCATTAAAATACAGGGTGTTTTGGCAGAGTTAACACCTGCTAAAATTATTATTACGCTTTAATTTGAAATTATGTTGAAATTTTTATTATAAGCTTACTACTCTTGATAAATGCGCCAAATATTTAGACAGGAATATATATCAATAGCTAGTCGTAACCTACGAAGTCTCTTACTTTAAAACTTCCGGCTGTCCTGGAAAGACTTCATAAGTCGAAGAGTTTTGTAGGGGTTTGTATAGGGGAATGGGTGTCGACACTACACTAAATAATGAGCCATTCAGTTTTTCATTGTGAAGATTGAAACGTGAAAATATATAAGAAAGAAAAGACGTGAAAAATATAGAAAAAATGACAGAAAAAAGAGAAAAGTGAAGTGGGAAAATATAGAAGAGGGTGCGGATTAAAATAAGGAAAAAGAAACAAAGTGTGGTGTTGTGTGTGTGTGTGTGTTTGTTTGTTAGTGTGTGTTTGTGTGTGAGAGAGTAGAGAGAGAAGAGAGAGAGAGACAGGAGTGGACGTGGACTTAAATCAAGATTTTAATAGCTTTACATATTGAACTATTTTCATATGATCTAATATCTAACATTTTAACAACAGGTAAAACATTATACTCTAATATATTCACAGCTGCCAAACTCGTATCTAGCATTGATTCTGGAAAGGAAAATTATGGGAATTAGCCCACTTAGAGATGTTTGCGCTTGTTTTGTTATTTAGTAGTAAATGAATTAATAGAGATAAGGCGAAATTTTATTTTAATAGTTGTACATTCTGGCTTCAATAAACTCGATAATAGATAAGTAAGCGTATTTTTCGTTTTATCAATAGAAAATTGGTTTAAATGATGAAGTCTTTTTAGGGCGATAATGCATCTTGCCCAGATCAAAGGATTAAAATGTTCCTCAAGAAAGCCTTAAAATCAAAGACAATGACCAGCTAACAGTTTGAAATTAAATCCAATTTAAAATTTCTGGTTGATTTTTTTTTAATGGTCCATAAACAGCTTCCATTCCCCAAAAGAAGATCTATGAACTGGCTATTGCAAGAAAGATGAATGCGGTTTGATGAAAATATGTTATTGAGATCTATTTCTGAAAATAATTAACATTGATTAAAAGCTCGAGGAAAGTTAACTAAGTACTAATTCTATTTTTGTCAATGATCTCAAGAAAGGAAATTGCCATTTTAAAAAATATGTTTTTAGTATTATTGGTATTATTCGAACTATTGTCCTCATGCTTCAATTGTTATCTGTACAACGTTTCAGCCGATGTGCCCTCCCGGACATCTTTCAGGTCTTTCTTGGCGGGACTCGAGAACTTCTTTTCGAAACTCGGAAACCTTCTTGTCGTAATGCGGGAGCAATCACGAACTTTGAACCTAATCCTTTCTTCAGTCCACGGTTGTATCCTAGTTCTCAATTCCGCGAACTATAACTGGGGTAGATAGCGTTAAGTGTGTTAATTACTATATGTTACTGCTGCCCTGACTAGATTGAACCCTGGAGTCTAAGAGTATCTGACACTTAGAACTGTCTTAAACTAACTCCTCTTATCCACTAGGCAATGTGTCCCAATTGGTACAAAATGCCAGTGAGAATGTTGGGGACTTATAAACCTAAAGTCTTGTTTTGGCTAGAATATCTCTTATTCACTTATGTATGATTATTTAGACTATGATTTATATCGGGTTTTTTTTTTTCTTAGTCTAACCTACCTTTTTATATATATAGGTTACCAATGTGTGTTCATTTCTATGATCAGTACTACTCAACAGCCCTACTACAGCCAATGCATAATGAGTGATTCTTTGAGGCGTCTTCCTCTGCCAATGTTTTCTTCCCAATCTATTATCCTAACTTCATCCAATAATGGCAGATGGTTTCCTTTTCAATTCATAAAGATTGTTTTGGAGTTTTTGGCGCACCCTTCCATCAGCCTCCTTAATTTACCGCACAGATCCTGTGCTACTCATAAGCTGAGTTGTCGCGGTCGGTATCGAACTAGGAACCTTGTGGTTTCTAGCGACGCTCTACAGACTGAGCTAACCCCGGCGCCAAATCATCCTTGTAAAAGAGCAGTAGTGGCAATATTTAACCCCTAGCTGAAGGGAACGAAGGATTTCATACCTTTTCCCAAGACCTATTTCTCGAAGCTACGAAACTAGTGCGAATAATTTTCGAATTTAAGATTATTACGAATGCCCCGTCCAGTAGTTAGCCACTAAACTTCCATCATTGGAATAGGACTAACTGGAAACTCTTTCAAAAAACAAGGATGGATTTGGCATTAAATAAAACCGCGCGTTGATAATGTTCATTAAACAAAGAACCACCGCAAGCTGATATTCTTTAATTTCTTAAACATATCTTTTTGACCCTCATAGACTTGAGAGTATATTCATGGAGAGATGCTTTACTCTTCTCGGGGTGATCTAGGAGCTGGAGCCTCCAAACCTGATCCAAATTAGGTCTATCCAAGCACTAATGTTGAGACAGATACAAAGGATTCATGTCTTTCTTAATTAAATTAGCTCGAACTGCAACATAAATGGCCTCATCCAGAATTTGAAATGCCGATGTTCATATTCATGCGATAATACCGGTTCCGTAATCTGCTCGCTCTGCTCCTCCAATACACAAAGCTAGTTAATATTCTTCTTCCTTCTTTTTTTCTTTGAATGCCAAGACATTCAATCCAAGCTTAAGAATAACTTTTTCTTTTAAAAGATAATTTTATTTTTCTGTTATAATGTTCTATGTCACTTAAACAATCAGACGAAATTTAATGATTCTTTGTAACCATTAACAATTAAACTGGTTGATCTGAGACATGGTTTTCTTTACGGAGAATTAATCGATATGTGTAGTAATCTAATGAAAGCGATAGAAGCTGTATATTTTGAAGTCACATTTGTTTTTGTCGTTTTTTCTTCTTCCTATTAGAGATTTTTGCTTAGCCAAATTCTAAATTGCCAGCACAATATAAAAAAGAGAAAAAAAATGTTATGTCATTCGAGCTGAGTTAATCTATTTATAGGCAATTGGAACCTGGATCATCGCTGTAGTTTTCATCTATAAGAGGCGTTTACTTTTGCTATCTAACCATAAAAAGGAGAGATTCTTTAGGATAGACGCGCCCTTTTTACAGCTAAATTGACTAATTCGAATCGGAACGTGTATGCCAGCCACTTGATGTTCTTTTCTTTCGTTACAGCGTTTGTGGTTTGAATAAAAAGAAATTCGTTTTTTTTTTCTAACATTTCTTTATCGCATCCGTGTCCAACGAATTCCGTATTCTTGTTAGAAGAATCCGAAATAAGCCTCTAAATTGGAGTGACCATGATTTGGTAAAAGTGTGAATGGAGATTTAGAAAAATGTGATCTCGATGAGGAATTAGAAGGAATAAAATAATAAAGAGTGTAGGGGGAAATAATGCAAAAAAAGAATAGAAGAAGAAGAAGAAGAAGAAGAGAAGAGAAAGAAGAAGAAGAGAGAAGAAGAAGAAGAAGAGAAGAAGAAATAAAGAGGAAGAAAAGAAAAGAAAAAGAAATAAAAGAAGAAGAAGAAGAGAAGAAGAAGAAGAAGAAGAAGAAGAAGAAGAAGAAGAAGAAGAAAGAAGGAGAAGAAGAAAGAAAGAAATAGAAGGAGAAGAAATAAGAAGAAATACATAAATAAAGAAGAAGAAGAAAGAAGAAGAAGAAGAAGAAGAAGAAGAAGAAGAAGAAATGAGAAGAATAAGAAGAAGAAGAAGAGGAGAAGTAAAGAAATATAAGAAGAAGAAGAGAAGAAGAAGAAGAAGGAAGAAAGAAGAAGAAGAAAAGAAGAAGAAGAAGAAGAAGAAGAAGAAGAAAGAAGAATAAAGAAGAAGAAGAAAAAGAAGAAAAGAGAAGAATAAGAATGAAGAAGAAGAAGAAGAAGAAGAAGAAGAAGAAAAGAAGAAGAAAAAGAAGAAGAAGAAGAAGAGGAAGAAGAGAAAGAAAAGAAATAAAGAGGAGGAAGAAATAAAAGAGAAATAAATAATAATAAGAAGAAGAAAAGAAGAAGAAAGAAAGGAAAAAAAGAAAAAAAGAAAGAAAGACAAAAAGAAAGAAAAAAAAAAGAAAAAAAGGAAGAAGAAGAAGAAGAAGAAATTTGCAAAGAAAAGAATTATGTCTGCTATTCTTGTTACAGGCAATTGCTTTGTAATTGAGTCCCTTCAATGAGATTGACACTTTTTATAATTTTACTCTTAAGAGACTGAGCGTCATTGGTCTTTTCATGGCAGACGCAATATATCAGCAGACACACTTGAATATTCAGAAATAATAATTATAATAATAATAATAATAATAATAATAATAGATAATATATAGAAAGAGAAGACGAAGAAGAAGAGAAGAAGAAAGAGAGAGAAATAGTTTAATAAAAAAGAATCTTTATAACTCGTTAATGATGTCCCCAACCTGGCACAAGGATAGGGTCAACAATTAACAAAACAGCACACACATACACACACCACACACCGCACATAAAACACACACAGACACATATATGTATGTGAGTGTGGTGTCTGGTGTGTGTATGTATGAATGAATGTTGTATATATTAATATATACCAGTAAGATTTTTAAAACATGTACAAGTGGCATTTCTTCTTGAATGCAATGTCAAAAAAAAAAGAAAAAAGAAAGACGAAAGTAAGGGAGAAATATAGACGAAAATATAACGTGGGTGAAATACATAAAGAAGTAATAATAAAAAATCCAATTGGTGACAGGAAATACCACCCATTTATGTGCTTGCTTGTCAAGGCTAAAAGTTCGTTAAGAGAGAAGATTTTGATTTTATCGCTTCTTATTTATGATACAGCTGGCAAGCAACTGTGGCTATTGTAGACACGGGAGGTGAGACACGTTTCCGTTTCCCTAGCGTCAAATAGGAGAAACTATATAGGTAAGGTATGTAATTCCTACAATATCTAGTCATGCTGTAGGGAAGAAAAAGGAGATATAACAAAAAGAGGATATTGATCTTTCAGAACACTAACTTAATTATGTCAAACATAAAAATCATGATCGAAGTAAATTATTCTAAGTTTCTGTTCTTTCATGAATGCGTTTAACGTAACGGTTACCGTTGTAGAAATGGAATCGTAGCGGCCGGGTTCAAAATCTACTCTTGGGAAAAAACATAAATTGATGTGCTCTCATCTAGCTATGGTAAATAAAAGGGTACTGAGGAGTTCTTTAGCCAGTCTAGGCAAAGGAAAAAAACTGAATTCAACAGCAGTTTGAATAAAAAAAAGTAAGGGTTGGTCGGGGTGGACCAATTGTCGGTATCGGTCTGAAGACCACTGCGCTAGACTAGGTAGATGTTTTTTGCGTCTTAAGATGGTGCGCCGTACTAACGTCAGCCCCACTTTTACCGTACATATCAAAGTTGCTACTCATGCAGTGAGTTTGCGAAGGGGGCTAGCATTGAACTCGCGTATCATGTGATTCCATAGTGGGTGCTCTATCAACTGAACTTAACAGGCTTTCATCATTGCAATCATTATGTCGCGCTGTCAGCCCGGATATCCATGACAGATCTCTCTCCATCCGTCCTATCGCTTCGATCATTATTGGGAGGGCCTCTATGCAGCATCCTTGTTGTCCGCACAGAGCTTGATCAATGTAGTCTTTGCTGGCTTTCACAGGAGGACGTCGCTTATGAGTTCGTCCCTGCTTCTCCAGCAGTGTCCTGCATGTCCTTGTCCGTCTTACTCGGATGGTTTGGGTGATAATGTGGTAGGTGACCGTACAGCTGTTTTTCTTTAGGGTGTTGTTTCCACGTCTTTTTCAGGATCACCCGCAGCATTCTTGTGGCAGGCTTCGCATCTAGTTTATTCTCTAGTCGCTTAGTTAGTGGTCCAGGTGGTGCAGCCATAAGCAGCACTGAACGCGACAATGGCCTGGAAGAACTGTCTCTTTTAACTTGTCGTTGAGAATGGATTTCCATATGACCGATGATTTTAATTTATAGCGCCCATGCGCTTTTCTATACGTGCAACTAAACGGGTCGTTTCTGTGGAGAGATGTTACTGCCTAATTACTAAATTGTTCTCCGAGTTTAGGAGTTTGCCGATCGATGGTGGAGAGTCGCTTTTGTTTTGAAAGACATGAAACTCGTTTTAACAGAGTTTTACGTATAGGCCACATTTCGTGCGAGAAAAAAAACAGCTTTACTCCCCTTAAATATGACCTTGCGTCACACCTTCCCGTACCGGGGGAAGGGGTTCTTATATTTTACTATAATATGCATGGCCGTAATTATAATCGTGGTAATAACATTGCTTTAGGTTTTGACTTCGGTTTGAATACTTAATACCAAAGTAAAAAATACACGAACGAAAATTAAACTCAATTAATATTTGTCCTCACCTAAAATAACTTGAGTTAAAAAAAATTAACTCTAAAAAGGTGAAATGAATAAAACAATTATAAATAGAAATATTAAAATTGAATAAATATAACAGAGTAATTGGCATTAATTACATAAATACTTACTTTTTTTTCAATATTTAATTAATTTCGCTTGTATTTTAAGTAGGCAAATATTTTCGTTTGTTTCAGCGACTTTTTTTTTAATATTCCATAGAAAAAATATCAAGCGGAAATGTCATTATTAACACGACTGAAGATTTCACTGAATTAATTTATGGAAAAAATATATTTGAAAAAAATGTTTTTTGAATCAAATTTGATTCTTTGATAATTTTTAATAATATGTCATACGAGTTCAATAAAATCCTTATTTTATATGATGAATTCATTAGAGTAAATAAACAAATAAATTAAAGATACTATATTTAAAAACCCCTAAACGAATTCATCATGCACCATCATCATCATCAATCAAAATCCTTCATCATCGTCATGTCCAATTAGCAGGACCAATTTCTCGACAATCTTCTCTATCATTCATTGGCCCCAGGAGGTCCTCTGTGGCAGCATCCACTTGCCAGCAGAGGTTTTCAAATGTATGGTATTTAAACTGACGGCCCTATTAGCTGTCATACTACTGGTTTCCAACAGAATAATTGTTCGCTTATGAGTTCGCCCTTGCTTCTTCCAGCAGCTCTATTACGTTTACTTTCGGACTAATACAGTTGCGAATGTAATGAACCGCCCATGAAGTTTAATAAGACAATGAACAAAGAAAACAAACCAATTAAATTATTTTGGGGAGTGCTCCATCCGTGGGCGAATGGCCATGTCCTGAACTGTTCAGCGAGTCCAACTCCAGCCGCCTATAAAGAGAAAGAAGAAGAAGCAAGGCGAACTCATAAGCGACATTATTCTGTGGAAACCAGTAGATGGACATGCTAATAGGGGCCGTCCAGTAAATATCTACATTGAAAACTCTGGCTCGATAGTGATGCTGCACAAGGGACCTCGCTGGGGCCAATGAATGATAGAAGAAGATTGTCGAAAAATTGTCGCGTGCTAAATTGTGTGACATGAACGATGATGAACGATGATGATGATGATGATGGTGATGATGAAATTCGTTTGGGGTTTTAAATATAGTATTCATTTATTTATTTGTTTATTTACTCTAATGAATTCATCATATAAAATAAGGATTTTATTGAGCTCGTATGAATATTTATTAAAAATTATCAAAGAAATCAAATTGATTCAAAAAACATTTTTTTCAAATATATTTTTATCCCATAAAATTAATCAGTGAAATCTTCAGTCG
The DNA here is from genome assembly GCA_023376005.1 of Doryteuthis pealeii. Taxonomy (NCBI): domain Eukaryota; kingdom Metazoa; phylum Mollusca; class Cephalopoda; order Myopsida; family Loliginidae; genus Doryteuthis; species Doryteuthis pealeii. The sequence continues at coordinate 95,314,999 of CM042137.1, read as the reverse complement.
TGTAATAATGACATTCCGCTTGGATATTTTTTTTGCTATGAATATTTAAAAAAAATGTCGGCTGAAAACAAACGAAAATATTTTGTCTACTTAAAATAACAAGCGTAAATTAATTAAATATTGAAAAAAAGTGTATTATGTATTAATGCCAATTACTCTGTTTATTTATTCATTTTAATATTTCTATTTATATTGCTTTATCATTTACCTTTTAGTTAATTTTTTAACTCAAGTATTTTAGGTGAGACAAATATTTAAATGAGTTTTAATTTTCGTCGTGTATTTTTAGCTTGGTTTAAGTATTCATAAACCGAAGTCAAACCTTAAAGCAATGTTATTACACGAATTAATAATTACGGCCATGATATTTATGTAAAAATATAATGAACCCCTTTCCCCCGGACGGGGAGGTTGTGAACCAAGGTCCATATTTAAAGGGGAGTAAAGCTGTTTTTTTTCGCAAGCGAAATGTAGGCCTATACGTAAAACTCTGATAAAACTGAGTTCATGTCTTTTGCAAAAACAAAAGCGACTATCTCCACCATCGATGGCCAAACTCCTAAACTCGGGAGAACAATTTTAGATAATTAGCAGTAACATCTCCTCCACAGAAACGACGTTAGTGCACGTATAGAAAAGGCATGGCCGCTATAATAAATCATCGGTCATATGGAAATCCCATTCTCACAGCAGGGGGGGGGGGGGGGGGGAGTTAAAGAGGACAGTTCTTCCAGGCGCATTGCGGTATCAGTGTGCTGTATGGCTTTGCAACCAACTGGACCCTAACTAAAGCGACTAGAGAATAAACTAGATGGAAGCTGCACAAGAATGCTGCGGGTGAATCCTGAAAAAGACGTGGAAACAACAAACCCTAAAAAAAACAGCTGTACGGTCACCTTACCAAATATCAACCCAAACCATCCCGAGTAAGACGGACAAGACATGCAGGACACTGCTGGAGAAGCAGGGACGAACTCATAAAGCGACGTCCTCCTGTGAAAGCCAGCAAAGACGTACATTGATCAGCTCTGTGCGACACAGGGAATCGCATAGAGGCCTCCCAATAATGATGAGCGATAGGGACGGATGGAGAGAGATTGTCATGGATATCCGGGCTGACAGCGCGACATAATGATGAATGAATGAAGCTGTTAAGTTCAGTGATAGAGCACCCGTTGAATCAATGATACGGGTTCAATGCTAGCCCCTCGCAAACTCACTGCATGAGTAGCAACTTTGATATGTACGGTAAAAAGTGGGGCTGACGTTAGGTACGGCGCACCATCTTAGACGCAAAACATCTATCCTAGTCTAGCGCCAGTGGTCTGAAGACCGATACCGACAATTGTCCACCCCGCCAACTTTATTTTTTTTTTCAAGAACTGCTGTGAAATTCAGTTTTTTTCCTTTGCCTAGACTGGCTGAACTCCTCATACCCTTTTATTTTTACCCATAGCTAGATGAGAGCACATCAATTTATGTTTTTCCCAAAGAGTAGATTTTGAAACCCGCCTAGCATTCCATTTCTCAACGGTAACGGCGTTACGTTAAACGCATTCATGAAAGAAAGAGTAACTTAGAATAATTTACTTCGATCATGATTTTTTATGTTATGACATATTAAAGTTAGTGTCTGAAGATCAATATCTCTTTTTGTATATCTCCTTCTCCTAACAGCATGACTAGATATGTAGGAATTACATACCTTACCTAATATAGTTCTCCTATTTGACGCTAGGGAATACGAAACGTGTCTACCTCCCGTGTCTACCAATGCCACTAGGTTGCGTTGCCAGCTGTATCATAAAATAAGAAGCGATAAATCAAATCTCTCTTTCTTAACGCTTTAGCCTTGACAAGCACGCACATAAAATGGGTGTATTCCTGTCACCAATTGGATTTTATTATTACTTCTTATGTATTACCACGTATATTTTTCGTCTATATTTCTCCTTACTTTCGTCTTTTCTTTTTTTCTTTTTTTTTTTTTGACATTGCATTCAAGAAGAAATGCCACTTGTACATTTTAAAAAATTTGACTGGTATATATACATATATCATACATTCATTCATACATACACACACAGACACACACACTCACATACATTATGTGGTCTGTGTGTGTTTGTATGTGCGTGTGGTGTGTGTGTGTGTATGTGTGTGTGTTTTGTTAATTGTTGACCTTATCCTCTGTGCCAGGTTGGGGACATCATTACGAGTATAAAGATTCTTTTTTATTAAACTATTTCTCTCTCTTCTTCTTCTTCTTCTTCTTCTTCTTCTTCTTCTTATTATTATTATTATTATTATTATTATTATTATTATTATTATTATTATTATTATCTGAATATTCAAGTGTGTCTGTGATATATGCGTCTGCCATTGAAAGACCTAATGACGCTCAGTCTCTTAAGAGTAAATTATAAAAAGTGTCAATCTCATTGAATAGGACTCAATTACAAGCAATTGCCTGTAACAAGAATAGCAGACATAATTCTTTTATTTGCAAATTTTCTTCTTCTTCTTCTTCTTCTTCTTCTTCTTCTTCTTCTTCTTTTTCTTCTTCTTCTTCTTTTTCTTCTTCTTTATTTATTTATTTATTTCTTCTTATTTCTTCTCCTTCTTTATTTCTTTTTCTTTTTTTCTTCTTCTTCTCTTTCTTCTTCTCTTCTTCTTCTTCTTCTTTTTCTTCTCTTCTTCTTCTTCTTCTTCTTTCTTCTTCTTTATTTTCTTCTTTTTCTTCTTTTTCTTCTTCTTCTTTATTTCTTCTTCTTCTTCTTCCTTCTTCTTTCTCTTCTTCTTCTTCTTTTCTTCTTCTTCTTCTTCTTCTTCTTCTTCTTCTTCTTTTATTCTTTACTTCTTCTTCTTCTTCCTTCTTTTCTTTATTTCTTCTTCATTTCCTTCTCTTCTTCTTCTTCTTCTTCTTCTTCTTCTTCTTCTTCTTCTTTATTTATGTATTTCTTCTTTATTTCTTCTTCTTATTTCTTTTTCTTTCTTCTTCTTCTTCTTCTCTTCTTCTTCTTATTCTTCTTCTTCTTCTTCTTCTTCTTCTTCTCTTCTCTTTCTTATTTCTTTTCTTCTTTTTTTCTTCTTCTCTTATTTTTCTTCTTCTTCTTCTTCTTCTTCTTCTTCTTCTTCTCTTCTTCTTCTTCTTCCTTCTTTCTTTATTTCTTTTTTTGATTATTTCCCCCTAACACTCTTTATTAATTTTATTCCTTCTAATTCTCATCGAGATCACATTTTTTCTAAATCTCCATTCACACTTTACCAAATCATGTCACTCAATTTTAGTAGCTTTTATTTTGGATTCTTCTACCAAGAATACGGATTCGTTGGACACGGATTTGCGATAAAGAAATGTAGAAAAAAAAACGAATTCTTTTTATTCAAACCACAAACGCTTGTAACGAAAGAAAGAACATCAGTGCTGGCATACACGTTCCCGGATTCGAATTTAGTCCAATTTTAGCTGTAAAGGGCGCGTCTATCTAAACGAATCTTCCTTTTATGGTAGATAGCGAAAAAGTAACGCCTCTATAGATGAAACTACAGGCGATGATCCAGGTTCCAATTGCCTATAAATGAGATTAACTCAGCTCGAATGACAATAACATTTTTTTTCTTCTTTTTTATATTGTGCTGGCAATTTAGAATTGGCTAAGCAAAAATGCTCTAATAGAAGAAGAAAAAACGACAAAAACAAAGTGAACTCAAAATATACAGCTTCTAATCGCTTTCATTAGATTACTACACATATCGGATTAAGTTCTCCGTAAAGAAAACCATGTCTCAGATCAACCAGTTTAATTGTGTAAGGTTACAAAGAATCATTAAATTTCGTCTGATTGTTTAAGTGAATAAGACATAATAACATGAAATAAAATTATCTTTTAAAGAAAAGTTATTCTTAGCTTGGATTGAATGTCTTGGAGTTCAAAGAAAAAAAAGAAGAAAGAAGAATTAATAGCTTTTGTATGGAGGAGCAGATTACGGAACGGTTATTATCGCATGAAATGAACAATCGAGCAATTTTCAAATTCTGGATGAGGCCATTTATGTTGAGTTCGAGCTAATTTAATTAAGAAAGACATGAATCTTTGTATCTGTCTCCAAACATTAGTGTCTTGGATAGACCTAATTTGGATCAGGTTTGGAGCTCCAGCTCTAGATCACCGAGAAGTAAAGCATCTCTCATGAATAATACTCTCAAGTCTGAGGGTCAAAAAGATATGTTTAAGAATAAAGAATATCAGCTTGGGGTGGTTTCTTTGTTTAAATGACATATCAACGCGGTTTATTTAATGCCAAATCCATCCTTGTGGAAGTAGTTTCCAGTGTCCTATCCAATTGTTATTGGAAATTCTAGTGGCTAACGTACTGGACTGGGAGCATCGTAATAATCTAATTCCGAAAATTATTCGCACTATTACGTTAGCTTACGGTAGAAATATTCTTGGGAAAGGTATGAAATCCTTCGTTCCTCAGCTATGGTTAAAATATTGCCACTACTGTCTTTTACAAGGATGGATTTGGGGCCGGGTTAGCTCAGTCTGTAGAGCGTTCGGCTAGTAAACCAGGTTCCTAGTTCGATACCGATCCGCGACACTCAGCGTATGAGTAGCACAGGGATCTGTGCGGTAAATTAAAGGAGCTGATGGAAGGTGCGCCAAAAACTCCAAAACAATCTTTATTGAATGAAAAGGGAACCATCTGCCATTATTGGATGAAGTTTAGGATAATAGATGGGAAGACATTGGAAGAGAAGACGCCTCAAAAGAATCAACTCATATGATTGGCTGTAGTAGGCTGTTGAGTAGACTGATCATAGAAATGGAACACACATGGTAACCCTATATATATAAAAAGGCTAGGTTAGACTAGAAAAAAAAATACCGATATAAATCATAGGTAAAATAATCATACATAAGTGAATAGGTAGATATTCCTAGCCAAAACAAGACTTTAGGTTTATAAGTTCCCAACAATTCTCACTGCATTGTCCATATTGGACACATTGCCTAGTGGATAGAGGAGTTAGTTTAAGACAGTTCTAAGTGTCAGATATCTCTAGACTCCCAGGTTCAATCCTAGTCAGGGGCAGCAGTAACATATAGTAATTAACACAGCTTAACGCAATCTACCCAGTTATAGGTTTCGCGGATTGAGACAGGATACAACCGTGGACTGAATAAAGGATTAGGTTCAAAGTTGCGTGATGGCTCCCGATTACGACAAGAAGGTTCCGAGTTCGAAAGAAGGTTCTCGAGTCCGCCCAAGAAAGACCTGAAGATGTCCGGAGGGCACATCGGCTGAAACGTTTGTACAGTAACAATGAAGATTGAGGACAATAGTTCGAATAATACCAATAATACTAAAACATATTTTTTAAATGGCATTTGCCTTTCGAGATCATTGACAAAAATAGAATTAGTACTTAGTTAACTTTCCTCGAGCTTTTATATCAATGTTAATTATTTCAGAAATAGATCTCAATAACATATTTTTCAATCAACCGATTCAAATCTTTCTTGAATAGCAGTTCATAGATCTTCTTTGGGGAATGAAGCCTGTTTATGGACCATTAAAAAAAATCAACCAGAAATTTTAAATTGGATTTATTTCAAACTGTTAGCTGGTCATGTTCTTTGATTTTATATGGCTTTCTTGAAGGAACATTTAATTTCTTTGATCTTGTGGCAAGATGCATTATCGCCCTAAAAAGACTTCATCATTAAACCAATTTTCTATTGATAAAACGAAAAAATACGTACTTATCTATTATCGAGTTTATGAAGCCAGAATGTACAACTATTAATAAAATTTCGCCTTATCTCTCATTAATTCATTTACTGCTAATAACACAGGCAAACATCCTCTAAGTGGGCTAATTCCATAATTTCCTTTCCAGAATCAATGCTAGATACGAGTTGGAGCTGTGAAAATTAGAGTATAATGTTTTACCTGTTAAAATGTTAGATATGTAGATCATATGATAAATCAGTTCAATATGTAAAAAGTATTAAAATCTTGATTTAGTCCTGTCCTCACTCACTGTCTCTCTCTCTCTCTCTCTCTCTCTCTCACACACACACACACACTAAAACAAACCACACACACACACACATACACCACTTTTGTTTTCTTTTTTCCTTAATTTTCATCCGCACCTCTCTATAATTTTCCCACTCACTTTTCTCTTTCTTTCTGTCATTTTTTCTTATATTTTTCACTCTTTCTTTCTTAATATATTTTCACGTTTCTATCTTCACAATGAAAACTGAATGGCTCATTATTTAGCTGTAGTGTCGACACCCATTTCCCGCTATACAACCGCCTACAAACTCTTCGACTATGAAGTCTTTCCAGACCAGCCGGAAGTTTTAAAGTAAGAGACTCGTAGGTACGTACTAGCTTATTGGATATATATTCCTCTAATATTTGGCGGCATTTATCAAGAGTAGTAAGCTCTATAATAAAAATTCAACATAATTTCAAATTAAAGGTAATAATAATTTGCAAGGTGTTAACTCGTTGCCAACACCCGTATTTTAATGCATTATGTTACCTAGATGTAGGGTAGCAAAAGGCAGAATAGTTGGTATGTAAAAGACAAGACAATATAATATAACAATTATTATACACATTTCAAGAAGGGAAGCAAATTCCCGTCTCAAAACCACAAAAGAGACACGCAGTGTTCGTGGAAATGAAGGAAGGTTAACAGTCAAAGGTGGGAAACCACGTTATTTTTTCTTGAGGTCTATAACAAAGACAGGCACCATGTGCGTAGCACTGATGAGGATGAAAAAAGTTACGTATATCACTTCCAACGTCGTGTTCGTAAAAGAGGAAGATCTAGGTTTGCCCTGTCACGTGAGCGAAACGGTCATGTTGACAGGGAAAAGGCACTTGTTTATATAAAACCGGACAATTTAGTTTTGTCTCCAACAAGGCCATTTCTTGGTCGGACGGAGATCCTTTTAGAATAGTACAATATCTGTTCCGAGTAGTGTGTCTGTTTGTGTGTTGTTTGTGTCCATGTCCGTGTCTAAGTGTTTTGTGTGTGGATTGTTTATATATATATATATATATATATATATAATCATTCAGTAATATTCTCAGATTCTCTGATGTTCGATGTATCCCGTTTAATTCAAAACAAAATGATCCAATTAAATTCCAAACCGAAGTTCGTAGATTCTTTGTCTGAAGATCAAAAACGATTCTGCAAAACAAAGAAAATTAGTTTCAATTTTGAAACTATGGCAATCACAGAAAAGTTTAACATTGAATGAGCAAAAGGGACACCTCTGGCGTATTTGGACTGGTGGTCTCCTGTGAGAGTTTTGCCAAGATGGTGTGTAGCGAGAGGCTTATCATCCAATTTCCAGCTCGTCTCTCTCTCTGCGTTCAGGTGCAGAGCAGGTGATCCTATTTTTCAATTGTAGCCGGCAGGGCAAACAGAATGTCTGAGGGAGAACCTGTGGCAGATACTTGAAGCAAACTGATACTCAATTAACGTTTTACAAAGCAGATATCGGCATTGTTTACTAGAAAAGGTCGCATTATAAAACCGTGTAAAAAGGTTAGTTATCGAACTATCACGGAATGTGTTGTTAGCGATGTCTTTCTTTTTTTCTTGTAGAATACCAGGAATTTGTATTATAATCTATCTATCTATCTATCTATCTATCTGTCTGTCCTTGGTTTTTACAAGCATGATGTAAACAAGGTCAATTTCTTAAGGCGGTGTTTAACATGTTTCAATCCAAAATGTTCCTTCTTCCTAGACTGGTAACTTAGCGAGGTTAAAGAACTCAGTCTGTTCTCACTATTTTACGCCATAGCTGGAAGGGAGCCGTAGTTGGATGCGTACCTTTTTCCAAGTCTATTAGAGCAATGTGAAATAAAAATAGCCTATCTATCTATCTATCTATCTATCTATCTATCGTCATCTATCAAAATTATGTTCCTGCCGTCTGTCTGTCTGTCTGTCTGCTGTGTATCTATCTACTTACCTATCTATCTATCTATCAATCAGATTCTGTTTATTATCGTCTCTGGTATCTAGCTTTTTTCATTGTTAATCCTACGCGCACGCACACACACACACACACACACCACACACACATATATATATATATATTATATAATATATATAATATATATATATATATATATATATATATATATTTAGATTATTATTATAGATTATTTCCTGTTTAAATAGATACATTTAACATGTCATGCTGATATTTCTTATGTCAAGGTGATATTTGCTTCTAGACATACATGTGATTCTGGGTATAAAAAATTTTCAGAATTGTAATCATTTTTTTTAGTAGTGCTTTACTGATGAGTCTAAATTTCCTTTGGGGAGGTTTAAAGAAATTTATATAAATTTCTAAAGGCCCCTTAAGTTTTAGTCGAATAAAATATATTACCAGAATGATGTTTTTTAAAAAAAGTTTTTCCTTCCTTTCAAATGGTAAATATTGCTCTGTATTTACTCCAAAAAGATTATTAATACATTGAGGCCGTATTCGGGATTAATTAAAATACATGTATTTACACCTACTAAAGTTTGCTATAACCATCAGTGTGAATTTAAAAATCGCCATGTAGAATCATCCGCTCACTACCAGTTTTTGGATACACCTCTCTTCTCTCTCTCTCTCTCTCTCGCTCTCTCTCTCATATATATATATTATATATATATATATATATGAATATATATATATATATAATATATATATAATTCTTGTTCATATTCATCTATCTACCACGTTATTATATCTAATTCTTTACTTTTTTTTATTTATCTATCAAACCCCTTCAAACGAGCATGAATGTAAAACAAAGTCGATTTCTTAAGCGGTGTTTAACATGTTTCAATCGAAATTTTCCTTTTCCTAGACTAGTAACTTAGCTGAATTTAAAGAAACTCAGTGCTGTTCTCTATTTTAACCTATAAGCTGGAGAGGCGTAGTTGGATGCGTACCTTTCCCAAGTATTACTAGAGCATGTTGAAATGAAAAATAGCCTTTCCAGTATTTGAACTTGGGTTGACGGTTCAATTTATCTATTGAATCTAACCATTCCACCACGCGTCCAACCTAGCCATTTTCTCTTTTTTCTTTTTTTTTACTCTCTCTTTTAATTTTTTTCTTCTTTTTCTACCTTGAAGTTAAACAAGTAACTTTTTAAATAATATATTATCATTCCCCGAGAAATCATGTCTTAGAACAACCGGTTTAATTGCGTAATGGTTTCATAGATTTCTTAAATTTCTGTCTGATTTGTTTTAAGTGAATAAGACATATAACATGAAATAACATTCTTTCCATTCTAAGCTTGGATTGAAAGTCTTGTCTTTTTAAAGAATTCACTAAATTTACCTATGGAGGCCAGGTGAAGACACATTATCATCAATAAAATTGAATCGGTAAGTCAGTTCAAAATCCTAGACGGGCAGTTTGACTTGCAGTTCTTTGGGGAAGCCATGAATCCATCACCTTTCTCAACAAGGTATGAATAAAAGTTGGCCGTGAACAACTAGTCATAGGAGATGGAGAAACTGAATTCAAAACGCAGCTATTAGCGCAATTACAAACAAACCGCAGTGTTAAATTCTTGTTTAATGGCAACAGTTTGGGTAAATTAGAAGGGTATTCAATAAATATATGGTCTTATTTTTCTTAACTATTCTTTTCCATAAAAGTAAACTCCATTGTTCTGAAATAGTTTTATAGCAAATAATAATATAATATAATAATATAGTGCTCCTCGTATGTATAGAATATGTCACCATATTTCTCAAGGCTGAGAATTACAATCCGTTTGTGAAATTTAGAGAGAATATGAGATGAGTATGAGAAGCATGTGTTAGTCAAAAAGGTTTAAATATCGAGAGTAACAGTTCTGAACTCCCTGTAAAAATAGTTTTTGGTACGGTAATTCTGTACATAAGATATGTCTGAAACCTTCTAAGGACAGAAAACCTTGAAACATCACAATTGATTTCCTTGAGGAAAGTGCATCCTAAATAGAGCTTTCTGTTAACGCAATTTCAGGTGAAATTCACCTTATTTATTGAATGAAATCTTGTACCTAATCATTTTAAATAGTCTTCCACACAGTTGCCTAATTTTGTCGAACTGACTGGAAACAAATTTCATTTTCATCGTCGGGTATACCTAAGGTACATCTTCAACGAAAAGTTTCCTGCTACATGTTCCTTTTCCTAAGAATTGGTAAAGACTTAGTGGAGGGAGAATGTTTCTGTTGTACGGCCGTTCCTACAGTGGAGAATAACACCGGTTCTCCTATAAATAGGTGAGACACCGAGTGAAAAGGTTGTACTGTTACGGCGTTTAGCGGCAAGTAGCGTTCTTGTAGCTATTGTAAATAACACTTGTCTTATTTTACCCTACCTCGACTTGACTTCTTTTTTACTGTTGGAATTAACATCAACAAAATTTCCTAAGCAAGAAGTTGGACTTGTCAACGCAAGCATAAATAACAAGATACTGACTACATGATGAATTAGTAGCTACTCGTAGCTGATAAGGAGTAACCATATTGCTATGTGAAGAACTGTTAATTTCCTTCTCTATCCGCCGTTATATTTTTCTGTACAAAAGGTAATAGACTTTTTGTTTACTTTTGTAAAAACTAATATAATAATAGTAAAAGTAAATCTAATTTAATATTAAATCTCTTCGTCTGTCTCTGTTTGCGACTGGGTTATGAAAATTATTAGAAAATAATGTTCAATGATAACCAGTCGCAACAGAACAGACGAAAGAGATTTAATAATTAATTAGATTTACTTTACTATATTATTTATTTAGTTTTACAATAGTTCTTTACACGATATGGTATTTTCGCCTAAAGACTGTGCACACCTCTGAGTAATAATCAGACTCATCACTGCTAAAACATTGGTTTTATCGAAGAGCGCAGTCTTTTAGGCGTTTACATGACCGCATGTCAAGCTTTTTCTTTTTAGACATATCCTGTTATCAGTCAATAGAGACCATGAATATGCTCCGCGGATATCAAATACAGAGCCTGAGCAGATTGTGCGTGTGGTTAACAGTTTCTTTTGCAGTGGATGTGGCTCTCTCAGATAAACGAGACGAATAAATAGACGAAAGAATAAAAGATAGAAAGGGATAAGTGAAGCGAGAGAAAAGAAAAAATGAGGAAAATGAAATGAAAGAAAATATA
>CM042137.1:95299331-95303667 GCA_023376005.1 Doryteuthis pealeii | reverse complement strand
CCGCCATATGTCAATGTAACTTGTGCATTTGCTTGTTGAGGTAAAAAATGTACATCTCCCCTTTTCTTTAACTTACATACAAACTCTATGATCATTAAATGACTTGGAAAATTTCACTTCTTTTCTGATAGCCACTCATTCTTCATATAAATCCATTTGAATTACACCAGGAAGTTCCAGCATTTCCCTTTCATCCATGATTGTTTCGTTTAGGCGATTTTAACCTCATTTGCTTCTGTTGTGTGGTTCGCTATTGCTGTGCTTGTTTAAGCGGCATATCAACTCGTTGTTATTTAATGCCAGATCCATTCTTTGTAGATGTATAGTAGCGCGTACTATTAACCAAAAGCTGGGATGGTGAGGGTTTCAATTCTTCCCATGTTAGGTACTCGGAAGTTAACATTCTAGATCAGTTGAGTTCAAATTTCACTTACTACCGATCTTAGTATCCCAACACATTTCTTTGAAGGAATACGTTTTGTTGGATTATCTTTGTATATAAGCGTGTGCTTAATCCACCACTTAAGCTTATTAGTCTCTGTGTGGGTACGTGGATAAAACCAACCAATCAACAGCTCGATTACGTGTTAGTTAACTATTTAATCGTCGATCTTGAAAGCTGTGCATTTGTACGTATTCGACATGGACGAACGGATCTACAACCAAGGACTCTGCCCGACCAAAGGAATCTACGCAACCCTAAGGAACATCAAGGAAAACCAAAAGATTCTACCAAAATAAGGATTATCGAGGAACAACTGGATGATTATCATAAAGATCAGCCTCTGTATAACAACAAGTGATCTCCACTGGAATTTGAACTCTAATTTGAAGCCTTAAAATTGCCACAAAAAATGGTAACCAGTGTTGGTTTCGTTTGACTTTTCTATGTAAATCCCAATTCATTTCAGCCCGACTCTTACAGTTCTGTCACAAATACTCACTCTGTTTCGACCCATTCGTTCATTTGTTTGTCTATATTCCTTTTTTATTGTTGAAGGGCATATTGCTTTGAGTTTTCTACCCTGATTTTTGAAGTTTTTTTTTTGTGGTCTAACAATATATTTCTTTTTTCTACCGATCATTCCTTTTTATATTTTGACCAACATTTAGACCCACAAAAACTGACTGAAAACAGCCAAGTTCTTCGACCAGATTCCATTAAATCTCGAATGAGGTTTACGATATTTTCCATTTTTCAATTCACAGTCCATTTGTTGTTACCATATTTTCTTTCAGTTCGGTATTTTCAGTTTCTTTTTTATGACATAAAAAGTAACGAGCGTTAAAATCCAAGTGTGTACTGCGTTCTTTACAATAATTTTTTCTTTGCATTGCTTGTTGTAATACGTTCAATGAGAGGTATCTGATTGAACCTTCCAATGAAATCTAGGTAGGTATATTCTGTTCTTATCGTTTACTTAATCCAGATCTATATATGTATTCAGCAAGTTTTTGTATCTATCATAATATGATAGGTCCTAACGAAATTCTAGAGTTACCCCCCTTGATCCGTTGGTACACGTGCATTTTGGGAGCAAGAACGGGAAATGGGAGTTCCGCCATGACACATGAATTGGTACACGAGATAGCTGAACACAAGTAGAGATCTTAAATCACTGTTTGGATAAAAAAAGTTCTCTATCCTGGTTAAATAAAGCCTGGTTAATGTCCAGCAAACTTGTCTTGGATTTTCATTCAGTGCTTTGTAATCTATTGGCAAACAAAACGCATTCATTAATGCGACTTATCATTCTTCTCGATAGTCAGATTGTGACTCGGTCGACTTTTTGGATTTCTCTGTTAAGTCACCCTCTCTTCAAAACATGGACTAAACCTACGAGTTGATTCACAAGCAATAACCAATTATGTAAACTGGTACCAAGTGCTCATTTACTCTTATGCCTAAACCCATTTAAAATTTTGGATCTTTGATTTAATAATTCTTTAGAATATTGTACATATTATTTTGAGCGCGGTGTAATGGTTATAATCTTAGGAAATGGACTCGTGGACCCGAGTTCAAAACCTGGACAAAGTTGTTTGCGTTTTACATAGCGCCAATGCCCCTGGGAAAAGTAAGCATCCAACTACTCCTCTCTCTCTCTCTCTCTCTCTCTCTCTCTCTCTCTCTCTCTCTAGAAAGATTAAATAGTGGGACAGCTTGGGCACTTTGATGTCCGCTTAAGAAATTGACCTTGTGTCGCACCTACTTGTGCTGAAGTGTTGGTAGATAAATATATGTTATTTGGAGTCACGTTGTGTAATGGTTACCGTCGTAGGAACACAGTGAGAGGAGTTCAAATCCTAGACGCTGGTCTTAACATTTCCCAAAACACTCATACCCTTTTGAAAGTCTCCATCCAGCTATAGTAGAATGGTAGCACAGACTGAGTTTTTTTTAACTTTGTGATGGTAACCAGTCTAGAAAAAGGAAATCTCTGAATTCAAAACAAAGGGAGTCTCTTCACGTTAGTCATAATACTACTTTGATAGCTTCCCCTCTCCCTCCTCCTCGTCTGTCTTTCATTATTTATATAGTTGCTGTCTTTTAACTATAAACCGATTTGCATATCTATGATTCTGCTTATATACTGCAAATTACTAGTTAATTCCATTTATTTTTCTCAACATTGGATTATTCCATAATATTTATCTGCAAGACTTGAAAAATATCATCAATTTAAGTAATTTAATCTAGTCTGTTTAAGGAATATGGAGCCAAAATGTTCAGCTGTAAATGAAAGATTGTATCGCATCTTATCTGTTATTAGTTGAATTTACTGCTAAATAACAGAAGTTTAGAGAATATTCTCTAAATGTGCTTTGATCATACTCATTGCTAAACATATTAATAATAAAATAGAACAATTATAACAAAATTAAAGTCATGTAACTGGCAGAGGATTTGTTTTTGCCACAAATCTTAGCATTCTCAGAATACGATTGTTCATTTTCTGTTTTACGTCGGGGGTTTTCAGATTTTCACATAATAGAAGCACTTAAAAGATTCTTCTTGTTATATCGTTTTCAGCCGCTAATGCTAGGGATCTTCGTAAAACTATCTTTTACTTGAGAGTTTGAACGCGATGAAAAGAAAGCTGAAATAAGAGAGCAGAACAGCGTTTGTGTGTGTGTGTGTGTGTGTGTGTGTGTGTGTGTGTGTGTGTGTGTGTTTGGTGCGACCGTAGTGACTGGCATATTTAATTCGAATATGACTAGCACAAGACATCATTTTCTAAGAATCGGAATGATATAGATTTAGATTAAAACGTGTGCTTGGATCGTTTTCATAATGAAAAAAACAAAAAAAAAACAACAACTAACAAACAAAGAATGTGCACAAAGGAAACCCAATTCAATAACCTTTAATAGCATGTATAAACAAAGGCAGACTGTTCTTGAAGACGCAGATTTTACATCGGAGTGTTCTTCTTGTATAGAAGAAAATACTTACCCGATCCGTTCACTACAGGTAGCATTTAACACAAGGTTGCACGTATAGGACATTCACCGAGGATCGACCTCGCATTTCAGTAGTAAGGAATTTTCTAGACAAGATTTCTAACCATTGCAGTACGATGTAGGATTTGAGAAGATGCTTAACCATTGCATCACGGGTAGGATTTGAAACAAAGTCACAAATATGGGGCATCCAGCGAGGACCGATATAACTATTGAATAACTATTCAATAGTAATAATTCTGCGAGACTAGCTTGCACCATTACACTATTATTGGGCATTAATTGCTTCCTTACAAACAAACAAATATATAAATTAAAAAGGGCAATACTTCACAAACCAATATATAAATAGAGAAGGGCAATTAGTTTAGGGTTAACTTACTATTCATTTTTCTGATAATGAATAAATACCAAAATCTTTATTAATATCGTGTAGTTGGATGACTTTTTATTACTATCTATGAAGTATCGCATCACTGTTTGGTTAAAAGTAAAGTAGCAGTAGTCACACATACTTTTGGTGGTCTATTATCAGTATTATCAGGATATCGAAGAAGTCTATCTTCTTTTCACTAGCGCTAGACCAGGGAGATGTTTTAAGATGGAGCACCACGCCTATCTTCAGTTCCACACTTTACCGCACAAATCAGATTATCCAAGCTTTCTTGGCATGCGCTGAGTTGGTGCTGAGTTGGCAAGGAACGGTGTCGAACCCGTAAAATTGAAATGTTACGAAAGCTAAACCGACCCTGTTTAGAAAATATAATTCCAAAATAAGTTTTCAAAATAAGCATTATTCTTATTTCTCAACTTATGTATCCATCTATCTATCTATCCCGTCCGCTTCTTTTTTTCCCTTCCTGTATTTTTT
>CM042137.1:95241831-95294331 GCA_023376005.1 Doryteuthis pealeii | reverse complement strand
GCTTGGAGTGACCGTCCGTAGTATTATGCAGATGTTAATGGCAGGCTGTCGATAGGGCACTAGTTAAGGACAGGTGGGCGCCGCCATTTGCATTCTAGACGACGCACGTCGCATGAGACAGTCGACTCATATTACTCCTCTTACAGGCAGATTTAACAAGAATAGGTCTATTGACCAATATATTTTTTTGCTTATATATGTTCTAGCGCTAGTGAAACAGGGATAGATTCCATCACTGTCTGGCTGGTACTGACTTTAGGCCACCTGACTTATATAATATAATGGAGAATATCAAATATGAAAAGTTTTTGTATAGAAATGGGCTCAATGCTAAATTAGCATAGCAGATTTTAAATATGGGAATAATATTGAAAATCCTTATCTACTTCCGTATTAGAACAAAACCTATTCATACTCATTTAATAATTTTTGCAACAGATTGATTAATTCAGTATTCGCGTAAATACTTGGATTGGATGATTTCAGAAAAAATGTTAAGACGACGAATTTAAAATGGCATGTTTGGGAATAATCGGATACATTACTTACCATAAATTGACCTGTAGACAGATACCATATTACCGGAGGCGCATGGCATGATGGTTAGAGTCGTGAGAAATGGACTCCAATCCTACACAAGGCTGGTTAAATTTTTCATAGTGCTAATACCCTTGGGAAATGTATGAATACATAACATCTCATTCCAGCTATGAGTAAATAGTAGGACAGACTGGTCTCTTTAACCTTGAATATGTAACCAGTCTATAAGAAGGAAAACTCTGAATTTTAAAAACCTGAGGTCAGTTGTTGATTGGGTTTGTGGCATTCCTTGGGCAACAATTCTTTCCTATCGACTGAGTGAAAAAGTACGGATGGTTCAACACAAATACTATAAACGAGACAGTGTCTAGGTTGTTCATTGGATGAACTCTCATGCGTTGAAATCGACGAGAGAGTCCATTAACAGTGTATATGTTGCGTACACATATTCTTGTTTCGATTTTTTTAAATGTTGATGCGAGAAGATAGAAAACGGGAAGATTTCCAAAGAGGCATTATAAACAAATAAATAGATTATGTTTAAATGTTTTGAGAATACCCTTGGGAAAGGTATGCATCTAGCTACTCTCCTTCCAGCTATGAGTAAATAGTAGGACGGACTGGGCTATTTAACCTTGGTTAGGAAACTAGTCTAGGAGAAGGAAAACTCTGAATTCAAACATGTTAAACTCCGCTTGGGGCGGTCACTACTAGAATTGACTCAGTCTTAATTAGTGATCTATGAAAAAATGGAATCGGTGAACTGAGATCTAATTCCAGCTAGAATAGTTTGCTTTTACTTATCTCCAATGTCTGGTAAAAGGCATTAATTTAATTTTACCCACCAGCATGCGACTGTTAACCTTTAATCTTATAAGAGAGTCCCATAAAAATAGAATAAACTTTGTTGGTATTGGAAAGAATTGCGGACCATGTTACCTTTAGGCATCCCTTTTTGATCTCGATTAAGAAAGGACATGTTTTTCATTTACACCGTCAATATCCGGTTGTTTTTTAGGGGTTAGGGTTAGAGGTTAGGGTTAGGGGTTATTTTTAGGGATTAGTTTTATAATTTTTTAAAAAATCTAAAAATCATCTGTTAAAACAACCGGATATTGACGGTGTAAATGAAAAACATGTCCTTTCTTCAAAAGATCAAAAAGGGGTGCCTAAAGTTCATATGGTCCAGATTTGAATCTACATGATTCGTTCGAAAACTGGAGATAAAAAAAAACTGCGGGATAAACCCAAAATTAAGACCATATATCACTTAATGAGCTCCAACTACCAACAACCCTTTAAGAGAAGTCTAGAAATATTTGTTGGACATATTTGCTTAAAGCTCTCCTCAATTGAAGCGAGTAATTGGAGATTTTGCGTTTTGAGGTTTAACCGAGGCAGTTCAGCAGTTGACTGGGTGGACGTGTTTACGGTCTAGTCACTCTGAAGGTACCGGTTCCCGCTAGATCACCGACGGTAAGCAGCACTTAGCCTATTCAATACTTAATTTGGTGACCACTTAGGCAACAGCGGTAACAGTAAATGACATGGGTCCTTTGTTCATCAAAATGAATTCAGACAGCATTAAATGACCAGACAAGGGCTGATATGCCGTAAAACGAAACAACCGACCAAAGGACGTGGTTTTAGTTGTTATTGTTTTAATGACGCGTCTTAGATGCTGTCTTAGATGCATCTTAGATGCTATCGAAAACCGCTATGAAGGGCTTCATAGCGGTTTCGATAGAGAATTTTAGGCGATTCATGAGTTTTCGCCTTCTTATACAAGACGGTTTGCTAAACCACTGAAATGGTCAGTGTGAATCATTACAACACTAATAAACGTTGGAACTGAACTGTAAATGCACTGTTTGCTTATTCTATTTATTTATTTGCCTGGGATCAAGTGACAACATTTGCGAAATCCCTTACCTAACGATGAGAAAGTTTTCTTATCTAAAAAAAGCATGCAAAATAAGCATAAAAGTAGAAAGCAAGTGTATCTATTGGGATGAGAAAATGAATGGAGAATGCATGCAAAAAAAAAAATGATAGAATGAAAGATAGAAAACGATAAATAAAGGAAGTGATGAAAAGAACGAAGGAGAGAACGAAGGAAGGAAGGAAAGAAGGAAACCGAATTCACAAACGCACTGTGCGTTGTCGTCTTGTGCATTGCCTATTGATTTATTATGACTTTAAAGCAGCAGATAAGATTTTATCTATGTCAGTGGGCAGGTTAAGTGGTCTTTACGCTAAAGGTAAAGAAAGGGCAGCAGAAATTGGAGAAGCCAAAAAAACTTAACAGATATAAATAGAAAAAAAGAAACAAATAAACAAAAAAGAAAGAAAGAAAGAAAGAAAGAAAGATTGGTATGTAATAAAAGAAAGAAGAAAGAAAGAAAGAAAGAAAAAGAAAGAAAGAAAAAGAAAGAAAGAAAAAAATAAAAGAAAGAGAGCGTTGAAAAAAAGAAAGGAACGAAAGAAAGATACTTAGGCAACAAAGATATTGAAAATAAGAAAGAAAAAAATAAGGAATGATATTTAAAGACAGAAAAATGACAATGAAAATTAACAAAAATATATAATTCGAAAAGGTGAGACAAAAAAAAGTGGGGAGAAAAGCTACAAAAACAAAACAAAAGATAACAAAAGGAAAAGAAGGTAAAATAAAAAGAGAAGGAAAAAAGAATGAAGGAATAAAGGAATAAATTAAAGAAATCATTGGTAGGATAAGAATCCGCACCCCCTACCAATAAGAACCGCGCAAAAGAAAATGGTGGAAGGAATGAAGGAATGAAAAGTAGTTAAGAGGGAATATATGTAAGAAAAAGAAAGAGAATAGTTAAATAAAGAAACAATTCCTTGCTAAAAAATGACAAGAAAAAAATCTTGAAAACAATATTACAGAATAGAGAGGGTCTAGAAAAGAAAGAAAGAAAGAAAACAAATGCTGATGACGCAAATGCTTATTCCCATGTCGGCACTTTGACACAAGTTCGGATTGTCTATGGCTCCAAGACTTCACGCTACCGATAACAAGCTAAAGTCAAGAGCCGAAATAGATTTGTATCAGAGTCACCGCAGGCATCACCAAAATAAGATATTAGGTACATTTAGGCTGCCTTTAGGGTGATCTTTTGGTTCTGAATAAAACGTTATCCATCTCTTAGACTGGTCTCCCACCAAGGCTTGACAGCCACTGTGTTTTAGTATTTGACATTTCTGGTGAAGAGATAGATAGATAGATAGATAAATAAAAAGTGTTAACCACTAGGAGGAAGAAAATAGTAATTAAACAACAAAGGAATGAAGAAAGAAAGAAGGAAAGAAAGAAAGAAAGACAATAATATGAGGAAATTAGATGACAAAAAGGCAATGAAGACTAACTTGTCAAGTCTGAAGCGTTTTGTTTGTCACGTTAACAGAAAGAATAAAGAAGGAATATCATGAACAAAAGGAATAAGAAATAAAGAAAACCTTGAAGAAGGAATGAAAGAGTAAATAATGTCATGGAGAGAGAAAGAAGAAATAAACAAATGTCATAAAGTTTGAAAGAAAATATAAAGAATGTGAGGATGAAAGAAAGAAGAAAGAACGAGTTTCACGAAGGAAGACAAACAGAAAGAAAGAATATAAGGAAAAAGAAAGAAAAAAGAATGTCACGAAGAAAGAAGAAAACCCAATGCAATGAAGAAAGGAAAAAGAAAGAAATAATGTCATGAAAAAAAGAAGAAAAATGAATGTCATGAAGAAAAAAAAATAAAATAAAAATATCATTAAGAAAGAAACAATGAAAGAAGAAAGAATGTCATTAGAAAAGAAAGAAGAAAGAAAGAAGGAATCTCTTGAGAAAAGAGTTAAGAAAGAAAGAATATTATGAAAAAAGAAAAAGGAAAGTAAGAATGTTATGAAAAGAAACAATATAAGGAAGAAAGAAAGAAGAAAAAATAGTATCTCATGAAGAATAAAGACACAATGTCATGAAGAACGAAGAAAGAAACAATATAAGGAATAAAGAAAGAAGAAAAAATAGTATCTCATGAAGAATAAAGACACAATGTCATGAGGAATGAAAGAAGAAAGAATTTCATGAAGAAAGAAAGAAAGAATGAATCTCATAAAGAAAGAAATGAGAAAGAAAAAACGACACAATGAACAAAACCACTCGACAGCCCTGACGACAAGATTATTATTTTCAGCCATTTTTAATAATTACCATTGTTATCAGGTAAAAAAATGGTTAGATTTTTGCCTTTTTTTCTTTCGTTCACCAAGTCGATGACAGAGACTGCCTCATATTGGGTTACAGTAATGACAACGTCAAGGACATTCATTGACATTGATAAATGGAGACTTGTCGACAGCTTGTGACTTACGACCGAAAAAGTAGGTGGGAAGGGGGAAATAATACTCATCCTTAGCCAATATAATATATATATAATATATATATATATATATATATATATATACTGCTTGGTAAATTATTGTTATGGGTGAGTAGATATATTGGTTATTCGGGCTCTTCAGAAAAGGGAAGGAAAGAGATTAAAGGAAGTTCCAGAACGGAAGTAGAGTAAGATGTAAGTTTAGGATAAGAATTAGGTGTCTGCCAAAATGTCCAGCCTTTTTTATTTTTTGAAAGAAATAGAAATTGTTTAGTTCTCAACAGTAGGGTGCTGAGAAATGTTTCACACATTTAGTTTTGAATGTAAAGTACCTTGTCTCTTTATAAGTGTGTGATAATCATTAACACTAACTTTGCAAATAGAAATTATTGAACTAGCTTAAAATACACCCAATCAGGCGGCAGTTAAGCTAGCTCCTGTGGAGGGTTCGTAATTGGGACTTCAAACCAAACATAATACTTCATGCATTGAGTAAATTTTACATTTTATTATAGATTTATTTCCAAATTATAGAAATTGTTATCGTACAATTTGACGGAAACAAACACAGTAATAAGTTTGGAATCCAAGTTTTAATAACTTAGGAATCCAAAATTTTAGAATTGTGGGCCGGGATTTTGTTTGAAATCTTTTTACTTTCTTATGGAGTCAAACGGATTCCAAAATAGTAAGATATTTTGTGCAATTGCTAGTCGAACTAAAGTTGAAAAATATAACACACTGAAACTGTTGACATCCTTCCGTCTGCTAAAGACGATGGCGTAGTGTCCAGTTTTTTAAACTGCATCTGCGCGAACAATCTTTGAATGGCAATCTCTCGAGCAGTTACTGCAAACAAAGAGTGATACTTGCTGGAGGTGCTGTTGTCTATTCTTCCTTCTGTCACTCTTCTCTGGGGCTTTTTTCCTTTCTTTTTCACTCCTTGTCGTTCTTTTTTTGACAAGGAGACACAAGGTCGATCGGTTTTCTGCACCGAGCAGGTGTTGATGTGGCATGTCTTCATGTACTTGCAGACGTCTTTAAATCGTAGGTATTGTCTCCCTACCGGGCGGTGACTTTACTTACACGCCATACAGTAGGCCTTTATTCTTTATTTTATTTTATTTTTTATCCTTTTCTATCTTATTTTCATTTTTACCCTTTACTACTTATTCAAGTTTATCTAAAATATATTTTCTTCTCGTTCCCCATGTTCGTTATGTCCCCCTTTCCCGTGTCCACTGTATCCCACGTTAAGAACAAATATTAGAGTAGGCTCAGAATCCTTAAATTACAACCCAGCTTACACTCCGACACTAATTATCAAGGATAAGAATACTTATTGGAGTTGCTTTGTTTTAATTTTCTGAGTCCTGATGAACGTATTGGTTGAATGATAAGGTTATATATATATGAAAAAGAGATTCAGCAGTTTGATCACTTTCTTTCATTTGACTGATTCTTCACAAATCTATCGATAATAAGAAATGAAATAATTAGTTTCATCGTTGTTTTCTGGTATATAATTTTCTTGTTGCTCCGATGTTGAGAATTTCATATGTGAGAATATTTATAGCAGGACGGATTTTCGATACAATTAAAAGCCCTGATATCATATCTGAAAATACGCCCTCTAGAGCATTTACATTAACTTACACTCAGACATCGCACGAAAAAAGTGATGTGTCCTGTGTATGGCACTAAAATGCATATCATAATTAGACTCCGTTTCTGGAGCGCTATGGTGTGTGAAGTCAGCGGTCACAGCTCCATTACTCACATGTCCACTCTTTCCCAAAATGACAGTACGTGTTAGCGTCACATCTATGGGGTAATTCAATCTGTTTGAAAATTACTTGTCAGATAGGAATAATACTGATACCATATAACTTATAGAATTTTAAAAATAAAAAAATATAGTAATATAAAATTTTAAAAGCGAAGAAAATGAAGTAAAATATTGGTTTTCTTGGCAAATTTTAATTTTATTTGTTACCCATATTTGGGAGTGAAGTTAGAAAAAGAGAAAATATATTTACGTTAATTTTCTTATTTTTCAGATTTTTTTTGTAACTTCACAAGTCTTGTTTATTGTAACGGTGTAGGGTTTTATTTGAATTTCAAAATGTTTAATCTATATGTTATTACACTAAAGCTGGACTAATCAATGATTGTTTCCTAAAGGTTTTTTTTTCTTGTTTGGTAGAATGACATAAATACCTGCTAAAATATCCCTTACTTCGGGGATTGAGTTACGTTTGAAAAAAAACTAATTTTTATCTTTTTAATTAGCAGTAATTTGCAGTTAAGTCGTAAAGTAACACATCTTTTACATTACATCTGCCTGTCTGTTTACCCGCTATATATTTTAGTAACTCTGTGAGAGTAAAAAGAAAGATTAGATGCTCAATAGGAAGATTGACACACTCTCTTTAATTGTTACCACTCCAATGCCATAGCTGATGACTGTCAGCACCTCTTATCTCTGACAATTTTACGATAACGTACAGCGTTTTATACGTCAGTAATGTTAACACATGCTTTTTTTTTTTTTGAAAGTTGATTTTATGTTTCGTACAGTTTATAATACAAAACAATTTAAAAGATCATGAGTTTATTACAAAATAAGTTGATTAGAATTAATCAAATCATCAGCTTCAGTCATTTTAATTTCTTGGAAAATAGCTTCTGACGCTATAACACTTAACGATAATATTTTAATATTTTCATTTATTCCTTTTTTTTTTTCTGTTAGAAAATCATTCTGACGCTAATGTTTAATAATTTCATTTACTTATTTTTAGTTAAAAAAAGTATCTTTTCGGTTAGAAGATCATGTTATTAAATAATCCAGTCTTGCTAAAAATTTATTTACTTACTCTTTAAGTAAATAAATTGTCTTTCTTTTACTGTAATTGCCATTTACATTTAATTCTATTTAAATTTATTTACATTTAAAAATTATCCAGTCATACTTCTTTTCTTTATTAAAATAGCTTACTCTCAATCCATCTTACAATGTCACAAGAACAAGTGCCTTTTTTGTGCTTCTGCATGACAGGGCGAACCTAACGCCGCACGGTAACTATTTTTTATCCGTTTATATTATAGCATCGCTGATTTTTGACAAAAAGCATAGCTGGGTCAGTAATGATTTTACTATCACTACAACCCGGAAACAAACTCAATGGGTGACCAAACGGGTCATATTTTTTCTTGTAAATAAATAAATCTGATGGGGTGAACAATACTCCTTTCTACTATTTTGTAAGTGTTTTTTGTTATTATTTATATATGCGAGTTTTCACTTGTTTTCGTATGGATGTCTGAAAGTGTATATATATATATATATATATATATATATATATATATATATATATATATATATATATATAAATACATCCATACATATACATATATATTTATTTATTATATTTTTTTGGCTTGAAGGCAATTACAATGCGTACATGTATATAAATAATAGTATACTTTACTCAACAATGCTTCTAAAGCAATTATCAAACTCATAATATACATATTATATATTATTATATATATATATATATATATATATATATATTAGGTCGTATTATTCTCCAACCTAAGACTCAAACACCATAAATCCCAACACGAGCGATCTCCATACTTGTGAGTCAGTATATTTTTATAATTATTTAATCTTGGAATGGCAACCAATCTATGAGAAGAAAATCTCTGAATTCAAAATTTTAAACCCAGCTTAAAACTATGAATTGTGTCAAATGCAGCTCGTGCAGAGGAGTTGATAAAGAAATACTAACTCAACTAAATAACCATTACAGCATGAGAATACCCGATTTAAAATCTATACAGTGCAGTTTGCGTTTTATTTCGTGCTACTTCTATCTGTTCTCACCCCACCTAAGGATAGATAGTCGGGCATTCTATGATCATTAACCATGGAATGACAATCACCAAGGAAAAGCTAACTCTGAATGTACGTCAACTCAATTCAGCAAAAAATATTATCATTGTAAAAGAGAGTGGAACCTGACGTGTAGACAAAGCATATTTCTAAAAGACTACGTTTGCATGGTTCCTACTGGTTGCTTTTTGTAGCCAAGTGGTTACTACAGAAAATGGCATCTTTTGAGGATAATAAATATTTGCCGCGAGAGAGGCATATTCTTTATTTCCACTCCACAGTAGATATTTAACAGAAAATAAGAATCAACTAAACAAGATAAATGAATTAATAGTTAAGAATAAATAGTGATCATTTTATGTATTCATTTGATTCCAGTAATACTGAAAAATGAAAAAAATAAATTTCGTTTGCTACGAAAGGAAACCAGCCGAGGAGAAGGAAAACTATGAATTCAAACCGGCTGTTCACTGTTTAAAAATTAGATCATGAAGAATAAAAATGTACATCCTGTAAGAGTCTGTTTCATATATGGCTAATACCCTCAGGAAAAACCAGAATTCATCTGTTATCCCCCACTTATGGGTAAATAATAAGACAGACTGAGTTCTTTAGCCTGGATTAGGCAAACAATCTTGTTAGAGTAATCCTCTGTTAACTAGTGTCTTCCATGGCGAATCTTCTCCAAGTACCTATTGGGAAAACTGGATTCATGCCTTCCCAAACGTACTTAGGGCGAAGTGAACGCTAAAGAAGTTGACAGAATCTGGAACTCGTATCGTCAATTCCGGTTTCCGTGCCAATAACGGTTACTCTACATTGCAGGAACACACTATAATTCGAATTTTGCTATACCATTAAACTAAATTCAGTGGTGGGCTCCAGTTCTGGAGGTGTAAGGTGTATGGAAGAAAGAAAGAGGCAAAGAAAGAGATAAGCAAGACACATCTAGAAACGACAAACAGCACCTGTAAAGAGGTACAGAACATCCGACGTCTACGAGATGATAATATATAGATATAATAAGTGGGATATAAGTATACATCTCTCATCTATATACATCCTATCTAAGAATGCGTCGCAGATCCTAAACAGCCCTTCATACAGGACCGGAGCGACCCATGTAGCGAAGAGACTGGACTGCCTCTCATAATAGCTTACATTAGATGCTCTCGTGCCCAGGCGCGTGCGCTTGTGCCAGCACTACATGGTACCACGCCTCTCTAGATACCACGGGACAACAATCAAACTAGAGGATTTGGAAAATGGAAAGGAATCCTCAAGAGTCTCCGCGCTACGCCTCGCTATATTGTGAATATATTACCTCGATCAGCGTAATGCGTCCATGGCATAAAATGTCGTGCTCGCGTAGAGTGTCGAGTGGCGCTCAGTACATACGTGAGATACTCTCTCACCACTTATATATACACATCTGCTGCCGGAGCACTAGAGAGACATATACTCAACTATACGCAATCCTCTCTCGTCCTCTCTCACAACACGTGAAACTCTGCATCGGAGTGACGACCGGCCCTTCTAGGGTTCGGCTACTGACACTCAAGGAGGAATGTGTACTCACACCTGTGGTGAGAGAGAGTGCAGACGATATCCTCATTATAATCAGCTTCAGCTTAATAGTAACATAAGGCCACAGCGAGTATGGATGGCACCCAGTTGACTTACTTCTCATTGCGATAATAGATTATACAATATATACATAATCTACGCGCGGAGTTCAGTGTACATACTTTGCCCTTCCGTCCGCACATGCGTGATGACAGACGTATAGCTCGCGCTCCGCTGCTCGAGCGTTTACTAAGACTTCAATAGACGCTCTCCACCCAACAATAATGATTCTATTGATCCTCCCATTCCGTCCGATTCCAGAGGCCACAATCACCTCCTATCAGACCCGATGCTCGCGGTTATCGTCCTTGACTCTGGTATCTCAGTCGTCTACTCGCCAATCATACTCTCCTCGAGTATAGAGAGAGCATATCGACTCTCGACGTCTATAATAACGAGAAACAATCAAGACACTCACTGTACGCTGTGGATGACCCTATTGTGCATCACACAGATCACACACCAGTGGCACGCTAACGAGAATTCAGCTGATCTCACGCATATTGATTCCCTCAGATTCTAACCTTCCAGGTAAAGCATTCACGTGCAGGGTAACTGGAAATAGGCAAAATTCTGCAGAAAAGTGTCTCGTTAAGTATACGCTATATATATATAATATTAATAGTCATCCACAGACACGTGTTCGATCATCAACAGTCTCTTCAGAGTATGTGGCAGACATCTATTGTAAGCTACTACAGCCGCTATTGATCACCCCGAGTCGGTGTCGCGGTGTCCGGAGTCGCGTGCTCCAGCTGTTTAACCGATATAAGGCTTGCTCCTATCTAGCTAGTCTCAGGAGAACCCGCTCAGATGTCAAGTTCTAGCCCAACAAACCATTTGTAAAAACCCGGTCTGATGAGGCAAGACTCCTTTTTTTTTTTTAGTTACCGACTCTGAGCGCCTCCGAAAAACAAATATCAACGGCATTAGAGATGACCGGTCTTGCTTAATTTCTTCGTGTGTCTCATGACAGTTAATATCGCTCCTGTTTCTAGTCATATAATTGACTTTATTCTCAATACATGATCTCTCCTGTCTCTCTACTCGAGCTATATCATAAAATGCTGATGATATACGTCTACAGGTCGCCGCATAAGTGTGACATAATATATCTCTCGCATACCTCATCCAACCGGTACGTGATCAGTGCATTTGCCATCGCAGCTGTATAGGCATCACCTATTCATCGCAGTGAGATCTGACCATCGATGATCGTCACGAGTGAAAACAGTACTGCGCTACACGCTCTCGATCGCTGTGACATTAGCATCACGACATGCAGCATCACAACACGCAACACATCACACGTCGCACCATGTCTCTAGAACCATGTACCTGTCGGGCATATACTCATATACTCAGAGAGCTCACTCTCTCCTGGTCTCTCGAGACGTCCACCTCAGTATTATGAGACTTGTACATCTGTACGTGCGATATACACTATTGTCGTGCGATATCTCCTCGTGGAATATATCTGTCTCATATACACTATTGAGTACATACCTCATCTCGCGCGCTCTCTCAGCCGATATTTTTTACAGGTGACACTTCGAAGCTATATCATTTCATTGCACACCGCTCGTCCACTGCACTGATACAGAGAACTTGCTATGGTCAGTGGTACACCTAGTCTCTACGCTGCACCTTTATACCTTGCAGACATCACTCCGAACCGGTGTCTCGATGTCGTTTAGAACTCTTGACTCGCGCACATAGCATTACAACACGCTCGCTCTATTTCTGCTCTCATACTAGTCTCTAGGCGCAAAGCGCATACATCTCGTGTGTCTTCCTCTAACTCGTCCTCGGCTCTGCTCCGAATATCATCATAAAATGACTTACTCACTGTCTGCTATACGGCAGCAAGAAATGATAAGACTCTATCTATGCAGAGATAATCTATCTCTTGCGTATCACCTCGACATTCAGCATATATCGCAATATTTCATTCCAGTACATCCCACCAGCGGTCTGGATATCGTCCCTCCGTGAGGTTACATGACCTCTCCTGTCTGAGTCGTGACTCCATCGCATCCTGTGTATGATCATTAATAATAGAATGCAATATCATCGCATAAAGCTGTCATCCATTGCCGATACTCTGTATTATTCGTACTCAGATCAAACACGCGATGGACCAGTATCTCGTTCACAGATTATAAATACTGACGTGAGTTTACAGGATACGCTGTAATCATTATTTGTGATACTCTGTATGTGTTCACATCGGTCGATATCGTCTCGCAAGTGGTAACATTTTGTGCATGAGTGATCACACCTCGGCTATTTACCAATAATTGACACCAATAGTTTGTTCCACCATATGAGCTGCCTGGTATGATGAACTCCTTCAATTCAACGGTACCGACGATCCTGACTCCTCTCACCGGACCTGCACTACATAATTACGCACCACACTCTCAGTATCTCATATATAAGCGAACTCGACACTTCACCTTCCTCTCTGCCTCCACGAACACCGCAACGTATAGTAAAATCTCGTCTCGCACACATCTAGACTCACATCGGGACCGGCGACGATTACTATTGCTCTCTCACGATGGCAAATGCCTCTACATCACTCATCTTATATCTCATCCTTACTTATCTTATCTCTTGCTGTGTGGTATACATAGATATGGTGCGATGTCTTACTCTCTGCTACACCTGATCCTTTCGATCTGACCTTTGATTTGTGCTCGGCTGTTCGCTTTACTTTAAGGTGCTGAATTCAATGCGAACTTACACGATGTGTGCGACGCTCTAGCGACCCACTAGTATAGTGAGCTCCGTTCAAATATGAGCAAAGATCGATAATTCTTCTTCACTTGGCCATACGTCCACTACTCGATATAGCTGCTACTATACCTGCTGATTGAGCATCAATCTCTTGCCTGCTCAACGCACATACCACGTAACATGACATGACCATCTTACGACAGGTAACCGCAAGATACTACAATGAACCGTCTGTAGGTATCTCCTACTGCATACGAGAAGTCTTGTGCAAAGTGTCCTCCTCTATCCGATATGGCAAATACACACACGACAAGATCGCAGTGCGTGAGTCGTGTCTCGACATCAAATGCTCGCATTTCGCTTATACACATGTGAGTACGCGTACTAGCCCCGCATCCGTACACTGCGTTCTGCCCTGAGCATGTAGATGGTCTGTACAATTGTGCCACTAATGCAGCTTCTCGGGTATAAGAGTCAGATATACAGGGCAAACCCATACCTAATATCGTTATTCACATTGTCGCTCTCTCGACACTATACATCGCAGTGCTGACTCACATACGGGATGGTATCAATCTTATACAGACACCATTTTTCAGCATATATATACTGGCGTCGGTCGCTAGTACGCTCTGCTGGCACCACTCGCTTTATGAACTGTCAGTATCAAACTCAGAATCACTCTCATAGATCGTATCTTCCACGAGGGTATTAACTCAACACAAGATATCATTTTGTCTAGAACGCTGGGTCTCGTCGTGGTGTCTAACTCATAGCCACCGTCTCGCCGTGAACCAATACCATAAATATGACCAGCATCTCATCACCCTAGGCACAGACACAGTCCCTCTCAGCCCAGTGATTATGGTCATTCAGTCTCAGACTTTACTTACTCGTGGATAGCATAAGATGCTAGAAGGCCCGTCACAAGCCTCTAGAGCACCCCCATTCAATCTGTCAACAGTCATAACGCACAGCGATAACTCTCACCTTACTATGTGGTCACTCTCGTCTAATATCCACAGCTCTGGCTCCTCAGTATCCACTGCCTGCTAATAATTCGTCTCTACCACCTGCGGCTGTAGGATAATAAGGACCCTCAGCAAAATAGTATAGAATTGCTAAAAGCATATCTAACTCAACACTCACCCGGGCGAAAAACAGATTTTAAACATATTAAACAAGAAAAAGCACCAAAGATAAACCCGTACCCAACCAATAAAGGTTATTCATGATTGAGGTGTTTTCTCGCAACCATATCTTGGGCGCTATAGAGACCAGATAAACATCACGAATCACTCTATCTTGTAGTTCTAACTATCGTGTTCAATGGTAATAACAAGTTCGACGACTCAGTATATTTCCTCAATTGTAGTATTGTGTTTTACGAAGATACTTAATAGATAATAGCCCTACTAGTAGACATATCTCAATTCGGTACCATTGTGTTACGTTATGTAGCACCTA
The DNA here is from genome assembly GCA_023376005.1 of Doryteuthis pealeii. NCBI lineage: Eukaryota > Metazoa > Mollusca > Cephalopoda > Myopsida > Loliginidae > Doryteuthis > Doryteuthis pealeii. The sequence continues at coordinate 95,279,664 of CM042137.1, read as the reverse complement.
TACTATAATCTTCTCATACTAGTGTTGCCTAGTTGTGTGACTTATCAACCAATCGAGGGCACTACCATATCCGCTAACCAGTATATCAAGTGCTCAATATCCTATAAGTAAAGTTCCGGAACGAAGCTAGTCATACACGTGATAAGAGATTCTCATGAGTAGTCACAACCAGGTTCGTACAACTCCTACCTAACAAAGTTTGCGTCCTCCGTCTAACTTGCCCTCATGGCTCAACTATCCGATTCACTTTACGCGAGTACTAACTTTCTCTGATGACTACTTGCATTTCGCTCACAGAGACTCATATCCTGCAGAATAATATACACACTTACGGCTACCCCGTACTAACTACTTGATATATTAATTACTATATCATATCTAATATACACTACTCAATCCCTACTCTTAGATTATAAAAGTCGCTACGAGTTGATCGTGTACCTCATCACCTGCGCATATTATGTATGTCAGACTGCTCACTTCGTTCTAAGGAATCCCTGATGGAGCAGACACATACGTATAATATACTATTCTATAAACGAGATGTCATTCAGAGCTATTCACCCAAATGAATGCTTATCATCTTCCGGCTGCTCAATTTAATAACTGTTATTTTGGCATTACAGCGTCTATTTATTATCGTATGCATAGTCTTTACTCTTTGCGCGCACTGTTTTCAGTTATAAACTATCTACAATCCAGCCATACCTCTCTGTCAAGATTCGTATAAGTTCGAAAATCACGGTCGACCTTTATCAACTGTTCATCCGTAATTCCCAAGTGCTACATAGACTCACTCACACCTAACACTGCAACCGCGAAAGTGGGAGTGTGTCCCTACGTTTCTAGTTAATTAAAGTTATATATAATGAACTTCGTTAATTTCTTTTTATTATCAAACCCTACTTTAGATGCTAAAACTGGGACAATACATTTTCTGTGTCACTCACTATTACACCTCCAAACACACCGCAAGCAAGATAGTCATGATCTAAAGATTTTCGTCTTCTAATCAGATTTTTAGAAAAATAAATCCGAGTGTTTCGAATAATCACCCATGAGATCATAACGAGTTACATTCTTTCCTATTCAAAATAATATCTAACATTTACAACCAAAGAATAAAAATCCTAAAATAACGACTGATACATCCGACAAACCACGAAATTGCTAGGCCTGACCTTTAAAACAACTTGATAAAGAACGTTTGCGTAAACGTTATTTGTTCCGCTCAAAACCCTCTCGTGTGGACCTCACTCCTCTTCTCCCCTCATCCACTTGCATTCCTTTCTGGCATCGCTCTCCGAAAACTACCGTTTATAATATCAAGAATCGGTGCTCCGGTAATAACATGCTGCATATCCATGAGATAATGAACTAATTTACTGGATGATGTGATTCAAGCAATGCTCTACTAGAATGCGGTAAAGTCTGATGTGCGCCAGTCCTCACGCTTATTACATATTCAGATTTGCTAGAATGTTATCTCAATATTTCACTGAGGTAAACCTTACAAAAGATGCGCACCAGTCTGATTACCATTTCACTTCAGACAGAAATTCTGTACATCAGGGCGTTAGTGATGTTGGCTGAATACTGAATTTTACTTCATTCCAGTTGTCTGGGTTACTGAGCCATCAAGACGTCCGGTGTCGTCTGCGAACAATTACTTGCTTGTCAAACAATGTGCTTTAGTAAAGTCCCGTGCGCCTGCGTCCGATATTGGCTTATCTGACATTTAGAAGTAAGACCAACCGAAAAACTGTCACCGTGACTTCTTTCCGACTTAGTGGATGTGCTTACACTTTTGACTGTATTATTATACATTGCCTCTTTAGCCGGATGTAGTCCAGCACGTCCTTTTATTTGTTGCCCCACAAATATCCAAACCTATTACACGCACATGCTATTTCTGTTCTATTACCGATAAGGCATCACGTCAACCCATATCTCAGTCGACCACTACGTCCGTATATACGTAATCTATCAGTTCATTCCTATTCATATCCGCTATATATGGGTTATTGTCTCGATAAGGTCGCCCTCATGTGTGATGCGTGCTCCTGTAACTCGTGTGTGGTGGTGTGTGCTGATCGCTGTGGTGTAGAGCACGAGAGAGACGTACGATTATAGTCCAGACCCGCGCGAGGACCTGCTACACCTTCCTCTCACGACGGCATGTACACGTAGATGAGAGCAGAGTGAGCGCCTTCAACCTGTAGTGCTCTGTAGGACTGTGGTTCGCTCCGGGAGCTTCGTGGCTGTGGCTGCTATTGCTTATTGATCCTGCTGGTGAGATTAGAATAATATCGCTACCAACTATTATTTGTATGCTATGAAATTTCTGCACACATACATAAATCACCCACTCTAGCATCCCCAACACAACCCACGGCCCACTACATCATCACTACTATCATGTTGTTGTAGTGTGCTGCTGTAGTGCTGGGTGCCTGTGTCGTGGCGTCACCACATGCCGCCACAATCGTGGCTTTGGGTCATGGGCGTACTCCGTGAGTGTGTGTGCTCGATGACGCTGAGCCTGTCTGCTCGCCATCAGGCCTCATCGACTATAGCTTTTCGGCTTGACAACACTCATCATTCATATACATTACGCTTCGGAAAACGCGCGCCAAGCTTATGTCTGATCGAATCACAGGGACCGCGAAGAATTCCAAGCATTTATAGAATTCATTAATACGCTGAATGCCATATAAACATAGACAATACGTTTTTGATCATAGGATTCCCGAAGTACAGACAAAACGACCTCTAGCAAGTGTTAATAACACAATCCTAGAGATTACACATCTCAATCATCTCTGACCTATATGTTTTCATTGTACTCAAATACCACTGACTCAGCTCTCCCCTAGTTCTCTCTCTCTCTCAAGTGTTCTTTTTTTTCTTTTGGGGGGCATGAATTCTTGGTTTATCAAATAATGAACGACGGATTATCTGCTTATGCAAAAGTAATTTTCAAATTGTTTTTACATTAGTTTTTAAGTGGGAGGCTCAATTTGTATTATAAGTTATTTTTTAAATGAACCAAGACTTTTTATGTGAGACATAATTCGAAATATCGACATATTTCGAAATATCGACATAATTCTTTCAGTTATTGCCGTTAGAATCGTGATAATCATCAGGTCAGGCTGACAGAACGAATTCCCATGACTCCCCTCCTCTCCCTCTCTCTCTTTCTCTCTCTCTCTCTCTCTCTCTCTCTCACACACACACACACCACACACACACACACAATACGTTCCTATCGGTCATTGCCCCTGGCAGGTTTTGCTTACGGTATCCAATATCCATACAGAGCAGATAGGTGTATGATTTTCTGGTCGGCCTATACTAGTGTGTCTGTGTGTAGGTTTCCACAAGAGAAAGTCACTTAAGAGTTCGTTCTTGCTTCTCGAGCAGTATCCAGCATGCACTGTTCGTCTTAATTGTATCGTTTATGTTTCTTAGTACAGGGGTTATCACGCTTGCCGTTAGAATACTATGAACTAATTATTTTCATTTTCAGTCGACAAACTTATTTTCAATCATTGTAGTTTTTCTATAATCATTACAAAAAGGTAACATTAGTTTTTTTTTTCTTTTGCTTTTTCGTATTTCTTTCTTTTTTCTTTTTTTGTCGTTTGTTTATTTCTTGAATTCAAACTGTTCCTTCTTCTAGACTGATCGGCACACCATAATTAAAGGATTTGAACTCGGATCGTTGGACATCATCCTCTACTACGATAAATTTTGCTAAACGGATGCGGCATTGAGTTGAATCGTGCCCGTGGTCGTTGCGTAAATACGTATATATCACTTTTTTTTCAAATATTCAAATTTATAATTTTCTAACTCCTAAATTTCGAGTGAAAGCTTCTTATATTACTTTATTATCGAAAATGTTCTTAAAATCCGATAATTAGCCGATTTTTGTCAACATATTAATATCGACGTTTTTTTTGTGTGCCGAAAAAGCTTATGTTTTTTTGTTCATACCGATTCAATAATATTTAAAACACTATTTTTAAAAATTAGCGTTTAGCATTCATTTATTTTTCATAATAATAATATTTTTCTCGAGAGATTAATCAAAGTTGTCAGCTCTATCTGAATGTTTCCAGGAAACAAAATATTATGAACTAAGATTCATTTGCACTAACACAATAGTAAAATCTGATACGTAGCCAATTTTAATATTGGACAGACGATATGACCACTCAAATGGGGTAAACGATCCAAGCTTCCATTAAATAACAAATCATTTAGAAATATCCCAGTTCTCCCAGTTATTGAAACATATGTGGGCATACGCATACCCACATATTCCTTAAGGCAATAGACAAGTTATCTGGGGAGTAGACTACCTCTCGATCGCCATGCTTATCTATCTATCTATCTCTCCATCTCTCTCTCTCTCTCTCTCTCTATATATATATATATATATATATATATATATATATAGTGTACTTTGGCTGCTAGTTATCAGTTAGGAAGTTTTTACTAAAGACTACGGGATATTTCTTCATTATAGTTTTCAGGTTTAGTCATTCAAGTCTTCCTGTTGTTTTGCGTACGGATCTAGATAGTAGAGGAAATATCACATAGATGTGTGTAAATTATCTGTATTAAAATAGTTGACGTTAAAATAATTTACTGGGGATTGTTGATTGTTTTTGGTTGAATGTTTAGTTTGTTGTTTTTTTATTGGTTCGTTTGTTGGTGGTCTTTACGGCATGTCAAACCTTGGGTTATTTTATGCCCAATATGTTTTGTTTTATTCTTTCTTATTGGCTATTCAGATCTTTGTATCACATTTTAAAACTCATTTTTATCTATTTAATTCATAGATGGGCCCTAACAAGCGCTACCATTTTGAGTCACAGGGGACCTGTGAGTAATAGTCATGTAGGGGTATTCCACACTCCCCAGAGCTCTGGAATTGGAACCTCACCACTAGATGCAGTTTAACGCCATACTCTGGACATGTATACTAAGGATTATTATGATTAGTCATTTGAAAACATAGGATAGAGTATTTTTATAATTAAATAGGAATATATACTCTAAAACATATGTGTATAAGAAATTAGTATTCGATAGTAATACTTGAAACCAAAAGTCTATGTAGAAACTATTTGTAATATACAGGAATAATTGCTATCATATAGTTGTGGTAAATCAAATTTTAAAAGAATAATTGCACAATAACATTAAACAACTTTTTCTAGGAAATAAGACGTCTGTATGTATATTTGTGTGTCTTTTGCATGTAACCCTTAACATTCTCAGGTGATGACCTACAGCGTTGAAATTTGGTTTACAGATACACCTCAATAAGTCACACGACGTTATGTAGGTGGTGACGTCGGCAGTGATCAGAGAAAAGTCTAAGAGCATCCAGGGTACTCTGTCCAGTTATATAGACTAAGGGAGGTAACTCCGATAAATTCACAAATTTAATGAATTTCTATATAGAGCATTCTGTTTTTGTTTTAGGACCATTTGAATTAATAATAACACTGTTGATAATCCGTCTGACTACCTTTCAAAAAGTACTATTATTTCTTGATTTGTCCATGATGTATAAGAGACACAAATATCCGTTGCAACATGTTTACATTAAGCTCATCTGTCCATGGATGGAAGTCAAATCAAAGCCTTGTAGCACAATCAAACAAAAATTCTCCTGTGCAGAATTTAATGAAAGATACAATGATGGTATTTATATTTACTATCGAATTAATTTGGGGTCCCTATGAAATAATTCGCCAGCTGCGGTATGAGAAAAAAAAAGTCCTATGCTGAACAATATGGCATTCAAACTATATATAGATAGATTACTTGATACTATACAACCCAGGCATGACCGGGTACATAGAGATAGCAAAGCTATGTTTATAATCAAACATTTGAAAAAATATCAAATTTCGGCATTGAATTAACTCCTGAAGCATTGATGTGCCGTTAACATATAGACCAATTCAAATGAATCAGAAAAAAAAACCGACTTCTAACTAAGAAAAAAAAATGAGTATAATTACGAACTTGTTAAATAATTCATATATAAATATACTAGATTTACCTCATTATTTTTCGATTCCTATACACATTGGCAACGTATGTGGATAATATCGGCATTTGTTTGTTTTTCAGACGCCTGTGGTAATAGGTAGCTTGCATGCAGACATTTGGTAGCGAAGCTAGGTTTTCCTACATGACATATTATCATGTCATACCCCACTTTCCTTACCCTTTTTGGCACATTAGTGAAATATTTACACAAACAGACGAATACATTTGTCCAAATGTGTAATTCTTGATAATGATCCCAAGCTAATTACAAGGCGCAAAAAGGAATTGTTACTCATTTGATATTAAAATTTAAAATCTATATTGCCATTCCTCCCATGTCCACTATGCCCCTTGGTTATAGTATCAATGATGGCCTAATCAATGGGGGAAATATGTATGAGAGAAAGTTATGAGTTGTAGATATAAATACTTAAAACCATATAATTATGTAAAATATTAGTATAAAAAATAGCTATAATTGCTATTATTATTATGATTCATTATCCAGAACCCTATCAGTGTTTACTAAAGCGTACTGACTTCTGCCTTTATTAACCAAATAGAATTAGACATGGCATTAATGCTATATATAATTGATTTAAATGCTGCCTTAGACGTGTACTGGGCATCATCTTGAGGGACAGGATCACTAACACAGCAGTCCTAGAGAGAGCTCAACTCCCAGCCTGTACTCTCTACTGAGACAACGTCATCTCCGATGGTTGGGTCATGTACGTCGGATGGATGATGGATGAATCCGAAAGACATCCTGTATGGAGAGCTAACATCTGGTAAAAGACAGATTGGTCGCCCCCTACTGCGATTCAAGGATGTCTGCAAAATTGATCTCAGGTGCTTTGGCATTGTCCCTTCCAGCTGGGAAAATTTGGCTCAAGACCGCCTTCGGTGGCGGCAGAATCTCCATAGAGGACTGTACATGTTATAAGTCACCCTGATACAACATCATGAAGCTAAGAGGTCCATAAGAAAGCAACGGCAACAAAGCATCGGAACATCATCATCTACAGGGACAACTACAAATGCAAAATCTGTGGTCGAGAATGTTTCTCAAACATAGGACTTCATAGTCAGAGGAGGCGCTGCAACTTCGGGGTAACACAAAAACTTTTAACATAGTCTTTCGAGACTGAATTGCCAATGAATTGATTTAAAATTCAAATAACACAGGTAAGCTCACTGCATGATGAATTGATAACGTTTAGATTGATTATTTGATTGATTTAACCGGCACGTCAACCCTTCTAGGGTTATTGCCAAGAGGTACATGGTGAGGGATGGTCAGACTTATTGTTATGTCCAATGATATTTCTTTATATTGACAGTAGGTCGTCTGGTGTTGATTGTTGCTAAATGATTTGAGAAGCTCTTTGAGACATAGATTTATAGGGTAAAGCTCAAGTTTATTTTGGTATAATCTTATTTCGTTCTGGAAAGACAAAATATAATCTATACTGACATTTTTTAAACATTGTTTTTGTTCTAAAAACGTTGACATTGATTTTGAGTAACAGCATACATAAGAAACTCAATAAAAACCCTGTATAGGAGAATGAAAACCAGGTTTCATAAAGACAAGACAAATACAAGTCACTTCATCCCGAGGACGTATTTGTCACACAAGACTAACACAACCCTTTTTACTTAAACAGGAAAATCAGATAGATTCTATTGGAATTTGTTGAATATTATTTTTTTTCCTAAAATATATTAGGTGAAATACTTTTTCACTAGGTCGAAGCTCTTAAAAATACGGCATACCTAACTACGACCTAAAAGCGTCACATCGTGGTTTGATGGTTAGGAAGGTAGTCTCCCAATTCCATTAACCGAATCATTTCCTTGTGTCACATCATAAACGAGGTGAACGGGTTAGGTAAATACCTACTACTGAATAGCGAGTTCGATTTTCGTTAGATACCCCATACTTGCGACCTCGTGTCATATTCTAGACGTGCTTGAGTACATACACACCTACTTAGTGCTTATCATTTGTATATATCACCCCTTAAGTTTATTGGTTGGTTGGTTGGATTTTAAGGCATGTCAACCCTTATTGGGTTATTTTATGCCGAAGATATTTTGTTTTATTCGTTCTTTTACATAATATGCTTTCTATCTGATTTTCCTGTTTAAGTAAAAAGGGCTGTGTTAGTCTTGTGTGAACAATATGTTCTCGGGATGAAGTGACTTGTATTTGTCTTGTCTTTATGAAACCTGGTTTTCATTCTCCTATACAGGGTTTTTATTGAGTTTCTTATGTATGCTGTTACTCAAGTTTTTTTTACCATTTTTTATTGAGGAATATATTGATTTTACTCTTCATGTCTGTATACTGTCAGGGACAATTTTTAGTGATGTGCATATAAATAAATGTCACTGCAAAAAATATAATGTAAGACTCAATATTTTAGCTACATATTTTTTGCTATACTCTCAGTATTCGCAAAACCTGGCTTTTTTTATGTCTAAACTGAAAATCCATGCCCTGTGTATTAAACTAACCTGCACCTAGTGGTGAGGCTTCAATTTTGGAGCTCTGAGCAGTATGGAGTACCCATTCATTGCCATTAATTCAAGGTCAATTTTGACCCAGAATGGTTGTACGTGTTAGTGTCCCATCTAGGTGTCAAATATATCTGGTTGCACATTAATGAAATCATTTCCACCAAATTATAAACGCACGGGAGGCTAAAATCTAACATAAAATCCTTTCCTCTAAAAGGCTTTGGTATTAAACAATCCACGAAGGTTGAAATGACATTAAACAAACTGAAAATTCATCGGTAAGATATAACGACGTGTGGGCATTAAAATAAATACGACCACGCAGTTTCTCAACATATCATTAAAAGTGTTTCAGGTCTGCTTCGTTTAATACGTGAAATAAGTAAAGTAAAGTCGACGGGGCGGCCTAAAGTCGGTATCAGCCAGTCAGCGAGGGAGTCTATCCCCTTTTCAATAGCGCTAGATCAAGGAGATTGTTTTTAGCATCTGAGGTGGAGCGCCACACCTTCCATCAGCTCCTTACATTACCACACAGATCCCTGTGCTACTCATACGCTGGGACCGATATCGAACTAGGAACCTTGTGGTTTCTAGCCAAACGCTCTACCGAATGAGCTAACCCGGCCCATCGGAAAACATTACCAAAGTTTTACTCTCTATAATTTAGATTTTCGTATTGTTGTTTTCAATTTCATTGTTCTATGGACCAAATTCCGGCTGATGTGCCCTCCGGCATTCTTCGGTTGTTTCTTGTCAAACCCGGGAACCACCTCGTTGAAATTGGGAACCTTCTCATCGAAACTTCTGTGAGAGCCTTCACGAAACTGCAAACCGAACATTGAATTCTATCCGCCGGGGTAGACTGGATAAAATTGTTAAGCTATGTTAAGTATTTTATGTTATCTCCCGTGGTCAGGGTTGAACCGGCAACCTACTGAGGATCTTTACTTAGAATTGTATTTAGCCTTATAACCATTGCACCATGTGGCCACATCTAAACAATTGAATTTGTCAAGCCTCATTTCAAAAATTCACACGAACATTCTGCTCATTTTTCATTTCCGTCTCGATCGATAGTTTCAGGTTCATTTTTGTTCTTTAAATGAGATCGTGCTATTACTTGGGTCTCCCTGTATATCGCCAACACAAGCTTGTCCACATTCCCAAATAAGGTTAGCACGGAGCGAACTTCTTGCTAAGTATTCTGTTGAAAGGAAGTGTACTTTGTGCACCATTAGTGCAGTTGAGTGTATTCAGCTCCCATGTTTTCGAAAACGACGAAACAATCGCGCTCTGACCCCGGCTTTGAGTTAAATGAAATCTTATTAATTTGTCGCTGTCCTTCACGTCATCATGCAACACCGGACCGTTTTCTTCAACGCCAGTGCCCCCCCCCCCACCGCCACCATATAATAATGATTCGTCTGCATTTCAAGGTTTTCATTTCGAATTCGTGCCATGAGCCCTTACACGTAACTTTTCATTGACTCAGTTGTGTCCAGTACAATGAACTGGCACAGTCTTTCCACTTCACGCCACAACATTGAAATGTCTTCTCCGCTTGTTTTCTACTCGAGACTCTTGAAGAAAAGTTTATGTTAATGAACTTTGTCACCTGGTGCATATAAAATTCCCGATTATCTGTTATTATTTTCTGGACCGGGTTCGAGTCACTCTCGGGGCAAGAGACACTGTCTTCTAAACTACACTAAAAGAGGAGGGATTAGGGTAAATTCCTGATGCATAAGTCGTCTTTGAGAAGAGATACCGAAGGTGATTAACTAATTTCGGTGCCACTCAACTTTATGCAGGAGAGTCTTCGCAATATACAAGCCTTCATACCATAACCCGGACATCTTTCAAAGTATCTTGTGTATTTAGCTTCATTCCCTCAGTTGTATAAGGCGAAACTAGTGGTGGCGTGCAAGTATATATGAGAAAAGTTTTAAAAAATAGTGCACCATTATGGGAAAATTTCAGAAAATCTGTGTGTCTGCGCGCGCGTGTGTGTGTGTGTGTGTGTGTGTGTGAGAGAGAGAGAGAGAGAGAGAGAGAGAGAGAGACACACAGACACACACACACACACACCACACACACATATATATATATATATATAAATATAATAAGATAAATATATAGGTTTTACAATCTATTTATTGGGTGACAAAGGAACATTCACAACCATATTGGTTTCATGCGATGCATTCATCAGGTGAAGATGTTTCAAATGTGAGGAAAATCGAAAAAATTTCAAAAAATTCAATAGACAGATTTTCCTGAAATTTTTTCGATTTTCCTCACATTTGAAACATCTTCACCTGATGAATGCATCGCATGATACCAATATGGTTGTGAATGTTCCTTTGTCACCCAATAAATAGATATGTAAAACCTATATATTTATCTTATTATATATATAACAGCTCTATTTTATATTGAGCACTCTACCAATTAATACTGCCTTTGGTACACCATTCCAGCAAAAGCTGAAATAGTGACCGTCTCACACTACAGTATATATATATATATATATATATATATATATATATATATATATAATTCCTAGACGAAGCTGTTGGCATTTCACATAGCGCTAATACCCTTGGAAAGATATGAATCCATATTCTCCCTCCAGCTATGGGTTAAATAGTAGGGCAGACTGGGCCCTTCAGCCTTGGGTAGGTAACCAGTCTATGAGAGGGATAACTCTGAATTTAAAATTCCTGAGGTCGGCCGTTGATTGGTTTGTGGCAACCTTGATGCACCAATTCTTTCCTATCGACTGTGCCAAAAGTGTGGATGGTCCAACAAAGCCTTCACCACTATAAACAAATCCCTGTGTGGGATTTCATTGTGTGTATGAACCCTCATACGTCAAAAATCGACGGGAGAGTCCATATATATATATATATATTATATATATATATATATATATATATATATATATAGAGAGAGAGAGAGAGAGAGAGAGAGAGGGGGAGATATGGAGTTTGCCTTGGACAAATAAACATAAATACAGTTGGCACTTCGATTTGATGGTTGAGATGGATGACAGTGTGGGTGCTTGGAAGAATAACCGAGTGGAAAGGAAACGGGGTGAGAGATAAGGAGAGTTAGTGAAGGCAATAAAAATATATATAAGGGAGCTCTGTGTATAAGAATTCTTGTTCAGTGAAGAGACGATCCATCTCAATCTCGGGAAGGGGACACTTTCTTCTGTCTTTCTACATTAATTATTTTCTAATTTCTTTCACGGTCTTTCTTTCTTTCTTTCTTTCTTTCTTGTTCGTTCCTTTATTTTCTTTCAGTATTTGTTTGTTTACCTTTCTTTCTTCCTTATTATTCATTTATTATCCTTACTAATGTAGAATACTAAATGTATAGTCATCTCTAATGCGTATTATTTCCTCATCACGACAACTTACATAGCAATAAAAAATTGAGATAAAAATATTCTATCTTTTTCGAATGAGCTGTCTTCACTGGTTCTATCTATTCGGGAATTTCTTGCAACAATGCGTGTTGGCGTTTCTAGCGAGTAGCATCATCTCTCTGAATAACTTTCTCACGCCTGATTTATCTTATATTCGGAATGATTATTTCCTAAAACGATCATTGTGGATGAAACACCCTGGTGAACGGTTTCCCTCTCAGTTACAACCTTGGATTTTTTTCAGGGTTTTCAAGTTCAGGGTTTATAAGTGTCTTAGTCAGTCTTAGTTTTAATTTTCCTCAAATTATGCTTTCTAATAACATATTTTTGCGGCACTACTCTATTGCTTATCATTTTAGAACCCTATGTATAAAACTAGACTTTTTAGTGTGATTTTTGAGAATTAAAAAAATCTGTTTCCACCGATATATATCGTGCCATTGAACTGGTACCAAGATTTAGAATTTTATCAAAATTTATTGAGTTAAGTCTCGCGGAATGCAGCGGTTTCTCCTAGATCATCGTAGTTAAGCAGCGATGGGCCAGTTCAACATTTAATTGGGTGACTACTTAAGCAAACGTAGGTACTGTAAGCTAACTGAATCCTTTGAGTATCAAAATGACGTGAATCAGTTTTAAATGACCTAAAATGGGTTTACATGTCGTACAATAACCAACCAACACACACATACACACACACACACACACACACACACATATATATATATGTATGTGTGTGTCATCGGTTTAGCTCACTCGGTAGAGCGTTCGGTTAGAAACCACAAGGTTCCTAGTTCGATACCGGCTCTTGCCAACTCAGCGTATGAGTAGCACAGGGACCTGTGTGGTAAAGTAAGGAGCTGATTGTAGGTGTGGCGGTCCACCTCAGATGTTAAAATGATCTCCTTAGTCAAGCACTAGTGAAAAGGGGATAGACTCTCTCGCTGGTTGGCTGACACCGACTTTAGGCCACCCCGACGACTTTACTTACTTTACTATATATATATATATATATATATATATATATATATATATTGGCAGCATTTTTTTCTTTTAAACATGTTTTGTCGAACTCAACCATTCCCCATAACATTCTTTTAAATTTATGAGCTCCTCCTCCTATCATTTCTACTGCTACTATTTGTTTTAAAATAAACAATGGAAACATCGCACCTGTTCCACACCAGATGATGGCATTAAGTAATGCAGAAAGTACTCATGTTAGAACCTTTGGTGGATTCATACACCAATTCCACCCTGATATTAAAAAGATGGCCAGATAATTAGAAAGGGTTGTAAAAAAAACTCGTCAGACAAGAATTACCCGTTGAGTTCAACAAACACACACACACACACACACACACACACACACACACACACACACACACACACTATATATATATTATATATATATATATATATATATATATATATATATATATATATATATATACAATGCCGTCCTTCGTATCTATCCTGCAGTAAATAGACTGTTGACAAAGGCTACTTTATTGTTTACTTTTATAAATTATTTTCATCTAGTACATTCTCAGCAATTGGTGCTGTAAATGGTTCGTAGATGATGTCACTGACGTTTTGGCTTCAGCAACGAATGAAATATAAGAAGTTTCAGCGAAGAGTCTGACCAATACTTATTTGTGTAACACTTACGAAACTGCAGGTACTGTAAGCAAACATATATTGTGATTATCAAAATGAATTGATTCGGTTTTAAATGATTTGAAAACGGTTTATATGACTAGAAGGAACCAACCAATAAAAACTATCTAAATGTGTTCCTTCGTGTCTATTCTGCAGCAAATACTGTTATTTGGCAAAGGTTTCTTTTTTGTTTAACTTTATCCACTTTTTATTTTATTTTCATTTAGCATAGTCTCAGCCAATACAGCCGTTGGTGCAGGTAAAAAGTCCTTAGCTTGGGTCACTGACTTTTTAGCTTTAGCTTCGAGTATTATATGCTAAGGAATCAAAGAGATTTGGCTTATGCTGTGAAGAATTTACGCGTCGTTTCTTGGGATAAACTGAAGGTGGAAAGGTTTCTCTTAAAAAAGAGAAAAGAAACTCTGCTGGCTTACCATCATGATTTCTTCTTTAGGGCCGGCGTGTCGTTTAACGTCCACATGGCTTCAGGTAACTTTTAGTTAATTTCTCCCCGTAAAAAAAGTTAATAAATAAAACAGTGTCGTGGTTGTAACTGGTTGAGATAAATCCCATTACAACATTCTGTGTGATACCGCCACTATTTTACTGGCAACGTTTTCGCATTCTTTATAAGGAAGCGCGGTGATGGACAGGTTAGAGTCGCAGGAAATTGACTCGTCGACCCGAGTTCAATTCCTGGACGAAGCCACAGTTCATATAGCGCTAATACCATTGGAAAAAGTTTGAATCCATCTATTCACCCTCCAGCTATGTGTAAATAGTAAGGCAGACTAGGCTCTTTAACCTTGATTAGGCAACCAGTCTAGGAGAAGAAAAACTCTGAATTCAAGCCTGTTCACTACGAGATTAGACTCAAGTCTACTTAGTGATCTATTTCAATTTAAAAAAATAAATTTATTCACTTTTCTCCTCGTTTTTTCTGTAATGAAATTGCCTACCTTTCAATCTTGAAAATGGCTACCCGCTCACAAAGAACATTAGAGGAGGAAGTGTAGTGGTGAAGAAGAAGGAGCTCTCGAAGTAGTGGACTAACAAGAAGATAACCCCTTTCGATTGAATTCTGAGTTTTCCTTTTCTTAGACCAGTTGCCAAACCGAGGTTAAAGAGCCAAATCTGTCCTAGTATCTTCCCATAGCTGGAGACAGAATAGTTAGATTCATAAGTTTTCCAACGATATTCGTGTAATATGCAATGCCATCTGTCTCGTCCAGGATTTGAAATTAAGGCGTCATGTCAATTTCCTGCCATAATAACTGTCACACGATGAGCGATTCAAACAGGGCAGCATCTTTGCTTCTACAATTTATCATAATTAATAGATTCTTTTGTAATAAAATATATTTGGTATAAAATATGATTTTAGAACTTATTTTTTCATTGAAATTATCAAAGTATAATTGTTTTAAGAATTGATTGATTGATTTATTTTAACGGCATATCCACCCGTCTCACAGTACCTCCTTCAGAGAGATAAGATCCCCCCAAAACTCAAACTGCATCTAATGATGAGGCTCCAATTCACAAACGCAGCAAAGCGTAGAGTGCCCTTCTATTGTCCCTAGTGGTAGTACCTGATATGATCCTATCTATATGTTAAATAGATATTTTTTTAAATTATTATTATTATTCGATGTTGCATATACACAAAAAATCCAAATTTGACTGTGATTCCCTCACCTCTCTGTATAAAGAGTAATTGATGAGGTGGAATGACGTTAAAATCAATCAACCAATCCATCAATCAGTTTGTCCTTCAATAATGAAATTGACTTTTCACTCACTGAGAACCTGAGTGTGCTTACTGCTTTCACACTTTACAGAAGTCAAGGTTCCACCTGAAATTTGTATGGCTTCCGCGGTACAAGAAAAATCCTCAGCAACTAAATATCTCGCCTTTTCAATATATATATATATATATATATATATATATATATATATATATATATATATATATATATATTATTGTTTTAAAGCTGGGTGAATCACCTTTTGTTTCCTAAAGGCTTTCTTACTGTTTAATGACACGAAAATTATACTAAAGCATTCCATACTTTTCGGATTAAATTGTTGTTACATAATTATTAGTCACCTAATATTTATGCCAATAGTGTAGAAATCATAATGGCGATAAGTGCAGCTGATGGCCTTGAGGGTGAGTGACGGCGCTTGACCTCACTCTCACCTTGCCTTCCGGGGATTAATTGTGAGAACCGGAAGGCATAGAAAACCCCGTCTTCAGTTTAAAGAATACTAAGTAACTCAGTCAGTTAGAAGGTAGCAGCGAGCTCGAAGGGGTAAGTCGTGTTATACACGCGGTCCCTCAACTGCGCATGTGTCTGGGTTGGGGATTTGGAAATAAAGTAACATAACGTAAATCGAAGTCTTGTATTTATTACCTAAAAACTAACAATGACACAGGGCTTCTGATAAAGAGAAATCCCTAACAGAAAACCAGACCGAAGTCCCCACGACAACTCCAGACGCAAGATGTTAGAAGATAGAACCAAAGCCGGCCAGAAGAGAAGACGACTAGAAGTAAGAAGAAAACCGTATACAATATTATATCGATTTGGTACCGTGAAAACGTCAGTACATAACATTATGTTTGAATGAAAATCCATTTTAATTGGTTTTAATTAGTCTTAATTTACAATTAATTGAAAAAATTCTCCAATCTCTTAGTTTACTTTCTGTTTATCACTTTCCTCCCCTCTATGTATCTATTGATAACCTCCTCGTCATATAATGTTAGTTTGTCTGGGAGAATAGTAAGAAAGATATATATATATATTTACATATATATATATATATATATATATATATATATATATATAGAGAGAGAGAGAGAGAGAGAGAGAGAGAGACAGACAGACAGACAGACAGACAGACAGAGACAGACGAGAGACAGAGACAGAGACAGACAGACAGACAGACAGACAGAGAGTGAGAGTAGAATTTGAAATGTATTTCTATGTCCGGCCGTATTATTATTATTTTTTCGCTTTGTTAACGCATTTTTCCCATATCTACACAGAGCTAAATGGGTGACACACGTTCAATATCAAAGCTAAACTAATGGTACTATTTAACCCGTTGCTTGAGGATCAGGGCATTTATACATCTTCCAAAGTTATAAATCCGAAAGTGAATGTAATAGCACGACTGTAGTTTGAACTCGCAGTCCAGTACATTAGCCACTACGCCACGGGAACGGTTAATGATAATGAATATGACATCAGGAATGAATGGTAGAAAAGGTGGTAAAACAGGTGGACAATGGTAAAAGGACATCGTCTTGCAAAAGAGTTTATTTCAAAGATGTGACGTAAACTTAGAATGGAAAAATATATGGGAAATATGGAAAAAAATATGTAAATTATGGAGAAAAAATTCCACTCGAAATCGGACATTGAGGACTTTTTTGAATAGGATTAGTTCTGAAGTGAACTTTGAAATATCCCATCACACAGGTAGAAAGTACCAAGGAAATTTGGTTCAACGGTGGGGGAAATTTCATAGACAATACATATGTGTGTGTGTATGTGTTTGTTGTTTGTGTGTGTGTGTGTGTGTGTGTGTGCCTGCTTGTATGTGTTTTCATAGATCAATGTTCATTATCAACGACCGCGGTTCATGCAATCATCGTGTGTGTGTATGTGATGATTGATCTATGAATAAATAAATATATACTGTGATTGAGCACTGTATTTTCTTTGTTTCATCGCAAAAGAAATTTTGTTTTTACATATACATATATATATATATATATATATATGATCTTAATATGTGCTTAATAAAAGTCATACCTAATTTGAAAATTAATTAGTTGATAATTAATGAATTAGGCGAATATATCTGTTCAAATGTAAGGCATAAACAAATCGAGAAAATATCGATCTCTGTATGAACATTTCGGCATATTATGCCTCATCATATATATGTATATTTTTTTCAGCCCCTCCAGACGACTAGAATGTGACTAATGGTCAATTTCTTAAGCGCTGTTTAATAAGTTTGAATTCAACATTTTCCTTCTCCTAGACTGGTCGCCTAACCAATGTTAAAGACTCAAGTCCACCGTACTATTTACCTATAGCTGGAAGAATAATAGTGGTATTCATACCTTTCCAAAGAGTATTGGCAATATATGAAATGTAAACAGACTTGTCTAAAATTTGAACTGGTGTCGCCGTGTCTATTTCCTATGCCGATAACCATTACATGTCCACTTCACATCTATATGTGTGTGTATGTGCGAGTGCATGAGAGAGGGGGAAGGGAGGGTGAGAAAACAAGAGAGTACAAAAGAGAGATAAAGAGAGAGTTAGATAGATATATATTTAGATAGAGAGAGAGAGAGGGGTGGAGAGAGAGAGAGAGAGAGCAAAATGCCGGTTCTTTAGCACAGCTTCAGAACTGTTGACTAACATTTCCCGGGCAGTACATTTGCCTCATTCGAAGAACCGCCTGGTAGTCTAACAGAAATATAATTGTAAGTGAAAAGCAATATCCGTTCTGCTTAAATAAAATCTGGTAATATTGACCTTTTTTTTCTTCCTTTTGCTAAATGTGTCGTTCCATAGAACCCCGTTAAAAATGTTAATCTCTAAATCTAACATACTTTTATGAGGGAATAACGGCCATCAAATTTACGCATGTGCTCTGAGTCATAATCTAAATTCACGAATGGCTCCTTGCTAAACGGGGACATTACACGTCACGAATATTTATGGTGCCTTCCTATTGCTATTTTCTTAAAGATCAGATCCAAATGCACGAACATTGCCATATTTTTATCGTAAACAGTTTCGTTTTTGCTTGAAGACATGCGCACGCAAACGCGTACACTCATACACGTTGATATTTCGGTATTTGGTTGGTTGTTGGTTGGTTTATGGGAAAATCATCCCTTGTGGATTATTTAATGCCAAATATCTAAAATTTATTAGAATTATTTTTTAACTAATTTTTTTTAACAAATTCTTTGAAACCAATTTTAACTAAATTCTTTTTAACCGCATCTTTTAATCAATTCTAATCTTTTTTAAATTAATTTTTATGCTATCTTATTTGAAAACCAAATTCTTTTTGGAATAATTTTGTTTTAAATTAGTTTTTATACTATCTTATTTTAAAACCAAATTCTTTTTGGAATAAATTTTTTTGAAATTAATTTTTATGCTATCTTATTTGAAAACCAAATTCTTTTTGGAATAATTTTTTTTTAAATTAATGTTTATACTATCTTATTTTAAAACCAAATTCTTTTTGGAATACATTTTTTTGAAATTAGTTTTTATACTATTTTATTTTAAAACCAAATTCTTTTTTGGAATAAATTCTCTTTTTAAGAAAATTCATTCTAATAAATTATTTTTTACAATAATTTCTTAAACCATGTTTTTCTATGAATATTGATAAATTGGCATAAATAACTTTTATTAATTTCATGCCCATCGATAAACTGTTTGAAATAATCTACTGTAAGTTGAAAGTAGATTTTCTTGACCCATCGATGGGATATTAACAGATACTACCACTCTGTGTCAGAGTGGACCTGAAAGTAATGACAATGAAGAGGCATTTCATACTCACTAGAGCTTCAAAATATCTAGTATTGCCATTTTGTCGGGGTGTATTAATTACTGTTTAATAATTTTTATCGTCATTAGGTGTCCCATACTTGCACTCATGTTTCCCATCTAAGCTACCATAAAGTTTAGATGGCGTCTAAAATGGGAACATTGTTATTTTTTATAATGAGATAACTCTTAGACATAACAAGATAAAGGCTTAGTTTGATTTGTTTTCTGTTATATCATCTCATATGGGTAAGTTAATGCTCGAATGGGATTCATTCAAATGTTTGATTGTAATCATAATTATTCTTTTAATATCTCATTGCGTTATCTTTTAAGTAAAATTTTTTGTTCTCAAGATATTAGTTACTCATGTTAAAAATTATCTAGCGCTCAGGACTAATAATAGAAATTTCAAGTATCCATATCCTACTTAATAATCAAATGTTCACTCAGAGTTATATAGTTTTAAGTATTCCTATCTAATACTAATAATGAGTGTACACATGCTTCCATTTTACTGATTTTCTTTTTCATGGTTCACCGTTCCAGTTGCAAATTGGACTGGAAATTGTTTTATTCTCTTATTCAAAGTACTTATTTATATTGCAGTCATAGAACTTTCGTTTAGATGAATCAGCTATCCGGACCACACACACACACACACACACACACACACACAACATATAAATATAGAACATGTGTGCAAAAAGAATCCAGAGTATTTGTACTTTTTTGACACACCTTGAAAAAATGAACATTCCATTCATTGTTCATTTCTATCTTGGTAAATACAGCTTCAAACTCGGCACTTTTATGACACACCTTGTATTCTGAAGAAAATAACGTTCCATTCATAGATCATTTCTATCTTGGTAAATATAGTTTCAAACTCGGCACTTTTATGACACACCTTGTATTCTGAAGAAAATAACGTTCCATTCATTGTTCATTTCTATCTTGGTAAATACAGCTTCAAACCCGGCACTTTTATGACACCCTGTATTCTGAAAAAAAATAACGTTCGATTCATTGTTCATTTCTATCTTAGGAAATACAGCTTCAATCTCGATACTTTTATGACAACCCATATGATATATATATATATATATATATAATATATATATATATATAATATGTGTGTGTGTTGTGTGTGTGTGTGTGTGTGTGTGTGTGTGTGTTGTGTGTGTGTGAAGTAAACAAACAAACAATGTGTTTTGATATGGCTTTTTTAGCCGACCATTTTTGGGAGAATATGTGCTTAATTGAAGTCGTACCTAATTTTGAAAATTAATTAATTAATAATTAATGAGTTAGGCGGGCATACCTATTCAAATGTAAGTCTAAACAAATCGAGAAAAATTGACTTCAATTAAGAACATATTCCTCCCCCCCCCAAAAAAAAATATATATATGAAACGGGTATAGACGCAAAACTATTTCAATAGGGAAGTATTCAATGCGCTGGGGTTGGTTAGTAGAGACGTGGGTGAATAACTTGAAAGGTCTATCAGCCACTTACAAATTTGCTTTATTCTCTACGATTGAGTATTTTGTATGCATTACTTTAAAATCACAAAAAGGATGCAGCGTTTTCTATTGAACCCTGGATACAGGACCCTACAAAGAAACTGCAGTACGACCATTTACCACATATCACACAAAATATTTAGGTGAGTCGAACAAAATATGCTTGACTGCTGGGTAAAAAAAGACGAACGCATAAGCGATGTTCCTCAGTGGACACACCAGTATAGACTGAACATCAAAAACCTACATCCGTCAGTTCTGTGTGGATTTTGGATGCCGTGCAGAAGACCTACTTGGGATGATGACCGATAGGGATAGTTGACGAGAGAGAGAGAGAGAGAGAGTGAGAGAGAGAGAGAGAGAAAGAGAGAGAGAGAGAGAGAGAAAGAGAAAGTGAGAGGGAGAGAGAAAGAGAGAAAGAGATGTAAGCCAATGCTGTTAGTGCAACATAATAATAATAAATAATAATAATAATAATAATAATAATAATAACCGAGTGAAAGTGAAAGAAAGCGAAAAGAACCGGGTGAAAATGAGAGAAAGCGAAAAGATAGACAAATAGTTATACTTTGCTAGAGAGCTGAGAAAACTGTGGAACATGAAGGTGAGATCGTGCCAATTGTAATTGGTGGCCTAGAAACGGTCACCAGGGGTCTAAAAAGAGTATTGATGATCTGGAAATCAGAGGAAGAATCGAGACCATCCAGCATTGTTGACATCGGTTGGAATACTCAGAAGAGTCCTGAAGACCTAAGGAGACTTTCTGTCACTCAACCTCCAGTGAAGCACCGGCTAAGGAGGGTGTGAAAAACTCTAATGGGGTGAAAATAATAATAATAATAATAATAATAATAATAATAATAATAATAATAATAATAGGTTGCACATGAAAAGACTTGGACATGGTTAAGAAAGGGAAACCTCAAAAGAGAAACAGAATCACTTATACTTGCTGCACAAAATAATGCCATAAGGACAAACTACATCAAAACGAAAATTGATAAGACCCAACAGAATAGTAAATGTAGACTTTGCGGTAATAGAGATGAGACTGTTAACCATATACTCTGCGAATGTAGCAAACTAGCACAACGAGAATACAAAACTAGACAAGACTGGGTTGGGAAAGTGATCCACTGGGAATTATGCAAAAAAATTAAATTTTGACCACACAACAAAAATGGTATATGCATAAACCAGAATCTGTTCTTGAGAAAGAAACGCACAAAATTCTCTGGGACGTTGAGATAAAAAAAATGGATCACCTTATCCCAGCAAGAAGGCCAGACCTAGTGTTGATAAACAAAAAAGAAAGAATTGTCACTGGTGGATTTTGCAGTGCCAGCAGATCACAGGTGAAGTTAAAGGAAAATGAAAAAATAGACAAATATCTGGACCTTGCCAGAGAACTGAAAAAGTTGTGGAATATGAAAGTGAAAGTGATACCAATTGTAGTTGGTGCACTTGGAACAGTCCCAAGAGGATTAGAAAGGGCTTGGAAAGTTGGATATCAGAGGAAGGATTGAAACCATTCAGAACACTGCACTGCTGCAATCTTCCAGAATACTCAGAAGAATCCTGGAGACCTGAGGTGACTTGCTGTCACTCAGACTCCAGTGAAAGACATCAGCTAACACTGATGTGAAAACTCAAAAGGAGTAATAATAATAATAATAATAATATAATAATAATAATAATAATAATAATGTCACTATGATGTCCGTTTTTCTGGATTACGGATACTTGCATACGTATTTACAAGTTAGGCGTCCCATCGTGTTGTAATGGGCACATGAAGAAAGGTTTAAATCTTGGAAAGATCTGAATGAATTTAGTAGCATTACTACTGAATAGTAAGTTCGATCGCTGCTGGATGCCCCATACTTGCAACCTTTTGTCACATCCTACCCGGGGTGAACAGGTGAGGTAGATACCTACGTTACTTATAAGTTTCCATACGACAGCGGCATATATACTTGCACATATGCATCATGTGCTGCAAAATATGGAATATATGAAAAGGTTAGCTGAATATAACATAAATTGATTTTGCTAGTCGCGCATGACGTTTTCATACTGGAAACAGTTTAAATAAATGCTTTGAGAAGAATTTGCAAGGTCAACTAAATCAGCAATAGATATTGGCGAATCTATTGCTGACGCATAAAACTGCCTACTTTTCTGTATATAATATTTTTTTTAACAAATTCTTGGAAACCAATTTTAACTAAATTCTTTTTAACCGCATCTTTTAATCAATTCTAATCTTTTTTAAATTAATTTTTATGCTATCTTATTTGAAAACCAAATTCTTTTTGGAATAATTTTTTTTTAAATTAATGTTTATACTATCTTATTTTAAAACCAAATTCTTTTTGGAATACATTTTTTTGAAATTAGTTTTTATACTATCTTATTTTAAAACCAAATTCTTTTTTGGAATAAATTCTCTTTTTAAGAAAATTCATTCTAATAAATTATTTTTTACAATAATTTCTTAAACCATGTTTTTCTATGAATATTGATAAATTGGCATAAATAACTTTTATTAATTTCATGCCCATCGATAAACTGTTTGAAATAATCTACTGTAAGTTGAAAGTAGATTTTCTTGACCCATCGATGGGATATTAACAGATACTACCACTCTGTGTCAGAGTGGACCTGAAAGTAATGACAATGAAGAGGCATTTCATACTCACTAGAGCTTCAAAATATCTAGTATTGCCATTTTGTCGGGTGTATTAATTACTGTTTAATAATTTTTATCGTCATTAGGTGTCCCATACTTGCACTCATGTTTCCCATCTAAGCTACCATAAAGTTTAGATGGCGTCTAAAATGGGAACATTGTTATTTTTTATAATGAGATAACTCTTAGACATAACAAGATAAAGGCTTAGTTTGATTTGTTTTCTGTTATATCATCTCATATGGGTAAGTTAATGCTCGAATGGGATTCATTCAAATGTTTGATTGTAATCATAATTATTCTTTTAATATCTCATTGCGTTATCTTTTAAGTAAAATTTTTTGTTTCTCAAGATATTAGTTTACTCATGTTAAAAATTATCTAGCGCTCAGGACTAATAATAGAAATTTCAAGTATCCATATCCTACTTAATAATCAAATGTTCACTCAGAGTTATATAGTTTTAAGTATTCCTATCTAATACTAATAATGAGTGTACACATGCTTCCATTTTACTGATTTTCTTTTTCATGGTTCACCGTTCCAGTTGCAAATTGGACTGGAAATTGTTTTATTCTCTTATTCAAAGTACTTATTTATATTGCAGTCATAGAACTTTCGTTTAGATGAATCAGCTATCCGGACACACACACACACACACACACACACACACACACATATAAATATAGAACATGTGTGCAAAAAGAATCCAGAGTATTTGTACTTTTTGACACACCTTGAAAAAATGAACATTCCATTCATTGTTCATTTCTATCTTGGTAAATACAGCTTCAAACTCGGCACTTTTATGACACACCTTGTATTCTGAAGAAAATAACGTTCCATTCATAGATCATTTCTATCTTGGTAAATATAGTTTCAAACTCGGCACTTTTATGACACACCTTGTATTCTGAAGAAAATAACGTTCCATTCATTGTTCATTTCTATCTTGGTAAATACAGCTTCAAACCCGGCACTTTTATGACACCCTGTATTCTGAAAAAAAAATAACGTTCGATTCATTGTCATTTCTATCTTAGGAAATACAGCTTCAATCTCGATACTTTTATGACAACCCATATGTATATAATATATATATATATATATAATATATATATATATATGTGTGTGTGTGTGTGTGTGTGTGTGTGTGTGTGGTGTGTGTGTGTGTGTGAAGTAAACAAACAAACAATGTGTTTTGATATGGCTTTTTTAGCCGACCATTTTTGGAGAATATGTGCTTAATTGAAGTCGTACCTAATTTTGAAAATTAATTAATTAATAATTAATGAGTTAGGCGGGCATACCTATTCAAATGTAAGTCTAAACAAATCGAGAAAAATTGACTTCAATTAAGAACATATTCCTCCCCCCCCAAAAAAAAAATATATATATGAAACGGGTATAGACGCAAAACTATTTCAATAGGGAAGTATTCAATGCGCTGGGGTTGGTTAGTAGAGACGTGGTGAATAACTTGAAAGGTCTATCAGCCACTTACAAATTGCTTTATCTCTACGATTGAGTATTTTGTATGCATTACTTTAAAATCACAAAAAGGATGCAGCGTTTTCTATTGAACCCTGGATACAGGACCCTACAAAGAAACTGCAGTACGACCATTTACCACATATCACACAAAATATTTAGGTGAGTCGAACAAAATATGCTTGACTGCTGGGTAAAAAAAGACGAACGCATAAGCGATGTTCCTCAGTGGACACACCAGTATAGACTGAACATCAAAAAACCTACATCCGTCAGTTCTGTGTGGATTTTGGATGCCGTGCAGAAGACCTACTTGGGATGATGACCGATAGGGATAGTTGACGAGAGAGAGAGAGAGAGAGAGTGAGAGAGAGAGAGAGAGAAAGAGAGAGAGAGAGAGAGAAAGAGAAAGTGGAGAGGGAGAGAGAAGAGAGAAAGAGATGTAAGCCAATGCTGTTAGTGCAAAACATAATAATAATAATAATAATAATAATAATAATAATAATAATAACGAGTGAAAGTGAAAGAAAGCGAAAAGAAACGGGTGAAAATGAGAGAAAGCGAAAAGATAGACAAATAGTTATACTTTGCTAAGAGCTGGAAAAACTGTGGGTACATGAAGGTGAGATCGTGCCAATTGTAATTGGTCGCCTAGAAACGGTCACCAGGGGTCTAAAAAAGAGTATTGATGATCTGGAAATCAGAGGAAGAATCGAGACCATCCAGCATTGCTGACATCGGTTGGAATACTCAGAAGAGTCCTGAAGACCTAAGGAGACTTTCTGTCACTCAACCTCCAGTGAAGCACCGGCTAAGGAGGGTGTGAAAAACTCTAATGGAGTGAAAATAATAATAATAATAATAATAATAATAATAGGTTTCACATGAAAAGACTTGGACATGGTTAAGAAAGGGAAACCTCAAAAGAGAAACAGAATCACTTATACTTGCTGCACAAAATAATGCCATAAGGACAAACTACATCAAAACGAAAATTGATAAGACCCAACTGAATAGTAAATGTAGACTTTGCGGTAATAGAGATGAGACTGTTAACCATATACTCTGCGAATGTAGAAAACTAGCACAACGAGAATACAAAACTAGACAAGACTGGGTTGGGAAGGTGATCCACTGGGAATTATGCAAAAAATTAAATTTGACCACACAACAAAATGGTATATGCATAAACCAGAATCTGTTCTTGAGAACGAAACGCACAAAATTTCTGGACTTTGAGATAAAAACGGATCACCTTATCCCAGCAAGAAGGCCAGACCTAGTGTTGATAAACAAAAAAGAAAGAACTTGTCAACTGGTGGATTTTGCAGTGCCAGCAGATCACAGGGTGAAGTTAAAGGAAAATGAAAAAATAGACAAATATCTGGATCTTGCCAGAGAACTGAAAAAGTTGTGGAATATGAAAGTGAAAGTGATACCAATTGTAGTTGGTGCACTTGGAACAGTCCCAAGAGGATTAGAAAGTTTGGATATAAGAGGAAGGATTGAAACCATTCAGAACACTGCACTGCTGCAATCTTCCAGAATACTCAGAAGAATCCTGGAGACCTGCGGAGACTTGCTGCCACTCAGACTCCAGTGAAAGACCATCAGCTAACACTGATGTGAAAACTCAAAAGGAGTAATAATAATAATAATAATAATAATAATAATAATAATAATAATAATAATAATGTCACTATGATGTCCCGTTTTTTAGATTACGGATACTTGCATACGTTATTTACAAGTTAGGCGTCCCATCGTGTTGTAATGGGCACATGAAGAAAGGTTTAAATCTTGGAGAGATCTGAATGAATTTAGTAGCATTACTACTGAATAGTAAGTTCGATCGCTGCTGGATGCCCCATACTTGCAACCTTTTGTCACATCCTACCCGGGGTGAACAGGTGAGATAGATACCTACGTTACTTATAAGTTTCCATACGACAGCGGCATATATACTTGCACATATGTATGTGCTGCAAAATATGGAATATATGAAAAGGTTAGCTGAATATAACATAAATTGATTTTGCTAGTCGCGCATGACGTTTTCATACTGGAAACAGTTTAAATAAATGCTTTGAGAAGAATTTGCAAGGTCAACTAAATCAGCAATAGATATTGGCGAATCTATTGCTGACGCATAAAACTGCCTACTTTTCTATCAGCTACACCTGACTCAGAAGCAGCGCCGGCCGATTTCCAAATTCAACTGCTTCCTCTTTCCACGCCACGCCAACAATTTACCAGCTGCATTTATGCAGAATAAGTATAACGGAATTTATTTTTGTTGTTGCTTGCTTATAATACTACATATTGTTCAGAACAGACACATTTGCAAGATCGTCGCTGGTCTGCCAGTAAAGAAATAACAACAACTTCTCAACATCCGATTGTTACAATTTTCAAAACTATTCAAATCATTCACAAAAGACTTGCAGAATATTGCCGTATCTTTTATCATCATAATTCTCAGATATTTTGAAATTAATGGACAGACAAGTTTAATTACTTTTCATTGTGCCCCCTTCGTCACGATTCAAACTGCAAAAATAATTGGAGACGCAGTTTTCAAATTTTTCTTTTATTCAACAATTGACACCAATTAGGCAGTCTGCGCTGAATCTTTCTAAAGCCTGTCTATATACCCTGGTATGGTTTTTTGTTTTGTTCTTTTTATATCTTATATTATAATTATTATTCTTTTATTCTGGAGAATTGAAAAGTATTGAGAAATACGATGAACATCCGGCAGTATTGGGTCACGTAGTTTATATGAAAGATGAGAAATGGACACTGATGCATATATATATATATATATATATATATATATATAACTGCATCGATCTCTATTTCTAGAGCTATCGTGAGATATGCTGGGACAATTTGGGTTAGTGGCAATGATATTTCAGACCCTAACCCATGCCTGAACCCAGAATCAGTATCTGATGGAGGCTTTGTTGGAAAGTAATGCTGCTGTGCATACACGATGCATTGTAAGAATATATATATATATATATATATATATATTATATTATATATATATATATATATATTAGGGTGTTCGGAAGGAATTTGACAGTTTCATAAGGTAAAATAAAAAGTGCTTGTTAACTACAAAATTTAATAGATGGTAAGGAAATTCAACAGGCACGGGAATTACATTATTTTCAACAAGTTACTATGAAAATAACCGCAATTAGCATCAATCACAGCCTCAATCCTGCTACGGAACCTGGAGAAAGCTGATGTTACAGTTTCCCTCGGAAGGGTCATAAAAACTACCTTTATTCTGTCAATTAACTGGGCTTTTGTAATATTGACACGGCGATTGGTGTCTTTTGCAACAGCGCCACATACAAAATAATCCATGGGGTTAAGATCTGGTTAGTTCGAAGGCCAAACATTGGGACTGGTGTAGTCGTAAAAATTCGCCGACAATCATTTCTGATTTTCCCAGAGGTGTGGCGGGGGTTGAAACGTGCTGCCATACATATGGTCTACCATTGGCTACCCTTGTTATCCAGGACTTGACTACAGTGTTTAGCAACTCCACATAGGCATCTGAATTCAAGCTGGTACCTTCTCTGAAAAAAATGCGGAGGCATTATATCACCCTCAGAGGACACATATCCGAAAATCATCACAGTCTGGGGAAATTTAGTAATGCTTAGTATTTAGTAATGTTGTACCTTGTAAGCCAAGGTTCAGCAGCTCGTAACTAGGAACATTCGTGAGTTAGGACACTCGTAACTAGGATAATTCGTGAGTTGGGACACTGATAAATCAAGGTTGCACTGTACATAATTTCAAGTACTACGAGGATTTGTATACAAAATGTATCAGTCCATCGTTTTTGAATGAATAAAAAGATAAATATTTGGAGGTAAATACATACAACTGCTCAGTGATTAAATTTTCAATGATTGAACTGATGAACAGTAGAGAAGGTTCATGTTTTTGACGCTAAGTTCTGTTAATCTCTTAATAAAGAAAGTGAGGTTATATGAACTTGTATTAAATATCAAATGAGACGCGTGGTGTGATGCTAACCGTTGTAGCAAGTGGGTCGGTGGGGCGAGTTCAAATCCTGGACGAGACTGTTTGCATTTCATATAGCGCTAATACCGTTAGGAAATGTATAGATCCAACAATTTACCCTCTAGATATGGGTAAATAGTAAATCAGACTGGGCTCTTTAGTATTGGTTGGGCAACCAGTCTAGCAGAAGGCAAAATCTGGATTTAAATCTGTTAAAAACTCTGATTAAGAACCTGGGCTTATGACACATCCTAATCGTGTGGAAAGGTTAGTAAATACGTATACTAAATATTAAAATAATAATATGACTCGAATTTCTGAAGAGACTTAGAAGACGTTCCTTATCCCTTTCAGAGAGTTAGGACCCCTCCTACTCCCCCAAAAGCAGTGTCCATGGTATATATATTTACCCAGCTTACCGGATTAGAGCAGACTTAGGAGTAATGTAAATGCAGAGGTAATCCACACTCCCCAGATATACAGTACTAGAGCATCACTACTACATGTAGATTAGTGGCAGGGGCATAATCCCCCCCTTTTCTTCATCGGTTAACCCTTTTCTCATGCTACATTCAGCATGTTACTACTCCCACTGTCAGATAATTATGTCTTTTATGAAATCCGAAAGCCTCAATAAGCCCAGGTACTTAACTTTACTAGGAGAAGACACCGGGGCGTATTGGCTAACGTGTTGGACTAAGACATCGTAGTAAGTAACCTGAAACCCTAGTCACGCTATTACGTTTAATTTCGGAATAATTCCCTTGAGAAAGTTATGAAACTCGCATCCCCCAATTCCCCAACTATGGGTTAAATATCATCAATACTTTTCTACAACGATGACTTTGGCATTAAATAACCCCCGAAGGTTCAAATGTCATTAAACAAAAAACAAACAAACAAACAAAAAAAAAAAACGAGTGCCAGAGTATCATGCAGGATTGAAACAGTCTTTTAATATTAATATTTCGTAACTTTCATTTGTTAAAAATTTCACATAACTCTTGTTATCTATTTGAATTAAACTTTTGAGCAGCGTCTTTATTCTAGCGTCGCTATGATTCAACTTTGAGATACATGAGGGAATTCAACCTAACTTAGTGGCTAGGAATTTATTACATGAGCTAGAAAGTTTATATCATGCAATATATGGTGTGCAGGTGAACTCAACTATCATAGCTCGTTTTTCAGCTGATTATTATTTAGCAGAGGACACTGTTCCACACACTGAAATATAAATATACTTAGAAATTTTCTCTGTTTCAATTATACTCTTGAAAAAGTTATATATTGTTACTTTCGGACCGGCGGGCTTTACTGCGACTTCAATTATTTAGGACTCTTTTACAGAAACACCGGTAGATAATACTGCAACTAACACTTCTTCACCAGCAAATGGTTTATGTAAAACTGCTCGTGTTATTAACACTGTCTTTCCAAAAGCCTTCTTTTCCCAAGAACTGTCTTCGTCTATAATGCGCTTCACACTTACTGGTACATGGAACTCGGGGTAAGTACCGGTTTCAACGCTATCAATCAAGTTAAGTAAGCGAGGAGTCATAAATAAAAGAAGCGGAAAGTAGAAGACATTCTCAAATGTATTAATTTACAAATAAACAAAGCTCAAGACCGATTTTCATTTAAAACGAGATTACTTCCACATATCCCTATCGGATTGCGGTGTAGAATACGTCGACCTTGCCTCTGCAGAAGGGTCCTCCCAAATGGGGAACCTATTGGCTATGGGTGGTGACAAGTGATGCTTAAAGGCGGAATCCAAGTGACGTAGCAGTCCATAACTAGCAACACTCCACTTTGGCCTTTACTTAGATTAGACGTATAGTCGGAGAGGCTCGACCTGATCAATCAACAGGTCATTACACCCTAGCACCTACATGATTCCCCGACCCTATTGCTCTTATGCAAACCCCCAGCCCTTATTATCATGTATTTGCAAGAAAGCAGTGGCTGAGGGCCTCCAGGATATGACCTTAAACTGCATCTAGTAGTGTGGTTCAAATTCTGGAGTTCTGGGGACTTTGGAGAACCTCTTCCTTTTCATTACTCCCAGGTCCACCCGGATCGGGACTGGTAGTAGCTATCTATGCGTTAAATAGATAAAAATGTTTTAAACATGTGTTTACAAATGAGCTTTTAAAAGATTGAATACCCAACAAGAATAAATAAAACAAAAACGTATTCGGCGTAAAATGATCTACAGTTTGACAGACCCTAAAACCCCACCAACCATCTGTTTCCACACTAATGTTGTGTTATGAAGGTCTTTAGATAGCTTACCACGTTTCTTACAAGATTCCTAGATGTACTTTTCTGTATTATGTGTTAGTTATAGTGTATATTACATTGATACTGTACCTGTCAGTCGGTAGAACATTCACCTTGGAATCGCAATGTTCCGAGTTTGATATCGGTCCTTATCAATTCAGCGCATATTGGGTAATCTGATTTGTGCGATAAATCGGAAAGCCGACGATTGGTTTGGGGCTCCACCTAAACAAAATAACTCCCTGCTCATGCGCAAGCGAAAGGAGTATAGACTACCTCGCTGTCTGGTTGATACTGACAATGGGTCTCTCCACCGGCTTTACTAATAACATTGATTAGGAACATCAATATTTAATTTTGTAATAAAAGACGAACATGCTAATCGCTTTACTGAAGCTTTATCTAATTTTTTCTCTAATGTTTCATCATACAGAGCGTAATAAATACCACGTACAATACCCTGCCCTCATCAGCCGCTAACTAGGTTTGCTAACAGAGTTTCGATGGCTAAAAGCGGGACTGCCACACCTAATGCCGTCAAGCAAGCTTTTGGCCACCTGACCGGGTATTAAAAAAAAACAAAATTTAAGAAATAAAAATAAAATGAAATAAGTTAAATAGATGAATAAGTAAATAACGTCCGTTCCTCTTAGCAGTTTTAAGTTAAATGCATTTTGTGATTTTCTTAACTCGTTTAATTTCGCCCATTGATGACATTAGGCGCTTGTATTAACCGTTATTAATTCTCCTTGATGTCACGCAATCACATGAGTAGCAGGTTGATAAATTGTGGTAAATTTCGCATGTATATGTTATCTGCTAGAGATTTTTTAACTTCGAATTCCCTGCATGCTTAGAAAATTTCCCAGCACGTTTTAGCTCAGAAATCTATTAAAGACGAACAAGCTAATTGATTTATTAAGCTTTATCTAATATAAATGAACTGTGATCGAGTCAAGATGAAAATTATTTAGAATTTATTATGAACTGGTCAACAGGGAGGCAACGATATTTTAAACGTTTCCGCGGATTTTTATTTCATATAATTCAATCTCTTCTTTGTGTTTATTATATCATAATAAAATAAACATTTTGAACTTTCTATTATATGGCTTTCTTTAAGTGAACTTTTTGTATTTTTTCTTTAAACTGAAGAGGTTAGATGTTTACTAAACATTTACCCTTTACACGTACGTATATATAGGGCCAGCTGGTTATTTACTAATCTTAGTATGGTTGGGTTTCTTTCTTTAATGACATATCAACCTTCGTGTGTTATTTAATGCCAAAGCCATCCTTGCAGAAGAACAGTTGTACTATGAAGCCATAACTGGGTATTTATTCTGATAGTAATCCTTCATGTTGCTCACACTTCAGAACATAATTCTTCGGGATATTAGGAAGCCGGAGCTTTCAGCGTGACTTAAACAAGTTATATCTTGCTACTTACTATCAGTAGGCTTTGGAGTTATTTCTGTTATTCAGTTCTCTCTGAAAACAAAAAGCAATAAGGAACAAACAAATGACCTTTGAGATCTCAACTTTTATAGAAATGTTCATCAATAGTGTACTATAGAGTTCTTTGTTTTTCCACTCGTTACTCGTGGTGTAGTGGCTATCGTGTCTCCACATCCGAGTAAGTAACGTGCCATGTGACATCGTAGTAAAGTTGTTTGAACTCCAGCTGTGCTATTTCGTTGAATTTCCGACGAATACCCTTGGGAAATGTATCCCACCTCATCATAAATATTACCACTGCTGTTCTTATGCAAGTGTAGTGTTGTCATTAAATAATTCACTCGTTACCGATGTCTATCTTTTTATAGAAGTAGATCCTACAATAAAGAAGATATTTTGTCTAAAATGTTGATAAGAATCATTAACATTGCGATGTTTTAGATCTCGTCTTTCTGTATCTTATATTATACTGTGTATTTATTTATTTTTATACACCCTTAGCCAATCCCATTTTTTTATATCTCCTCACATCTTAGTCGAAGAAAAAAATAGTCTTTGCACAGTATATGTACACTATTAACACCCTATTTATCTACAGATCAAATACAGTAAATTAATTCATCCGTAGTTTAAAAAATGATTTCTTAATTTTTTTTCTTGCCATTATTTCTTAGATTATCCAAATTGATCTTAAAATGTTTACACCTTTGCTGGTTTAATCTGATTAGACAATTTGTTCAAAAAATATATTGCTCTATTAGCAAAAAAAAAAAAATCAATTAACTGATAGACTTAGAGTTGAAATCTGCCTTAACAATAAATTTCCAGTTTGAGGAGAAATATTTAAAAAAAAACGTCTACCATAATAAGAAATTTCGTTAATTATTTTCTAAGTTTCAATTAGATATTCTCTCGTTCTTCTTACTAGTATATAATCCTAATTCTTCTAATCTCTTCCGTAAAGCTGTAATCTTTTACTCTTTTTAGTAGTATTGTCATTCCTCTTTTTATGACCTCCAATATCTATATTACACTCAAATTTCAATGTATAATCAATAAATACCAGGACTAAATATTCTAATCACAACATTTGGACTGTTATATATATATATATATATATATATATATAACTTATTCAGATATGCTGTCTATATGGAAATACAGGATCTCTTGTTTTAAAGTGATGTGGGAATGCAGTGATTTCCATCAATATCAATACTTATTGACAAAATCAATAAATCTCGGATTGTATAAGTTTTATGGAAACGTTTCTCTTTTACGTACATTCTATTTGACCCATAGATTATACCTTAACAGATAGTACCACTCCGGGTCAGAGTGGATTTAGTAGTAATGGCAATAAATAAAACTCTTCAGATCCCTTGAACTGGAGCATCAGCATTGGGTGCTGCTTAGTGTCATACCCACTACAATTTTTTTTCTGTGTGAAGACTTGCACCTCCATAGGAATTATAGTTAGTGTATTCTACGCCCTGTCAACAGCGGGGAAATAAACGTCAGTGAAAAAGGCTGTCAAAATCAAAATATATATGTCTCATACTGGTAGATAGATATATTTATATATATAAACATCTCTCTCTCTCTCTCTCTCTCTCTCTATATATATATATATATATATATATATATATATATATATATATATATATATATATATATGGACATACGATGAGGAAATTAATCCGACAATATGTGAAGGAAATATTTGTTATATTTTAAAATATTTTCATCATATATATATATATATATATATATATATATATATATATATATATATATATATATAGAGAGAGAGAGAGAGAGAGAGAGAGGGAGAGAGGAGAGAGGAGAGAGATATGGTTTACATTATATGCGTTTAAATGTACAATTGAAGTTCTCATCTACAGACCACTCATTAACAGACTTCGGATTCAACGGACAGAATCTACAGGCAAGAAAAAGCACTTCTAAATAGTCATTAGTTCGCAAAGTGACTACGCGATCACTGCAGAAAGAGAATCCATTAAAACAAAATCATCAAGTTAAATAAACTTTAACAGGTTGTAGTGTTTATCTTAATATTCATAACACATATAATTCTATTGTTATTTTTAAATCATATATATTAATATTATTCGCTTAGAGTGATTGACACAGAGAGAGAGAGAGAGAGAGAGAGAGAGGGGGGGAGAGAGAGAGCGCGCTATCGATGCTATTCTACGTAGGATTATTATGTCGTGTGTTTAAGTACTGTATGTATATATATATATATATATATATATATATATATATATATATATATATATATATTGTCTGCATTTATTTATGCCATATATATATATTTTTATATTATTTACATTAAGATTATAACTACTGATATTTACTATAACTGTTTTATGTTTAAAAAGTAATCCCTTCCCGTATAATGAATTTAACGGACCCCCTATTAGTCCGTGGATGAAAGCTTTGTCTGTATTTGTAAATATTTTCATAAAAGTCTAGGAGTTAAAACAATGTGATGAAATCTTATAAAAGTGATTGAAAAACTACTAAAAGAAAAGGAGAACCCGTTCTCATTGATTATTTTTGAGAAATATCATTTGCGGTGGATTATGACGAAAAAAATTAACAGCAATTTAAATATTATCTCTTAGAAAGACAAATAAGACTATTAAGATCCTCTAGTATAGTGTCATACCCAGGAAATCGTTTTTTAGGCTCTAGTATTCTTGCAAATGATACAGTTCGCGTATTCCTAGCCACACAGACAGAGCGGTGTGATATTTATAGTTGATATTTACTAATGCGACACTTGTGCTTCTTCTAGCATGAAATTACGTAAAGAAAGTTGGATTTCAAGAAAATTCTAAAATCTTAGGTTTTATATGAAATCGAATACGAACATCTGGTAGCTATGAAACTTTTTCAAACTTGAAATAATAATGTTTATTCTATTATTTTTTGTTAGACAAAACGATGTGCTTGCTAGAAGAAAAAAGCTACGCCCCATAATTCCAAATAACGTTTCTATAGAACTATAATATCCCCTTGCTAAAAGTCATTTTTATATCGATCACATTTAGCCAAAAGCTTTCTAGGTTTTGTTCGTAACTACACAAGGTTCCTCTTTGTGTATGATTAACAAAAGCGCTAAGAAATGTCCATTGTTATATATAAAATCAGAAAACAAGATTAGATTGTCTGCAACGGGGTCGGTAACTAGGGCTGAACCAGCAAAAATAAAAGCGATGGTAGATGACCCAAGGGGAAAATGCAGAGATAGATAAAAGACGGTCACAAAGTGGGTGTGGCATTAGTAATAATAAAAAAAACACAAATTTTAGAGAATATGAAAAGATCTGTATTGAAACAAGGTGAAGCTTTGATATTTTCCCAAAGGTGGACTTAGACTGATTCTTGTATATTTATTCGTATTATCATTGCAAGAACAATTAGGATTATCCACATTTCCACAAGTTTAGCCAATATCCGGCGGGACTCTTACAAGCTGTTTATAGTACTGTTTTTAAGTCGCAGATATTTAATATTTTATTACGGAATATTGTTCGAAAGTATATTTAGAATTGCATGCATGAGTATTTATTAATCTTTGAAATATGGAGCAAAAATCGCACCTCATCTGGGTACAAGCTTGATTTATTTCATACGCATAATGAGTTCAAACGTCTCGGTTGGTTGGTTGGTTGGTTGGTTGGTGTGTGCAGAATGTCAACCCATTGGGTCATTTTATGCCGAAGACGTTTATTTTATTCATTCCTCATGGTACACAATTTTTTTTTAACTCAACCTTTTTAAACACATTTTTAGAACTCATTTTGTTCTACTTAACTCATAGATGGGAACCTAAAAGGTATTATCACTCTTCGATCCTCTTGGGTTATCACACATGTGTGGTATTTTTTCAACCTAAGTAATACATATGCATACATATGAAATAGGAGTTGGTTTCAGGGACGATTACCAATGTTGAGATCTTTCTTCATAAGGGATGCTACAAGCATACTAGGCTTGTGCCAGACTAAAATAAATTTAATTGTATTTTCGAAGATAGAAACCGACAATAAATGAAACATTACATTTCTTCAAAAGAGTCCTATTGTTAACCAATACACTAATCGAGTCAGTTTTATTATGTTCGAAACACTTTTGAATATCTTCTTGTAAAATAGTACGAAGCTATGCTGCCCTATGATTTTAGCGTGTTTGCGTGTCACAGTGAGGTAATAACTTTGGGAAAGGTATACATCCCAATTATTTTTCAGTCAGTTATGGCTCATTAGTAGGGATGGCTGGGCTCTTTAACGCTGTTGAGGTAACGAGTTTAGGAGATGGAATACTCTTAATTCAAACCAATCGTAATAAAAAAATTGACCTACATTCATCACTGTAAAGTTTTCACTGGTTAGAAATCCTTTCAGAGTTAAATTCTAATTCATATATATATATATATATATATATATATATATATATATATATGTGTGTGTGTGTGTGTGTGTGTGTGTGTGTGTGTGTGTGTGTGTGTGTAATTAAACCAGAATTTAAGTAAAGTTGAATTCATGTCATGTTAATTATATCCGTTAAAACTTGGGAGTAATGATGCTTGGTATATTCTGATATCTCTTCACACACGTTAGCTAATGGTCTTTCACTGGAGTTTGAGTGACAGGTTTCCTCGAATCCCCCATAACTCTCCTGAGTATTCTAGCTGGTTTCAACAATGCTGTTGTCTGGATGGTCCTTATTCTTCCATTGATTTCCAATTCCGCTAGTCTCTTTTCTAAGCTTTTGGGAACCGTTCAAAGTGCCCCACCTACAATTGGTAATTCTTTTACCCTCATTTCTAATATGCATGTAAAAGCCACACCTTATTCGAAAATAAAATTACATTAATATAAATATGGAATAGACATGGAATGTACATATGTTACATATTCACGTATTAGTGTACAGCGCCTTATCTCAACAGATAAGGGAATCGGTCTGTGAGATGATCTTGATTAATAGCGAACAAT
>CM042137.1:95199331-95229331 GCA_023376005.1 Doryteuthis pealeii | reverse complement strand
CAACACCAACACATGGGAGGCTTGTGCAGAAGAACGTACGGCCTGGCAGCAAAGCGAGACGAAAGGAAGGCGAGACAACAGCAACTCAAGCAAGCGTCACCGTTTGTTTGCGGTCACTGCGCCAGAGATTGCCATTCAAAAATTGGTCCGTTCATCCATGCATGCAGTTGCAGAAAGAAAAAAAGAAGAAAAGTGGACACTACGCCATCGTCTTTAATAGACGGAAGGATGCCATCAATACAGGGTAGGCCAAAAGTAGGATTACAGTTAACACTTAAACATGTTACATTTATTAGAAATTTAGACATTTATTTATATATATTTACATACCTTATAGGTACATATTAGACATTTTACATTGGACATTTAATCCCTTAAATTTATCCCTTATGCAATGAATTGCCTTGTGCGAAGATGGAGGAGTATGATAGGCTTCTTGCCAAGCTGTGCACACATGCTCGGCATTTTTCAACTTCCAATATTGCTTTAGTATCCACTTTCTTTGCTCCGTATTGTAATTGTTTGCCATTGTTCACAGTTCAGGGTTTCTGTAAATAAAAAATATTTTTTTAAAATTTATAAAATGTACAACGTTTTAAGGCATCAGTAACTAGCATAGAATAAGGGATCAGTATTTTATTCTATAATTTATATCTAAAACGTCATTGTGAATGTGAAACAGATAATGAAGTAACTGTAACCCTAGTTTTGGCCCACACCCTATATATATATATCAATAAAGTCATCTACAGACACGTGTTTCGGCATATCATGCCTCTTCAGTGTGGCTAGATACAACTGCCCTTGAGTAGGGTCGAACTCAAACTGACCGCATGGTAGTCCGATATCTTATCCCCTCGCCCACTGACAGCAGATGCGGGGACTGGTGTTTTTAAACTATTAAATACATAGGAATGTATTTTTCGGTCACTGAGAGATCAAATTTCCGGAGAAATATATATATATATATATATATATATATATATATATATATATAGAGAGAGAGAGAGAGAGAGAGAGAGAGAGATGGTGGAAATAAGGAGAAGTCAACCCATGAATTTGCTTATAACTTTATGAATATTGATTCAAGGTTAATGAAACTTTCTTAAAAAGAAATGATAATGAAACTAGAAGACAGCGTATAATCAATGATTTTATCTTGGTTTACTTCCAGGAACGTCATTAAAAACATATGTATTCTGTAGGTAAAAAAGATGTAGATAAAGATAAGGTACTTTGTAAAATTTAAATTTTTCGAATATTCTATACTTTTAACAATGAAGAAAAATATCAAAACAATACACTAGTATTATGCTGAAATGTACTTTTGTCTTTCAGAGGTCTTGAATTTAAGTCAAGATTATATATCTTATCTAATCTGTATGGAAAGAAGGTTTAATATTTTAGAAAATGATGAGGATCAAATAATAGCCTTAAATGAAAAAAAAAAAACGATACTCATTTAATTCAATTGTAACGTATATTAAGCGATCTAGAACAGTATTCTTCAAAGTTTACAAGATCTTGAAGCTTACGGGTCCAAAAAGCAACCATACGTCCACCAAAGCTTACCCCGCTCAGTCGTAGCACGATGCTCCGAGAGACATCTTGAGCAGGACAGGGCTCCAGATGTCAACAAATATACCCAGAATTAAATGTAACACATACAGGAGCGTGCAACAGATTTCAATTAAGTCAAAGAAGTTTGTATATATGAACAGGAGGACCAGCACTGACAAAGTTTCAAAAAAGACTAGACGAGTGAATACAAAGAAAAAGTCCATTGGAATAACGAAAATTGGTCGGAAGTGGTGTTTTCAAATGAAAAAAATCAATTTGGACGGACCTGACGCATTTCAACATTATTAGCACGATTTGCGTGAGAACAAACAGATCTTCAGCAATCAGCGTTTCGGGGGGAGTATCTCTAATGCTTTGGGTTGCATTTTCAGCATAGGCTAAAGCGAGTCTGGTAAAAAAGGAGAGAAAGCAAAACGTGTTGAAGTATACAGAAATGTTACAAAGAACTTTTATATATGATTGCAAATTAAGTATTTGGTTCGTTGGAAAAAGTAGCTCACTTTCGTAAGTAAATACATTTGTCTGAATTTTGATAAAGAATTCAATTTTTAGTTTAATTGCTCGATATACAGTAAGGCTATGGGGTCAAAGACAATACAGATTATTAAAAATACAATTTACAGTCCGAGACACAATTGATGACTGTTTTGTGTTTTTCTCGGTAATATTTTTAATGCACATTTGACCTCATTATATCCTTTGATGGAACAGATTAAGATCCTTCTTTTGCACATAATATATAGTTTTCCATCTCTCTACTTGGCAAAACTATATTTATTTTCGTTCGAAATTAAAACATTGTGTAAAAAAACAAAACAAAACAATAAAAAAACAAAAAAACAAAAAGCAAACAAAAAACAAAGTCGACGCAGAATATTAAAATAAACTTACAGAAATATATGTGTATATATAACTGGAAGATTTGGACCTGTGAAATAAGTAGCTCACTTTTGTAAATATATATATGTATCTTATTTTCGGGGAAAATAATTTGAATTTTTATTTCTGTAGCTTAATAACAATAAGGCTAAAGAAACGTTTGACGAGACAATCAAAGAAAAGAAACAGATTATCAAAAATATGATTCAGATGCATTATAAAATATGGATATTCATTTCAAACTTATTTTTCTCTAATAACTTATGATGCTGTCTA
Source organism: Doryteuthis pealeii (assembly GCA_023376005.1). NCBI lineage: Eukaryota > Metazoa > Mollusca > Cephalopoda > Myopsida > Loliginidae > Doryteuthis > Doryteuthis pealeii. The sequence continues at coordinate 95,226,595 of CM042137.1, read as the reverse complement.
ATAATAAGTATTTGTCCGTGTTTATTTTTTTTATCTCTTACTATACTATATTATAATGAGAATATATTTTTTGATGATTTAATTTTTTTAAAGTTTCTAGTCAGTAAACTTGGGATGGGAAAATTGCGGAAGTTGATGCTGGAAATAATATCTATTAGGTCAAGATATTAGAACTAACGTAGGCAGAAAATTCTTAGCATTAATAAATATTTCACTCCCCCAAATAAATACCATACAATTGAAATGCTATAAATACCACTTACTCCAGCGGGCGATCCATGAAATCTAAAATAACCGCTAGAGCTAAACCCAAATCTGTCCCATGTTCATGCAGAAGAAAAAGTTATGTCACTTATAACAAAGATGCAACGTGAAATCCGTCATTTACACCTGGCAGCTCTAATCACTAAACAACCAGGAAAAAATATGTGGAAATGATGCTAGGAAGTTTTAAGCAAAGATTCTACGCACATAATGAATGATTCAGGAACGAAAACAAGAGAGCAGCTACAACACTCGCACACCAGCTATGACGAAGATACCCCTACAATATAGAATGGAAAATATTAGTCCATCTTAGACCATATATCAATGGATCCAAGAGATGTGCACTGTGGTCTGCCGAAAAATTGTGAATACTACCAGGAATAGCTTCCTCGTGCAAATACATAAATTCAAAATTGGAAATATTCAGAGCTTTTCCAATCAGGAACAAATACGTATTATATACACTTGGAGTGAACAAACAACTACACAAGATCTACCACCTTAAAAACTCTTTTCCAAATATCACATTGATCATCACGCCCGCACGAGGGGAGTCACGCGAATGAAAACAGTGAGAATGGGTCAAGGATTTAATTTAACGGAATACTAATGTGGATGTGATTTTTTAAGACGATTTGTCTGAGAAAAAGCAGCTAATGCTTTGCTTTAAACCAGTTGTAACAAAAAAAATTGACTGTATGATAATTCATACACACAAACACACACACATACACATACACACACACACACATATATATATATATATATATATATGTACACACACACTCACTCACCCCCATATATATATATATATATATATATATATATATATATATTATATATATATATTATATATATATATATATATATATATATATATATATCGTCGTGTAAATGAACTCATCGACTCGATTTCAAATCCAGGACGCAGCTGGTAATATTTTTCATAGCACAAATACCTTTGGGAAAAGTAAATATCCTACTCTTCTTTCTTCAGCTATGGGTAAATGGTAGGGCAGACTATGCTCTTTAACCTTGGTATGGCAACCGGTCTAGGAGAACAAAGACTCTGAGATTTAACCTGTGAAATCCTGGTTAAAAGTAGACCCTGTGTCGGTTCTGTGTGCTAGTTGTGAATATATTATATATATATATATATATATATATATTATATATGTGTGTGTGTCTGTGTGTGTGTTGTGCGTTTCGTGTATGTGTATTTGTGTTCTATATATATTGTCCTATATATAATGTATGTGTGGGTGTAACAGGTTGTAACTAAAAATCTAAGGTATATGAGAACCAAATGTATATTCATCTATTGAATGAGTATCATCCAAAGATTTTTTTAATAAAAGAATTGAGATCATAAAATTTCTATAAGCGAACATATTTGTAAATTAAAATGTAGCTAATAAAAGCATTAGATAATTAGAAAGGAAAATGACATTTATTAGTGTTACAAAGTTACGATAAAGATATTTTTATGATAAACAATGAATAAACGTCTAACCTTATACCGTAAAAAGTTAAATAAAATGATATCAACAAAACAGATAATCATTTTCTAAAACTATTTTGAAATTAAACAAGTAATAGAAAATATTAGAGTAGCTTTTTTTAAAATAAAATCGAAAATTTCTATCTGAATTTCTGGGATGAAAAATTGTTATTATTCACAGTGAGGATCAGATTAGCGTGCTCATCTTAGTTGTTATTATAGTCACTACATTTTCGGTCGCTTTATCCTCCGGCCTCTCCCGGTCATATAGGATAATCGGTAATCCTCTGGGAACTGAACACTTTATTAGATGTACAGAGGGTATTGTACTCATTCCTCTGTTCATGCTTAGAGGTATCTTCGTATCAGCTGATTCTTTTTAGTTCATTCATCTCCGAAATGTAACTTCCACTGAACCAGTTGTATATGACTTTGAAATAGCGACATATATCGACAGACGGAAGGCTTGGTTATTGGTTTAAAATTACCTCAAGTGATGATGCATATTACACGAGATGCTAACAATGTAGCTGAGATAAGTAAATTACACCTTCGTACTCTGGCCTCACCAGGAGGATGTTCAATTTCTGATGGACCAAGTGAACTCAGTAAGATCCTAAGTACAATTTATGATGGAAATATAGGAAGACGATCAGTTGACCTTCCAGGATGTACAAGTAACTCGCACCGAAGATGGGTTGAAGATATCCGTATATCGTAACGGTATATTCCCCAGACAATGCCAGATGATCTATTCGAAGCAGGCATCTAATCTCTTTATATATATATATATATTATATATATATATATATATAATATATATATGAGGAAGAGAGAAGAGAGAGAGAGAGAGAGAGAGAGAGAGAGAAAGCGAGAGAGAGAGGAGAGAGAGAAAGAGAGAGAGAGATCATCAAAAAGTATTTTTTTATACAGTGACACCTTGACTTACGTAACAAAATTTTCTGGTATATGAATCAAATTTTCCACGTTGAAAATTAACTGAAATGCCATTAAACCCTTCCCAGCACCCCGCAAAAAACAGCTATTTTCAATGGAAATTTGTTTTAACTAGCAAGGTATAGTCAACAATTAATTGCACTACAAAGTAGATACAATCATATTTTTTTCTTTTCGCTTCTGAACGTGGTTAATATAATCCGTTTGTTGGTTTTTAGGTTTATTTGTATAACGACCTATTATCTTCTAATGGATCTCTCCGATAAGAAAAAAGCGGGAATTTATCCAAGCTGTAGCTTGAGACAGTATTAATATATGGCCTACACCACTTGTACTCAAAGGAAACGCTTGGAGATAAAAGCTAATGGGAACTACACTTGCAAACCGGCACATAGGCGTACCAATATGGGTCGTCCATCAAAGCCTACATTGAGCAGTTCTGCGTGGATACTGAATGCTGAGCAGAGGGTCTTCAGAGAGCAATGAATGGCGAAAGTTTGTCATAGATAAAACATGTTACTAGTGCAACATGATGATGATAATATATGAGAGAGATAAAGAGGGAGAGAAACAGAGGTGGGGAAAGAAATTTAGCTATCTTATTATAATGGAGATTGTGTGTTTGTCTGTCTGTAAGCGAAACTATATCACTACTCAAGTCACAATTCCCTTCCCATTCTCCATGATTTTATTTGTATTTAAACCCTAATTATCAATAACATTGTTTTACATTATTAATATTGTTGGCGTATCTACATACAAATAACATGCAAATGTATTTATATATACAACAAAATAGCGGTTTACAGTGTGAATAGAAAGCCTAATTTGCATATTGATTTTTTAAAAATTGATTTTATTGAACATGTTCTTGGTATTATTAATTTCTAATTGTTTGGTTTTATCTTAATAAATATGAGCAAATATCTCCGATATAAATCTTAAAGAAATCCATTAACAAGAAGAAATAACAGTAATTATATTCTTACTTCCTATTTAACTAAATAGTTTAAATTTAGACTAATTTTAGCAATGAAAGACGGAAGGCGGTGGAAGAAAATAAGTTTTAGCTGTTCTTATTTTTCGATTATACCCACCTCTGTTTCAATTTTTTTTTATCTTCATTTTTTTTATCATCAATTCATATTCAGTTTCTAATTTAATATAATATTTTATTACATCAAACCATAAATAATTGTACCCGGAGGGTGCACATATTTGTTAGTTTAATCTAATTACTTAAATAATGTTCGGAAAGGTTATAAATTTGGTTTGATTCCTTTCCAATTCACTATTGTCGTGTATTTGGGTAAAATAAATTTAGCGATAAGCTGAACCAGTATTTCACATTGTTCTCTTACTTGAGGTACTGCATTTAAGAGGAAGTGATTCCTACCCATTGATAAAGAACCTAATTTCCTTGCAGTTAACACGACTATTTCTGTGATATGCACTCCTTCATAGAGGCGCTACTTACAAAAGACATTAACATTAAATCTATTAATCTATTGTTGACACTTCCACGGTTTATATAAATGTTGCTCTTTTCCGCCCTTCGTATGTAGGCCTTATCAGCGGCAATTGACCGACAGGAATAGAATCGCTGAGGCATTGTAAACTGCCATTATCCCATCTCTGTCATGTCATGGTCAGATGAATTAACGTACGTCCACTAAGTGATTGTTGTTATGACTACATGGAAGACAAGGGCACGAAAGGTTATGAGGTCTTATGATCCGTCACAAGTGACATACGAATAAGGATCTTATAAGCTTCTTTTTTTTTTTCTCGTAGGAGAGTGAAGTAAAAGTTAACGGTGAAACTTTTAGTGGAAGTGCCATTTTCAAAAGGAAGGAAAAAAATCGTACACGCATACACACACACAATGGCACTAAAACACAAAAACACACAGACACGTACACAGACAGGCGCGCGCACACATACACAGCACACATACACACACAGACACACACATACACACACAGACAGACAGGCGCGCGCCGCGCACCACACACTCACACACACACACACACACACACACACACACATATATATATACATATATAATATATATATATATATATATATATGATTTTGATGTTACAGTTGTGAGCATATATATATATATATATATATATATATATATACGTATGTATATGGAGGAGCGCGTGGCTAGTGGTTAGAGTCATGGAAATTGGACTCGTCGATTCGAGTTCAATTCCTCATTTCACATTTCACATGGCATTTTCACATAGCGCTTAATACTCTTGGGAAGGGTTATGAATCCATATATTCTCCCTCCAGCTATGGGTTAAATAGTAGGGCAGACTGAGCCCTTCAGCATTTGGTAGGTAACCAGTCTAGGAGAGGGATAACTCTTAATTCAAAATTCCCTCCAGCAATGGGTTAAATAGTAGGGCAGACTGAGCCCTTCAGTCTTCGGTAGGTAACCAGTCTAGGAGAGGGATAACTCTGAATTCAAAATTCCTGAGGTCGGTCGTTGATTGGGTTTGTAGCAACCCTTGATGCACCAATTATTTCCTATCGACTGTGCCAAAAGGTGTGGATGGTCCAACACAAGCCCTCACCACTATAAACAAATCACTGTGTGGGTGTTCATTGTACGAACCCTCATGCGTTGAAAATCGACGAGAGAGTCCATAATATATATAATATTATTAGTAAATATGGTTGGCACTATTATACTAGAAAAAGCAGTAGTAATCCAACGTACAGTGTTATTAGAAGAGTGCTCAATATCTGTGATAGAGCGTTGATAGATGAATGAATGAACAAATAAAAAGTTTAGCTTTTATCTATTTACATGGGAACAGTATTTACAACCAATGGTTTCCTGCTAACGCATTCTTCAGGTAAACATACATACGCACACGTACAAACAAAAATACGCACACGTACAAACAAAAAGCTCATTCGACATCACGTAAACACGTAAACATGCAACACGAGAATACAGTTAAAAAACGCACACATTTAACCATTTACACCATTTCTATCATTTAAAAAAAAATCATTTATCTGACGAATGCGTTAGCAGGAAACCATTGGTTGTAAATATTGTTCCCATGTAAATAAATAAAAGCTAAAACTTTTATGTGGCTCATTCATCATCTATATATATATATATATATATATATATATATTATATATATTATATATATAATATATGTGTGTGTGTGTGTGTGTGTGTGTGTGTGTGTGTGTGTGTGTGTGTGTGTGTGTATTTGGTAGCATTCTTTCATTTATACATGTGGAATAAAACAAAAGGCAGGTCTCCTGTTTAATCTTTTCAAGCTTTCTGGCAAACTTTTTTTTATATTTTTTGATGGAAGTCGTGATTAGTCAGCCGAAGTTCATCCCAAGTACATTACCAAAATATCTTAACGGAAATACGCATATTCTGCACAAAGAAAAAAATAAAGAAAAAACTCCAAACACTAGAAGCTTTATACAAAACAATACAAACCATCCTTAAATAAATTAATTTTCAATGCAGAACTCACATTTTAAAATGCCTCTAACACGTTTCCTAATCAATTCTCCTCTTTCCAGCTCCACACCCCTCATGATGGCACTTAGAAGTGCCGAAAAGTACTCGGTTATGAACTTCGGTGGACTAATCCACGAATTCCATCCAAATATAAAGAAAAGTTTGCCAGAAAGCTTGAAAAGATCACCAATAAAATCACTAAATAGGGGAGCTGCCTTTTGTTTAATTCCACACACAACACCACACACACACACATACACACTCACACACACACACACACACACACACACACATATATATATATATATATAAATATATATATATATATATACCACTTCATTCGCAATTGGGCCAATTTCTCAAGTAGAGTTTATCAGGGTTTGAAGTCTAAGGTTAAAGAGCCCAGTTTGCCCCACTATTTACTCACACTCGCATACACAGACACACGCATATATATATATATATATATATATATATATATATATATGTGTGTGTGTGTTGTGTGTGTGGTGTTGTGAGTTGTGTGTGTGTGTGTGTGTGTGTGTGTGTGTGTGTGTGTTAATTCAATTTTATATATATGTATATAACTATGTTGCTCACCTAAGCGTGCTATTTTATGTAATTTTGTATGTTATGCAATGTAATCACGTAGAGAAAATTAAATTAAACATTAATTTTTCTGCTTATTCGTTTAATTATATGTTGAATGATATGACCATCATTATTGAAATAGGCAATCCTCAAAAATTATTCCAATTTATAAACAATAATAACTTATGTAATGCAAAAGTCATCCTTATTATATTCTCTTGATTAACAAGAGAACATTTTAACGTTATACGTCATCCGAATTAAAAAGATCTAAATAAAATTATAGGTTTTGCAAGATTCTCATAGGTGGCAGTTTGTAGCGTGTGTATCATGTTGACATAAACAGTTCAAACTGTGGTAGGTAGCATCATGCAAAAATATTTGTTTTCTGAGACTATATTAAATGGTAGCTAATCAAACAAAGTGCTCGCCGGATTGAACATAGATCTGTCACAATGTTTTAGGTGGCCGAAAAGTGCAAACCATGTGAAACTTTATAGATGAACGTACACAGAGAAGCATGTTTTAGGTCAAAAATGTTTACTAATGGTCTAAACATGTTTGCCACTGGGAGTGTTTTCCTATCATTGTGAAAATTCACATTATTTAATTGAATAAATCCTTATATATATATATATATATATATATATATATATATATATATATATATATATTATATTACTTATTTATTACATATACACTCCCACTTTGGTCGAGTACTTTAAATGGGGATTTAATTGTAAATTCACTGTTCTGGCGTGTAGCTAAACCATGCTTTGTTTACAAATGTTTGAGGCCTCTAGTGAATACATTTCCGCTTAGAAATGTAGCAATTAAATATTCTCTATATATCTGACAGCTGCCTCTGGCCGCACGGGTAAGAGGATCGGCGAACGAAAGTTCATTCGGGTCTCAAACCCGGCCAGGGGTAGCTGTTAATCTATAACCACACTGATGAGAGGTGATACCACGCAACACGTGTCTGTGGATTACTTATTTATTATATATATATATATATAATATATTATATATTATATATATATATATATATATCAAGTAAGTCATCGGGGTGGCCTAAAGTCGATATCAGACAATCAGCGAGGGATTCTATCCCTTCTCACTAGCACATATCACAACCTGTGCCCCCCACCTCCAAAAAAAATAACCACCGCTTTGTTCAAACTACTACCATATATATATAATATATATATTATATATATATATATTACAAGCTCATATATATATATATATATATTATATACAGCTCACATATACATATATATATATATTATATATATATATATATATATATATATATATATATATGTAAAATTTCAGACTATATAATGCAACATATAGATACGCATATATGGGTATATATATGTACAAACTAAGTAATGTAAAATACATACCCCAAACTTATTTTAAATAAAGTTAAATTTAATTCTTAGTTTAAAATTCAACTCTTAGGTATGTATATATATACATATACACACCAAATACAACCATGTACATAGGCACCCACGCGAACTCGCACACATGCGCACACAAAAAGTAAACATAGACACATATATATAAACACACACACACACACACCAAAAGTGGAAATTTAAGTAGAAAAACACAGAAATTCTCTAGAACAAAAAACAAATTACAAACACACACACCTGACATATCAAATGAACATCTGATGAACTATATCAGAAAAAAACTCTAATAAAAGAGTTATAAAAGCTCAGTTAATGAATTTATTACCAAGCCACCTCGAAAACAAAAACACCTATTTAAAAGACTAATGTTAAAAATGAAATTACTTTATACTCCACTCCCACCAAACAGGATGAGGTATGTTAAATACTCATGTATATATATATACCTGCATATAAGGATTCATTTTCATATTATTGATCAAAGCCTGAAGAAGACACCAGAAGATCAGAAACACGTGTTGCATATGTAAGATAAAAATAATAATTTTTTTCTGAAAACATAATACATTTTGCGGACCTTCTTTTTTATAAAATATTGAATATTCTCCCGTTGGAACCAGAACAACATTTTATATATATATATATATATATATATATATATATATATATATATATATATATATATATATATATATATATAATAACGTTTATATCAACACTGTTGTTGGCAAGAATAATTATAAAACGCTCTTGTTTAATAATCGCTTAAAACCGTCATTAAAATGGAAATGAACAATAAAACTATTTCAGTTTCAATCTTCTTTTTAATTACTTTCCTATTGTTTTTAAGAAGCAATTTTTCAAGTGAAATATGCAAGTATTTTGAACCTCATTAGGAAAACATTGGTACTTTTGTCAAATTTTATACCAGGCTACTTCTAAACACGTTATAGACCAGAAAAGGCGATTGATATGGTGATAACATTTTATTAAGGACACGGATCTAGACAAGCAATCAAGACAAACAACCTCTGCAGCTTCTCAGAGAGAGAGAGACAGAGACAGAGACAGAGACAGACAGACAGACAGAGACAGAGACAGAGAGTTGATTATGAAAATTATATTTAGTTAATATTGTTTTGGTTTCTTTGTTTAACGGCATATCAACCTTCATGGTTAATTTAAGGCTAAATCAATCCTTCTAGAAAAACCGTAGTGATATTATTTAACCCATAGCTTGGAGCACAAGAGATTTAATACCTTTCATAAGGGAATTAGGCCAAAACTAAACATAAGAGCGCGAATGGTTTTCAAACTCTCCTACAACAACGTCACAGTCCCGCACTTTAGCCACGATGCCACGGGGGGTATTTCATTCAGAACAGAGAATACTATTAGTATAAAGTTAGTAAATATGCGAAAAAATAGTGATCAATTGATTAATGATCGATTTTACTTATGAAATTCTTCTAATCATGTTTGATAACCTGCTATAATATTTTATGGACATGTGTAGGGATATGTTTCACACTTAATGCACATAATCTTTAAGTTGTTGCACATTGATAATTTTTCCTTCTCTTGCATTTTTGTTTTTAAATCCATTCAAGTACGCAATTGGATTCAGATCAGGAATACTTCCGCTGGCAATATTTATGGAATTAACACATTTACACAAGGCCAATCTGAGTGTTATTCAGGATTAAATAAACTAAGAGACCAGATACAAGACATGTTTTTATTTAGCAGCTGAAAATTCTGTCTTCCTAAAATATACTTTAAACAAACTAGATTAAAGTATTTAGATCAGTGGTATAATATTTTCCGAAGCCACCCAGAGGAAAATATAGAAACCAACCAAAGCTGAGTATGTGAAGGTCAATTTAGAAGATTTATTCTCTTATCCGGAATAATATTTTCAGACTAATTTAGACGTGTGCATCGTATCACAGATATGCATAGATCTCCAACCACACATCTGTTTTGGATTTCTATCATACTTTTAGATATTATCTGGTGTTAAGTTGAGATGACATCTTAAACCATCTTTGAGCAATCCAACATATAATAGTGGAAAGGGATGAAATCGGAATAGGTAGGGGGTTCCAGCACATAAAAGAACAATTGGTTAATCGTTACGAATGTGTTTTGTCATGCAACTTAAAAACTTTCTTTGGCAATAGGCTTCGGCATTTGGTGCGAATTGCTGGCTACAGTTTGTTAATCTGCAAAGCACTGTATCTTCCACTTTTACGATTTTTGTGGCCATCCTTTGGGCTTCAAGCAAGAGCATTGTCCAGCGAAGATTCATTGTTTTAAGCAGGGCTTGATCCTTAGTGAAGAATCCTTTGGTTATTTCTTGGTGCTCCTCAGTCTTGCAGGTCCTTCGTCATTGATTGGCAATGGATGTCTGTTAGTATCAGCGATTAAGTAGTTAACCAATCACCTATTCGGGCTGTTGATTGTCAGCGGCTAAAACTACGTGGCCTCGATTAGTCTATAAATTTAAATGGTGGACCACAGCACGGCTTATACCCACCAAATATTCCAACACTATCTTTTTGCAAGTAGTCCTTCAGTAGAAACACTTTTGAGTCCGCAAAAAGGGTTAGTATCGCCTTTCGCGCGGACGCCCGAATCTTGAATTTCATCGTTGCTGGCGAGCCAGGATTTTCCACTCCATACATTCTCTTGTAGATTCTGCCATTTAATGATGTGCCCACGTGTAACAATTCCACTCAGAATATCTCCCCATCATTGTTGTACCGATCGAGAAAACATTTGCAAACCTCGAGACATATGCGCTTGTGTTCTGCAGCAAGACCTTGGCACCCATCTCGCACAGACTTCATGGAATCTGGATAATTCGTGGATGATTTGATTGGCAGAACTATGTTTAATATGCATAGGACAAGTCACCTCATCGATCATTACTCGCTGGTTCGCCAATACCATCTATCGTGCTTGTTGAATCTGCTCATCAGTGGTGACAGTTGACTGGCTTCCTGCTCCCTTTTTAGGGTGTCACGGGAAACTTATAAACTCACCCACTCATACACACGTATATGCGTTATTGCACTGTCCCTGTATTGTGCAAAAGCATCCAATGAATTTAAGCCCCTAATTCTCCTTCCGAACAGAGAAAACGATACTGCAAGAAGCACGGACATATTTAAACTGTAAAGGAGCAAAGAAAATAGCGCGACCAGAAAAGTGCAAACTATAAACACGCATGCACAGAAGACAGTGTGAGAATAATAAAGATGTGCTATGGTGAAAGTGCGGATAGTTTTTCACATTGTTTCTATGTCTTGAAACACGGCCTTGGAATTCTTGGTTTTACGCCTATCTGATATTTCCTGATCGACGAGGTTCTTGCAACCGAATGAAATTTCTTCAACAATCTAGTTGCTCTACTGTGGTCAATTACACCTTAATCTTTCGCAAAAATATTGTTTTTGTTTTGTTTTTGTTTTTTTGTTTTTTTGTTTTTTTTTTTACTTCCGCAGCGTAAGTGCCCAGTTGGAACACGGAAAGCATAAGTTTCCGCAATATACTCAAGTTTAGATTCATCTATACGGCTTTCAAATATACACTGAATTATGCGAATCTCACAACGTGTGAGCGCACATACTACCACAATACTATCAACCACTGCAGATACATGTACACAGTTTTAATTGCTTCGATTACGTGTAATTACTTGTGTTGCAAACTAGCAAGTATCTAAACATTGCAAAACTTTTGGCTCACCCTCGTAGTTTTACTGTTTATACTTTTTTGTGCTCCTGTTCATCTGAACAACTATTCTTGGATATAGCAATTTTCCCAGTTTAGCTGCTATTTGCTCAATATAAATCCAAGGATTTTACCTGTTTTTTTTTTTTTTAAATATGGCTTGGTATGTATTATTTTGATATTTTGTTTGGTTAGTTGCGGGTTTAACGGCATCTCAACTCATTGGGTCATTTTATGCCGAAAATGCTTTTTTTTATTTATTTCTTAATGGGTACTCAATCTTTTTAAAGAATCCATTTTTTAAAACATTTTTAGAACTCATTTTGTTCTATTTAACCCATAGTTGGGACACTAACAGGTACTACCAGTCCGGGGCAGAGTGGATCTGGGAGTAATAGGGTTGGCGCAATTATATAGGAGCTAGGGCTTGACGGGACTAACCAAATGATCGGAGGAGGCCTCACCGACTGCCCGTCTAGCCTAAGTAAGGGCCAAAATGGACTGTTGCATATCGTGTTCTACTCAGCCTTCATGGTTCCATCCTTAAGTATCACGGGTTGCCAACCTGATATTTCGGACTGTTGTACTCATCTTTATGATGAAATACGCATAGATAATATTTCATCCGATATAACCTCCGGGCCTACTTCATATGTTTCTTGTCCTGAAATTCCTAGAAACATATTATTAAGCCTTATCTAAATAAATAAAAAAATAAAAAAGGTAGACAAATAATATTCAATCGGTCTGAACTCGATTTAATACAACAATGGAGAACATTAGAAAAACTAAATTAAAAACTGACACGAAGACAAACTGCCATACATTCATATACAGAATCAAATAAGCAGGAATTTCATGACAAGAAACACCCGAAGATGGCCGGAGGGTATGTGTGTTTCACAATAAAGATGACAACAGTCCGAAAAATCAAATTAATACATACATCCCAGAAAGCTTTTATTTCTCTGCTCGTCTACATTTTATATATGTAACTACTGATTATAGAAAAAACTTATCTACTACAATATATAAAAATGACTATTCCCAAAAGGTTATTGAATGAACTACCCAATATATGCACCCTCTGTGTACAAGGATTTACATTTTAATGTAATAAAAGATTATATTAAATTAGAAAGTCCAAGGAAACTAAATGAGAATGCAGTTAAAAAGATTTGAAATAGAGTGATGTATAATCGAAAAATAGAACAACTGAAACTAAATTTTCCTAATTTAACTATTTAGTTAAAATAGGAAGTAATGAATAAAATTACAGTTATTTCTTCTTGTTTTCTGAGATTTATTAAAATCAAAACTTTTATAAGAATAGGCATATTAGCTTTCTCGTTCACTCTGCAAAACGTTTTTTTTTGTTGTATATATAAATACAGTTGCATGTTATAAGGATGAATATATGCTCAACAGTATGAATAATGTAAAGCAATTTTATTAATAATTTAGGTTTAAATAGATAAAATCATGGATATTGTGACGTAAATAACAAAGGGAATTGTGACTTGAGTAATCAGCTAGTTTCGGTTACAAACAGACAAACACATAATCTCTATTATAATAAGATATTACTACAGACTCATAACACTGAAAATACTGTCAATCAACTCGTCCAGTATATGTAATTCAGTTCACTTATCTTAAAAAGCATTTAACGTCAAATTCTACTATATCTGGTCTTACACTACGTTTCATTCTGGACTATACCAATTTACTATAATTCTTTTGAAATAACTAAACATTAATAACATAAACTAAAAAAAAGTAACTGTACAAATGGTTTCACTTATAACTGTATCTTGAAATATCGTAATACGTTTCACGCCGGAAGTTTTGATCGCATTAACCTCGGCATTGTGGGTGTATAAGTAAATGCAATCTATCGTATTGACCAATCATAACATTTTCTATTTTGCTGTGGGTGGGGATGGGGTGCATTTTACTATCTCAGTGTTACTTTTGAATGATTTTGTTCTCTATACCAAACCAATCTACTTGAACGGTAATGGGAAACATAATGCAACGTTGCCAAAACACTTTAGACTGAGGCTGAAGGAGGCATACATATACATACATATTACGAACAACCAATTCTAATTTACTTACTATTATAAACACAAGATAGACAGACACCAAAACACATAACTATTATATATATATATATATATATATATATATATATATATATATATATACGAAGTGAGCTAAATCGTTTTGGTGGATTGTTTTTAGTTTTAGTATTTTCTCATTTCATTACTTTTGGATTTTTCTTTCACTTTTTATATTTTTGTATTGCTATAATTTTTTTATTTCATTACTCGTGTATTTTTTTCATTCACTTTTTATATTGGTATCTGATGTCGCATTTGTGTCAAATTACATTTCGCTAATATCGAAAGCAATAACAGCGACAACGATTGCGTATATAGAGTGGGAGTGAAAGAAAAAAAACATATTTTGCATCTGAAAAAGAATAAATAAAATGTAACTCTGGAAAGTAGGGAAAAAATAAATATACATAATCTCTTTTTTTCCGATTCTTGGAACAATTTTCATTTTTTTCTCCTTAAGTTTGACTTGTAAGCGACAACAGACATGATTGCTTCCGCATAAAAAATGAAAACAAATGAAACAAAAAAAAAAAAACAATCATAAAAAAACGCTAGCAACCAAAGATAAAAAAAATTATATATCTTGCATAGGCAAATAGATATATCTGTAATTAAATATTTATACAAAACTGTCGATTCTGATATATGCAAAAATGATTTATTAGATAGTTGGAAGCTGAAATATGTCAAATGTATAATTTTTAATCAGATATAAATGAATCTGTCTGATAAATATCTAAATGCCGAAGCATTTAAAAATTTCCTGGATTTGATGACAAAGTGTTTTTAGTATATGTAACAAATTTGTGTTTCCTTTATGCAAATCCATAGCAATCTTGTTCTGCAATCAATGGCTTTCGGCAACATTCACATACATTCTTAGAAGAACCATTCCAGTTTTGATTTGATTAATTTGTCTGGGGATTTTTCGAAATATTGTTAGAACCCGTGGGAAGAGAATACGTGCTGCAGGGAATTAAACACATACATCCATGAATGTTACTAATTAAATATTTATAGAAAATTGCCTATCACATATATGTAATGTAAATGTCTCGCGCTCCATAAATGTGCGATCACTCAACGTCATTGATGAGGGGATGGTTTCGTAGCTAGTACGTTTTAGGGGGGATTTACTAACCCACAAACTCCCTGGATTTGATTTCTGATTTGTTCCCCTTTTGCAAGTCGATAACACGGCAACGATGCTCTAATAAATTTCTTGATTAAGGCACCAGTCAAGTTGAACTGGTTTCCAGAAGAGGTTCAATGGTTATATATTCATGACAAGAGTGAAACACCAAATAGGAGTACGTTGGTCGTAATCAAGCTTGATAAGTCTCGCCAAACATTCCTGCCCAAAGATAAAGACAATAAGCACATCCGGGATCGATACCGTTGATTGTCAGATAGTTATTAGTGGTGCTTCTCCAAGACCATATATATATTTACCAACCCCTCCACACGAGTAGGATGTGACACAAGGTCAATTTCTTAAGCGGAGTTCAACAGGTTTGAATTCAGAATTTTCCTTCTCCTAGGCCGGTTGCCTAACCAAGATTAAAGAGTCCAGTCTGCCCTACTATTTATCCATAGCTGGAGGGAGATTAGGATCCATACCTTTCCCAAGGGTATTAGCACTAAGTGAAATGCAATTACCATGTCCAGGATTTGAACTCGGGGTGACGAGTCCATTTCCCATGACTTTAACGATTACACCACGCTTCTCCAAGACCATATAAGTTTATAAGACTGATGATGATGATGATGATGATGATGATGATGATGATCACGAAACCGGTCGTCTTCAAAATACTCTACTATTTAACCATGGTTTTCTCAAGGGCATTAGCGCAAAAATGAACACAGCTTTGTGCAGGATTTGAACTTGACTCATCGACTCTGTTCCCTAAGAGGAAAACCGCTATGCCATGCACCTCCGTCTATCTAAAACAAGCTTAAAATTATCTATTACCGAGTTTGAAGCTGAAATATATTACAGAGGAATTGGATTGGAATTTTCTTCATTCGCTTTTTCAACACAATTTCTCAAACACAATATTAAGATTAACAAATGCTACACGATGCATTTTTGTCATATGATTATATTCATAGGAAATACACAGCGAACACTCCTCTCATTGTATGGTTCTGGCTGAACAAATTAATTGATATTACCGGCATGCCTACACGTCTGGGGGTATTTTATACACAGAGGTTAGGGAATAGCGTTCATTGTACATATTTACATTTTTGTATTTCTCAAGAATGTTTTGTTTTTGTAAATAGTTCTTTCGAAAAAGAATAATTTAAACCTATTCATTTGATCCATAGAGTGGATACTAATAAGTATAGTGAACCGGGAGTAATGGCAATGAATGAGTACTCCACTCTACATATTTACAGAACTATAGCCCAGATCCTGTTTTGTTGATGCTTTACATTATATCAAGTTGCATAATGGATAAATATGTGTGATGAGAGAAATCTTTTTAACTAAGTTTGAAAGCAAATTATAAATTTTATTAAGATATTTACTCCTATCTTCTCATACTTTGTTTTAAATTGGGTATGTGTGAATGTGTGTGTATATATATGTGTCTAAGTTCGGGTATACGGAGTCTAGCTGTACTGACAGATTTTCACCTATGCGATTGTTCAAACCAACCAATGTTGAATAAATTATTATTTTATTTTTGCTTGAGGTAAATGCATGTATCTCATAAAATTCGATAATTATAGTTGACAAGTAAATCCCGCAAAGGATGGCTCGCTTGCAGAACACCGTACACTGTTTCGACTTTATTAAGTCTCTTCAGCGATGTAACGACTCTATGTGATGGTCTTGTATGCCTGTGAAGATTCCTGTTCACATCGCTGAAGAGACTTAATAAAGTCGAAACAGTCTGTACGGTGTTCTGCATATCCTTTGCGGGATTTACTTGTCAAGATTATTTTCTATAATTATATTTTATATACATGCATTTATAATTGCCTTATATATATATATATATATATATATAAGTTTAGGGTAAAGAATAATGTAAAATAAAATAAAAAATAAAAATACCCAATCAATTGTGACAAAAAAGAAAAATAATAATCATAGAAAAAGGACTCAATACATACCTGCAGAACCAGTTTAAGAACACGAATCAATGACATGAGTTAATAAACCATATTTCCCTGATAAGGATGTTATGGATAATTTTGATTGCTTAGTACATATACTCTTCAAAGTATCGCGTATGTTTTCCTTTGCATATATGATCGATTTGTAAAAAAAATATCTTTATAAGAGTATACAGTGCAAATGGTATAGTCTGATCCTGGTTAGACATATGGAACGGGTGGTTACATTTTGTCAGAAGTAGAGTATACAGGCATTACACTTCGATCATAGGCAAAAGTGACCATCTATATGTAAAAACAGTTTAGCCAGGAATCCATGTTTGATAACAATATAAGATACCATACCGGTTTACAATGATTCATTATGTTGTAGTATTAAAAATGCGGGATAAAAAAAACATAATATGTGGCTAGAATGAAAACAACTGATTTCATTTCCTTGATTTAATTGATTCTGTGACTCATTATCGTTATTAAAATGTAAGGAATTGTCCAATAACAATCAACTTCAAAAGATTCAGACTTTTTCATAGTTCGTTACGTTGGTTAAAACTTTTTCTTTATGATAACATATCCTTTTATATGTATATATTACAAAGGTACGCGGCTTGTGTTTGTAAATAAGATAAAAGAAAAAATATTCTAATGAAATAATTCTGATGTATATTGGAATTAAAGAAACTTAGCTTAGTATGGTTCATGACAATACATAGTAATGACTAGCAATGGCACTCAGCGATGCCCGGGAAAACAGATCAGTGTCAAAGCATTTAATGAAATAAGATATACAAGGTGTGTAAAAAAGTATCAATAGTTTTGTACTTTTGTACTTTTTGACATCCCTTGTATTCTAAAAACTATAACGTTCCATTTATCGTTCATTTCTGTATTGGTAAATACAGCTTCAAATCCGACAACTTTTATGACACACCTTATATCCTGAAAAAGAAATAACGATCCATTCATTGTTCATTTATATCTTGATAAATACAGCTTCAATCTCGATACTTTTATGACACGCCATATATATGTACTAGAAAAAATCTATGGATATAGAAATATGAACATGAAATAAATTCAAAGCTAATAGTTTTATACATGAATGATTGATTGGCGGGTTTTAATGTCTAAGGTTATTTATGCCTTTAGGTTAGGGAATTGCGTTCATTGTATTTACATTTTCTGTAGTCTTTTTTCTCCGATTTTATTTTTTGCTTATGATCCTGTTGAGTACGAATAAATTTTACCCATAGATTGGATCATAGCAATTAAACTCCTGTTTAGAGTTAATGATAATGGAGATGTACTCCAGATTCCCCTATCCTACTTCAAAGTTAAACCATCTTGCCATAAATGACATAATTTGGAATATGTTGTTGTCTTTGAATGGAGACTGAAGAAATTATTTGTTGGTTATGTCTCATAGGGTATCTCCAGTTTTTACTATCTTCTCACATCAACCTTAATAATAATAAAAAAAACAGAATATTTACACAGAACATAAACAATATTATTACGTATATATATATATATATATATATATATATATATATATATATATATATACATATATATATATATAAAGATAAACCTAATGAGTCAGATAAACCTACTAAAAAATTCGCTTAGTGCTTCAGGGCTAAGCTCCGACTGGCGGTTTTTGTAGGAATATATATATATATATATATATATATATATATATATATATATATATATATATATATATATAAATTGTTTTTTTCTTTTGCCAAATATTATACCAAAAGATTATTTTTGGTTGGTGCGATTATCTTGGTCTTTTCTTTTTTTACAAAAACTTTTTTCTCCCCGGGTGATGTTTGGTAGAATATTTTTACAATCAAACTATTTGCCGGCCTTTTTCTCACCGCGAGGATTTACCAACAAGTTTGGTATATTAAATTAATATATATATATATATATATATATATATATATATATATATATATATATATATATATATATATATATATATATATATATATATATATATATGTGTGTGTATGTGTGTATGTGTGTATATGTGTATGAAATACATACACAAAATTTGTATGTGTACTTTTGAGTTTCCAATTTTGGTTGAATCCTATCACGGAAACCCTTGATTCCATTAACGTACTCACACACACACACACACACACACACACACACATATATATATATATATATATATGTGTGTGTGTGTGTGTGTGTTCAAATTATTATCTAACCATTATTACAGAAAGTATCCAATTTAATATTTAAAATGTTCACGCCATAGAAAAAAAGGATACACTGTGCTATATAATTGATTATCATGTCAGGATATGTCTCGAAAAGAAGAAAAATAATTCTGAGATTTTCATCGTTATGGATTAAAATTATCCTTATTAATCTCTATATATTTTACTTCATTAAGTAAACAAAGAACATCAAAGAAAAACGTTGTTTTTTAAAAATAACTTCTAAATTCGAATTATGTCTATGGTTTAGCATTTTCGTTGTATTGTAAACTCGCTAGCCTGGACAAATCAGTCAGAACTGATCAAAACTCAACTCCTTTCCCAGCGGCAGTAAAATGAACCCTTATTTACCCACAAGTTGATCAACAATATCTGTTGCCATCCTATCTGTTATGTGGTAAACGGTGTCATTTGACAAAGGAACAGGCTGATGACATGCCGAATCGTTTCATGGGGTGATTAAAAAACTGTTTTTTTTCTGTTAATTCTGTCTTTCCTCTTCTGGCTTACCAAAATGACTCTGATGTTTTTATGATATGGCACTTTGGGTGTGTCGACTTCATGTAACTCTTAAATAATTTCACTCTACAAAAAAGAGCAATACTTGTGTTTGGATTGGTTTGGTTTGGTGTTGTTTGATTAGTTAACCATGTATCAAACCCATATGGATAACTTCATACCAAGATTTGATTCATTTGCAAATATTTGCAAAACTTACAATAATTTTATTCCACTTTTTTTTATTTGTCTATGACAATAATCATTCGTCGGACCATATGACTTTAGGCGCCCCTTTTGCTTTGCCGATTCATAAGTACATTATTTTCATTTACACTATCAACACCCCGGTTGTTTGTTAACATACGATTTTAGAGGGTTTTTTAAAATTATAAAACTAATCCCTAACCCTAACCCTAACCCCTAACAAACACCCGGATGTTGACGGTGTAAATGAAAAAAAATATACTTATGAATCAGCAAAGCAAAAGGGGTACCTAAAAGGTCATATGGTCCCATTCGTCTTCACGCAGTCATATATAATATCAAGTATTCCTATCTAAAGTAAAGGCTTTACATACATTCATATGGTTTCAAGTGTTCCTATCGAATACAGGTGTATACATTGTTTTATGTTTCAAGCCCTCCTATCTAATATTTCTAAAATAGATATTTGGATATAGGTCGGACTCAAACAGTAAAAAAACTACAGGTGTTATTGGACATAAGTGTAACGGCAATGGGAGTGCATCAGGCTCCCAGAGCTCAAGAACTGGAGTTTCAACAGAAGATACAGTTTACTATCAACCTAGGATAACCGTTTTAGAGAGGGGTATTACCCTTGCGCAGAGGATGCGGTTGGCGTATTCTACAGGCTACCTGTGGGGTGAACTATGGAGTTTAGGAGGGTTGCACCTTGTCTATCTTATCCTTAATGTTCAAGGCATGCTACCATAGAGTAGTACTAACACGGATAAAAGTAGGAAGAATTACCTTTCGTATGATACTGTGTTTATATTTGAAGAAAAAAACAATAAATAGTCTAAACTAATTAGTGAATACAACGGTGCAAGATATACTAAATTGATTAAAAGTAAAAATGAGTTTCAGTAAATTTTGGACGAAATATCTTTCGCAAAACAGACGATTGTTCAAAGGCAGCAGCCTTCATAGTTAAGTGAGCAAGCTCAGTGTGATTTCTTCTCGTACGGAAAATTAATCAGAAGTGTTACATTTTGAGGACAAATTAATTGTAAGTGTTTTTCAAGTGTGTGGTTTACTGACACGTAATAATCTTTGGAAATTTTCCAGTAAAATTTTCTGTGGTAGTTTTAATCAATTTAAAATAAGGACTTGGGTGCACTGCTAATGTTTCAACCTGCTAAATCATACTCTATGAATTTAACATCTCGTTTTTTATCTATCTATTGGTGTTACATAATTATTAGATACCTAATGATTATGGCAATAGTGTAGAAATCATAATGGCGATTAGTGCAGCTGATGGCCTTGAGAGTGAGTGACAGCGCTTGACCTCAATCTCACCTTGCCTTCCAGGGATAAATCGTGAGAACCGGAAGCCATAGAAGACCCTGTTCCGGTTTAAGGAGTAAGCAACTCAGTCAGTCAGTTAGAAGTTAGAAACCGAGCTAGTAACATGTAAGTATCACTGCGCAGAATGTCTGGTTGGGGATTTACAAATAAAGTAACATCAACATAAATCGAAGTCTTGTGTTTATTACCTAAAAACTAACAATGACACAGGGCTTCTGATAAGGAGTGATCCCTAACAGAAATCAGACCTGGAATCCCCATAGAAGACCAGACCTTAGAAGATATACCAAGCCAACACCAGACGCTAGACCAGACCAAGATGATAGACGATCAGAATAGCAAAGCCGGCCAGAAGAATATATGACCAAGATATAGAAGAAGTAAAGAAGTAAAGAAGTAAAGAAAGGTATATAACATTATATCGATTTGGTACTGTGAAAACGTCAGTATATAACATTGGTTGGTTGAATTTTACGGCATGGCAACCATTGTTGGGTTATTTCATGCCAAAGTTTTATTGATTCTTTATGGATTTTGAGAATTATTTTAAAATCAATTTTTTAAACACATTTTTAAATTGAACACATGGCGTAGTGCGTAAAGGGTTGGGTAAAGAGAGTTCTAAGTGAGAGATATCCCTATGACGCAGGTTCAATCCTGGTCAATGGCAAAGTAACATGGAATAATAATTAACACAGCTTAACATCTGTATCCCAGCTATGGTTAGATGTATGAGAATAGGATACCCCTGTGGATTGAATAAAGGTTTGGGCTTAAAGTTCTGTGATCGCTCCCGATTACGACAAGAAGGTTCCAAATTTCGAAAAGACGGTTCCTGAGTTCGAGAAGGTTCCAAGTTCGAGCAGTCTCCTGAGTCCGACAAGAAATACATGAAGAAGGCCGGTGGGCACATCGGCGGAAACGTTGTACAGAAACAATAAAGATGAGAACAATAGTCCGGATATTCTAAATTATACATCATTTTTACCTTTTTTAAAAATTTATTTAACACATAGATGGGACCCTACCCTAACTATTTATATCGGAATAGTTGTATGACTTGGATAAAGGGAACACATTGAGATTGATAGTTAAATAGCTAGATAGATAGATAAATACATACTTTGAAAAGAAATGTGGCTACGCTATTTTATCCGTTCCTTCCTTATCATTTCCTCTTTTATAAAAAGAACTCTTTAAAAGTATTTTAAAAATTGCTTCACAAATCCTGTCTCCTAAAAATGGTGTGCGTCACAAACTAGGGATTCAAAATCATGAGATGATTATTAAGTAATTACAAAGAAATATTCATTTTTTTCTTACCATTTTTAATATATATATATATAATATATATATAATATGTGTGTGTGTTGTGTGTGTGTGTGTGTGTGTGTGTGTGTGTGTGAGAGAGAGAGAGAGAGAGAGAGGTATCCAAAACTTGGTAGTAAGAGATGATTCTATATGTGATTTCTAAGACACACTCTATTAGTATTATTGTATGATCCAGTATGTATAAATACAGTGAATCTTTAAATCACTATAGAGAGCTCAATGTATAATAATCTTTTTAGATTATATACAGAGCAATATTTATCTTTGAAAGAAATAATAAATTTATTTCGACCAATTTTGCTCAAAAATAAATTTATTTTCGACCGAAATTTATTATGGAATAACGGTGTTGCGTTTTTCCTTCTTTTCAATATATATATATATATATATATATATATATATATATATATATAATATATATATATATGTGTGTGTGTGTATGTGTGTGTGTGTGTGTGTGTGTGTGTCTGTCTGTCTGTCTGTCTGTGTGTTTGCTTATTTTGTTTATATGTTTATATGTTTATGCATTATGATTAAATACAGTAATAGGGCTCTCAGGTTTGTTGTATAACCTTCTTAGACATAAAAACTTTACTGTTTTACACATATGCCGTACATTGCATACATTTATTCCCAGAAAATAAATTTGGAAAATACTCATAAGAAGACTCATTAGTTTACCAAACATAATTTCGAACTAGAATTATCATTCCTTTTTCCAGCCTGCTAAATCATACTCTATAACATTAATATCTACATATCCCTCTATCTAGCTGTAAAGGTATAGATATATGACAAAGAAAGTAACAGACATACATAGAAAGGGATATATCCGGGTTAAGGGATTATATTATGAAGTTGTAGTAAAGTATATTATCGCAGGTAATAGAAACTGGTGTGTCGAGTAGCATACGTCTTCTGAGCAGTCGGCGTGGTAGTTTTGCTAGTAGGCTAGAAAGCGCTTGTACCACCACAGTATAGAATATTTATGGAGGACGCTATCCAATCAGATTATAGTGAGGGGGTACCAAGTATTTACATATTCATTACATCAGAAAGATATAGAGATAGATACATAAAGCCCCAAAAATTGTTTTAACTCCTTGCCTATTTTTACCTGCTCACGGCAGCACTCCCAGCTCTACGCATACCACACCCAGGCAATGTATTAAAACTGATATAGTTCAATATAATTGAGAAGGACTCAGATTATAATAATAATAGGACTCTATTTGAATAGAAAAAGTTATGAGGGTAATAGATAGGGAACTGAAATATCCCATGATACAAGGAAACAAATAACAAGAAAATTAGGTACATCTGTGGGGGAATTTTGGTAGGCAAAGAGTTAGTTTATCTAACAATATGTTTGCAGAGATTCCAGCAGCTGTCTGCATATTAATACACATGTTTTTTCTAAAACTATAGTTTATTGCCGTTACAAAAATGTAGACTTAAAACACTGTCCACAAATATTTGATAACAAATACCATTTTCAGCACATGTCACCACCATTTGATGATTTATATTGTTAACTTTAGGTGTGCCTTTTTTTTACAAATGGGAGATTATTTTCTTCAAACATACAAAACACAGACACAGACACAGACACAGGCATATATATATATATATTATATATATATATATATATATTAATATATATATATATATATATTCCTACAACCTCCTACTACCAATGGTTATTATCTCCCACTTCTAATTCCTTGCTACTACTCGTTCTCGTTAAAACGAGACACGAAATCATACCATCGTTTCACACCTGAGGATGGCAAATTGTATTGCCGAAAGCGCTCATTTGGAAACCTTTGGGGGACTGTTATACCAGTTACAACCCGACACCAGAAAGATGGCCGAAAATTGGAACGGATCAATGAAACACTCGTCCGACAGGAATTGTCTGTACAGTTCAACGAAACTTGTATAAAAGAAAAAATGATGCCAATATATATATATATATTATATATATATATATTATATATAATATATATATAGTCTCACTTGTTTACATAAGTTAGAGACCTCTGATGAGTTTATTTCCGGTTTAGGAAATATAGCGATTATTCTGCCTTCTATTCTAGGCAGCTGCTGTGGACCCATCGGTAAGAGACTTGACGAGCGAAAGTTCGTTCGGGTCTCGATCCCGACCAGAGGTAGCTGCTGAAAAATAAGTCTAGCTGTACTGATGAGGGTGAAACCCCGAAACGCGCGTCTGCAGATTACTTTATATATATATATATATATATTATATATATATATATATATACTGCGATGCATATTTTCATGCAAATAAGTATTATTGAACTCGAGGAACATGATGTGTCGTATTAATTATTTATTCAACCTTTCTTGTGTCTGCCAGGTCCACTCTGACTCGCAGTGGTAGTACCTGTTCAGCTCTTATCAATGGATTAAATAGAAAAAACAATGGGCTTAAAAGTGTGTTTAACAATTTTTTTTTAAATGTTTAGTTTTAAAAAAATAATACCCATCAAGAATGAATAAAAACAAAGCGTATCGATACAAAAGGGCTAAAATGCTGTAAAATCCAACCAACCAATAAACTAACCATTCTTGTTTCCTTACAAATAAATGTATATAAGAATTGATTGTATGTAAGAACTGTTTATGCTATTCTTCTCTGGGGGCCAAGTGCTTTCGACTTGTCTTTGGTTATTCTCAAAAACAAGAATAAAGCCATAAAGATATTATTCAAATATTCGCATCCCGGGAAAGATGTGCTGGAGACACAACAACATCTTTCTGTGTTTGTTTGTTTTTTTCTTTTGTTTTGTTGAGATAAGACACGCATATTTCAGATTAAACAATATACAATCTTGAAGAATGTGTTATTAAGTTTTAATATTCATGAATTGTCAATACATTTCACAATCTGAAACTGCATCCATCTGATATCGGGTCGTGGAGATCTGATGCAAGCATATTTTAAGTATAGTTACATTTTATGAATAAAAAAAGCACTTGCTAGTTAGAATTTCAGCAAAGTGAGCATTATGGCTACGGTTGCCTAGAACAACTACCATGAAAAAGTCGTCACCGGAAGAGCTGGAGTGATAAACAATTGATTTTGTAACACGGTTCGTCTGCTTAGCAGTGTAATAAAATCGTACGTGCATGGATGTATGAGGAATTAGTATTACTCTGAAATCTACTTCTTCATATTATTATTATCATTATTATTTTTGAGTTTTTACATCAGCATTAACTGATGGTCTCTCACTGGAGTCTGAGTGACATCAAGTCTCCTCAGGTCCCAGGACTCTTCTGAGTATTCTGGCAGATTACAGCAGTGCAGTGTTCTGAATGGTATCAACCCTTCTCTTGATTTCCATTATTATTATTATTATATTATTATTATTATTATTATTATTATTAATATTATTATTATTATTCACTCCTTTTGAGTTTTACACATCAGCGTTAACTGATGGCCTTTTCACTGGAGTCTGATTGGCATCAAGTCTCCCCAGGTCTCCAGTACTCTTCTAAGTATTTCTGGCAGATTGCAGCAGTGCAGTATTCTGGATGGTCTCGATTCTCCCTCTGATTTTCCAAACGTTTTTTGGGACCGTTCCAAGTGCACCAACTACAATTGGTATCACTTTGACTTTCATATTCCATAACTTTTCAGTTCTCTGGCAAGGTCCTAGATATTTGTCCATTTTTTTCGTTTCCTTTAGCTTCACCCTGTGATCTGCTGGAACTGCAAATCCACCAGTAGACAAGTTCTTTCTTTTTTGTTAATCAATATTAGTCTGGTCTTAGGTGATCTGTTTTTTATCTCAAGTCCCAGAGAATTTTATGCGTTTCGTTCTCAAGAACAGATTCTGGTTTTATGCATATACCATTTTGGCGTGTGGTCAAAATTAATTTTTTGCATAATTCCCAGTGGATCACCTTTCTAACCCAGTCCGTGCCTAGTTTTGTACTCCCGTTTGCTAGTTTGCTACATTCGCATAGTACATGGTTTACAGTCACTGCATAGTCTACATTACTATTTTGTTGGGTATTATTATTTATTATTATTTTATTATTATTATTATTATTATTATTATTATTATTATTATTTCTCACATCAATTGTCAGTCATTGCTTCTATTTACTTTAATTATCAATCTTTTTTCTTGTTTTAATTATCAGTATTTTTTTAATTCGTTGTTTTCTTTTAATTAAGAGATTCTTCTTTTTTTATTTGTCTTCTTTTTCTCCTTCTTCGTCTTCGTTTTTCTTTTTCTTTTTCTTCTTCTCCATTCACGCTTGAAAAAATAATTATTATGTTCTTTTCTTTTTGTCATGACTCTTTTCTAGTGTTAATTTTCACTCCTCAATACTTCTATATCCCAGCATT
>CM042137.1:95174331-95191831 GCA_023376005.1 Doryteuthis pealeii | reverse complement strand
TTATATATTTATCTTATTATATTACATTATATATATATATATATATATATATATATATATATATATATATATATATAATTGGATGTATATATTTTGATGCTGAGATTCACCTACACATCCAGAAGGCATATGTGGCCTATGGAAGGCTCAAAAAACGGTTATGGTCTAATACCAGCGTTACCCATAAAACAAAATTTAAGGTTTATAGGTCCTGCGTGTTCCTCGGAAACATGGACATTCTTTCGAAGACATTTGGAAATTATTGAACACTTTCATCAGAATATTTGAGACGCATTCTAAACATCAAGTGGAATTCCACACCTAACACCGAAGCCCTTACAAGGGAAGGGTGCACAAGCATTGGACATCTTATCATAACGGCCCAAATGCGATGGGAGGGTCATTTGTGTGTATTACTGATTTAAAATGCCAATGCAACTCCTTTACGGCCAGCTGCATGATGGCAAAAGGTCACAGTATAATCCTTGGAAGAGGTATAAGCATTGCTTAAGACAACCTTGTAAAAAAAAAATAAATCCTGACAACTAGGAAGGCTGGTATTGAAGACAACTGACTGGAGAATTCATGTGGGTGATGGCTGTACCAGTTTTGAGAGTGAATGAATTGAGCATGAAAACCTCAAGCGTCACCTTCGAAAGGGATACACCTGTCATATTAGAGAGAACATGGAAGGTTAGAAATGCCAGACATGTGGTTGAATTCTGCTTTATAAGGCTGGATATGTTAATCATAGAAAATCTCATCAGGGACGATACATGCAAACTCCAGGAACAAACAATGCCTCTTGTGCAATCTATAACAAAAGTCTGTACGCCAACTACTGGTCTTAAGAGACATATGGTGGTGCATAAGTATAAGATTTTATCATCTGATACAACCGGCAAGGACGTCCTTCCTGTGTCCTATTTGCATCAACCTTTGTGCATCTGCAGTGGGTTTATTAGTCATTTGAGGCTCGTGAATGGAAAGTTATGGTGGTGGGGTTATAGGATTGTGAGGGACCGCAGAATAACGTAAGGTAACAAATCGATGAGGAAATAGTTCGTAATATCGGCTCAAGTATTGAGTATGTGTTGCATAATCTATGTAGCATAGATTATTGACAACACTGTGTTGCGTAAATGGAAATTTACAGCCGGTTAGGGACCTTTTGACCCCAGAGGCGGAAAAGACGTGAACCACGTGAAGTCACGTGAGAGCTAGTGAGAGCATCAGTTCCAGGCAAGATGTGGCAATGACAGATGTCTCTTGCTTAACTGGAACTCATCACTTGCACGCGTGCCGTGTTATTTAGTTAAGATTAGTAATAAAAGTTAAAACAGTAACTTGGCGTTGTTGGTCATTAATGTCTTAGCTAGAAAATGAACCAACAACAAGATCGGCCAATAAGAAGAAGATGGAGTTCAACATGGTGACTAGGTGATCATACGAATGGCCAGAGAAGAAGAAAGAAGTAAGTAATGCAATATGCATCTCATTTCTCTGATACCCAGTCTATCTCTCTCCCCTGTCTCTCTTCCCCTCTGACACAAAAGAACTATTGTGTATATACTCAATGTGTGGGTATATAACATATGAACAAATGACTGCTAATAATTTATTGAAATTCCATTTTTATCCAGCCACAGACACCGATCGGGTTGTAAGATAAAATACTACAAGTGTTTGTGTTATAATCTCAGACAGAAAACAACCAAATAAATGAGTTTACTGACTTTTTCTTAGTTCAACGAATAAGCCAAATAAGTAAAGGAAACTAAAACCGACTCTTTTGCATTTTTACTTAATACTTTCTCTCTGTAAACTAGTAATGATAATTTTAAAATGAACATTTTAGGTGAAACACAGGATTCTGCATTTGCAATTGTCTTCATACCCACCAGAAACATTCCATGTGATAGTCTTATTTGACTAAATTAAAAAAAAACTTATAATGCTAAAATTTGAACTCTCGAAATAGTTTTATCAGGTTTTCTTTCTAATTTAAACAAACAAAACTATCACATGAAATGTTTTCTTGTGAGTATGAAGACAATTGCACTTGCTATGTTTTAGCAAAAATGTTAATTCAGAAATTATCATTACTGGTTTACAGAGAGAAAGTATTGATTAACAATGCAAAAGAGTCGTTTTACGTCATTTCCTTTTTGCAAGAAAAAAAACAATATAAAATCTCTTTAGAAAAAAGAAAATATACTTTAATCTATAAGAATGTATATTATATATATATATATATATATATATATATATATATATATATATATATATATATATATATATATATATATATATATTATGCTAGAGAATCTTGACCTGAAATATTTTATTTAGTTGGAAATGGACAAATGGATACGACAAACGAGTTCATGGACGATCCTGTTTGCATTTTGCGTATTGCTAAGACTATACTCCAACTAATCTACCTCCAGCTATAGGTAAGAAGTTGTTTCAGACTGGGTTCTTTAACCTCACTTCAATTCTCCTATCACTGGGATCCTATCATAAACAACTGACAGCGACTCTCGCACATGTCACTTGTTTACACTGAAAAAATCACTTCAGAAACACCCCTGCCATATTTTGTTTTTTGTCTGTGAAATAACCCTGAGACCCGTACTTGATCCTTTTTCAAGAGGGAATCAGTTGTATACAGCATACACGTACAGATGCACAAAAGACTTATATGAAGTCTAATTTTTTCTAAAAATTTTTGCGTTATATATTTCTCAAATATGTAGTCATTTCACCCCGGACGACTCCAAATATCCCTGCTAGTTATATTTTCATAGAACGTGAATCCTCTAATGCAAGTCCGCATCTTTTATGCATGCAAAAAGGTGCCATGATACTCACCAATTCTTTCGTTGTTGTCAATGGTGTAATGAATATAAGAATATCAATAAAATATCTTACTGTCCTTTTTTCTCTACGACTCTTCCCGGCATGCAATGATTACAGAACGTTTTAGACAATGCTTATATTAGGCAGTTAGTATCTTTAAAAAATGTCTTTTGAGTTCACCCTACATATATAGAATATGTAAGATCGACATGACATGTTTTTTTTTGTACTGGTCTAACTTCCCTGCCTTAGATTTACCTGATTAAAATTAATAATGCATCCTTTACAAGAAGAAGTAAGTTTTAACAAAATTTTCCACGTAAGTAACAGATAACTAGCTGATGTACCCGGCAATGCACATAATATATATATATATATATATATATATATATATATATATATATATATATAATATATATATATATTATGATGGACTCTCCCGTCGATCGACGTATAAGTGTTCATACAATGAACACCCACACAGTGATTTGTTTATAGTGGTGAAGGCTTGTGTAGGACCATTCCCCACTTTTTGGCACAGTCGATAGGAAAGAATTTGTGCATCAAGGGTTGCCAGAAACCCAATCAACGACCGACCTCAGGAATTTTGAATTCAGAGTTATCCCTCTCCTAGACTGGTTATCTACCCAAGGCAGAAGGGCCTAGTCTGCCCTACTATTTAACCCATAGCTGGAGGGAGAATATATGGATTCATACCTTTCCCAAGGGGATCATCGCTATGTAAAATGCCAACAGCTTCGTCTAGGAATTAAACTCGAATCAACGAGTCCATTTTCCACGACTCTAACCATATATATATATATATATATATATATATAAACAAGGTTTGTTTAGAATGGCTTTTTGCCGATAATTTTTTGGAGAATAAGTGCTTAATTGGAGTCGTACCTAATTTTGAAAATTAATTAATTAATAATGAATTAGGCGGGAATACCTATTAAATGTATAGCTAAACAAATCGAGAAAAATCAATCTCTGTATGTACATTTCGGCCTATTAGGCCTCATCAGCAGAGCTATAGATCGGAAGACCGCCCTGTGCGTGATTTATATATATATATATTATATATATATATATATATATTATAGTCTGCTATCTTTATGAATAAATAATGCTCAATGTTGTGATAGAGCATGTATATCTAAGTAAGGATAGTAGGGACATGTAGTAAATGGCGCTTGGTTAATAAAAGTTACTTAATCATGCTATATTCAAACTAATTGTTTGAGAATGGCATAGGCGAGGAACTATCAGTAACTAAGCACCGAGGAGTTCATGTCCATACTACCTGACATAGACGTTTCTTATTTTCAATATCCATTACATCATTTACTTCGACACACACACACAGGCGCGCGCACACACACACACACACACACACACACACATATATATATATATATATATATATAAACTATTTGCATGTTTTTATTTTGTTCCCTCAAGAAATAAATCCAAGGTGGACGCTTGAGATAACGGATTTAAATTATGTAATACATCTATAATAAATATCTATTAGTATATACAATTGATTCTTATAATTTAATGCGCTCAAGAAATTACGGTTGATTTAATATATATATATATATATATATATATATATATATATATATATATATGTGTGTGGTGTGTGTGTGTGTGTGTGTGTGTGTGTGTTGTATTCTGATTCTTTCTCACAACCCGTCTCTGTCGGATATCGCTCCTGGCAGGTTCTAAAATCAGTATTCAGGGTCCGTACATACCTATTTGCATGCCAATTTTGCGTTTCGGTCAACACTTATGTGTCCAGGTATAGAATTCCATAAGTTCTCCTATGGACGTCTATACCTGAACACATATTAGTTTGTCTGATTTCTCTTGCATGTCTTGTTCATCTTATTTGGATTATTTGTTTGATATGAGATATGTGACAGCAGAAATGCTATTTTATGAGGCGATGCTTTCAGGATTTGTTCAGAATATCTCACAGCATATTTGTGTAGTTCTCAAGTTGATTTTTCTCGTAGAGTTTTATTAAAATCCCAGAAGTGCAACCATATGGTAGTGTACTTATACATCTACTGCTTGGAAGAATTATTTAATCGGAATGATCAGATTTCATTATGATTGATAAACTGACAATTGCAGTCCCTGACTTTCCTATGCATACATTATTGTTTTTAGAAAAAATATCATAGTTCTATTCTAAACAAAATAAATCAGGAATGTTTTTAAAGTTTGTAATATAGGGTGCGGCAGAGATACCACCTACGTTTGAAACCCACCTGTTTGGTGCAATTGAAGTTAGGCAAGTAACAATGATAATTCTACTTAGAAAATGTCATAACTTTTTCTAGATCTGATCAGTTACAATCATGCCTTGGACGAGATATGTTTCTAAATGTTGATGAAAAACTAATAGGCGTGTAGGTGTGTGTGAATGTATTTCTGTGTAAGTATTTCTGTGTAATATTTATTTCGTGTGTGTGTGTGTGTGTATGTGTGTGTGAAAATGTATTTTGTGTGTGTGTATATATTGTATGGTGTGTATGTGTTTCGTGTGTGTGTATGAACGTTTTTGTGTGTGTGTGTGGAAAAACATTTAAATATTTTCTGGGTGTGTCTGTGTCTGTGTCTGTGAATCTATTTTGTGTCTGTATGTATTTTGTGTGTGTGTGTGAATGTATTGTCTATATGTATTGTGTGTGTGTATGCATTTTTTTGTTGTGTGAAGCTATTTTTGTGTGTGTGTGTATTTTGTGCGTGTGTGTGTGAATCTATTTGGTGCGTATGTATTTTTGGTGTGTCTATATGTATTTTGTGTGAGTGTGTGTGTGTATGTGAATGTTTTTTTTGTGTGTGCCTGAATGTTTTGTGTGTGTATGTATTTTGTGTATGCGTATGTGTGAACGTATTTTGTGTGTTTGTGTTGTGTATGTTTGTGTGTGTAATATTTGTGTATGCGTATGTGTGAACGTATTTGTGTGTTTTGTGTGTGTGTGTATGTATTTGTTTGTGCGTATATATTTTGTGTGTGTGTATGTCGGTATTTCAGACACTTTTTTTCGAATAGCATTCTTTGATTCTTCCATGCGGCTTTTTTTAATTGATGAACCTAGGATTCTGAAATGTTTGACTAGATAAATAGTTAAGACGTAAAAAACTACATATATCAAATCGAACTAGTATCTAGTTCGATTTGGTATATGTAGTCTTTACTATATAGTTAGAATATAATAGAATCCCGTCAACACACGCAAAATTAGTATAGCACTTATAGTATAGCAAATGAGAAATAACTAAAATGCTATTTTGGCATACTTTTCGGAGACAGTTCGATTTGCTAAATAATAAGAGAAAATCATCGAAGCTACAGGGGTACGAATCTTTTACCATTATATCAATATTATGATCTAACGAGACGATACGAGAGAATAATAGACACCATTAAATTGGCTTTAAAATTACATTAGAACTCAGATTTAGGGCATTTTCCAGCTAGCAAACTTTGTTAGACTTACTTTAACTAATTATGATATATATATTTACCTCGGTGTCTGTAAGAGGGCATCGTTATCATATTCAAACACTCTTATATATATATATATTATAATATTATATAATATATATATATATATATATATATATTATATATATTTATATATATATTCATAAGTGCTCAATATCGACTAGGTAGTGAACCATATAGTTAACGGCACTTGATTATATATATATATATATACTAGCTAAAGTACCCGGTCCATGACCGACTAAAAAAAAAAAGAGAAAAAATGTGACTTAATTGGCGGACCTGAACTTTTTGGAACCCACGCCCTCTAAAATTTTCGTTTTTAATTATTTTTTTTTTCAACGGATATTATCGATTGCAAAACCAATCTATCCGATTGTAAAAAAAAAACTAAAAAAGTTATTTATTTTTTTCGAGTTTTCAGGGGTGCTCATTTCCCCGTATAAGTTTATAGTAAATCGAACCCCCATATCGAAACCGCTCTATCTTAACAGTTGGCTGAATTTGCACTAAGGTATCAAAATTAAGGTGACACAGAAAAACAGAACCCACAATTTTTTTAATAAAACTGTTAAATTCAAGTAGGGGGGTTTAGGATTTGGGGTTAGGGGTTAGGGTTAGGGTTGGTGTTGGGGTGGTGTTTAAGGTAAGTTTAATGGGAAAATAAATAAATAATTTGGGTTCTGTTTTTCTGGGCCACCCTAACTTTGACACATTTGCGCCAGTTTTCCTTTCGAGCAGTTCCGATATGGGGTTCGATTTACTATAAACTTATACGGGAAATGAGCACCCCTGAAAACTCAAAAAATAAAGAACTTTCAATAATTTTTTAAAAATCTGATTGATTGGTGTGTAATCGATAATAATCCATTGAAGGAAAAATAAATATTTAAATAAAATTTTCTTTTTAGCGGTTCCGATAAGGGGGTTCAATTTACGATAAACTTATACGGGAAACTGAGCACCCCTGAAAACTCGAAAATAATAAACTTTTTTGAATTTTTTTTTTTACAGTCTGATAGATTGTGTGCAATCGATAATAATCCATTGAAAGAAGAAAAAAAAATTAAAAACAAAAAATTTTAGAGGGTTGTTCCAAAAGTTCAGGTCCGCCCTTAATTTAAAAAAAAAAATCTGCCTATTTATTTATCATTAGAATTATGATAAATTAAAGAACACATTTCTCATTCAAAATTACGTACATTAAAATCATTTTTATTTATGTTTAAGGTAAGAACATATCATACACTGTTTTGTTTTATATACGAAATGTTAACTACATCGTATTTTTTATTATAATTTTGTTTATTTTTATTACAATACGAATACAACTATGTTTACTTAGTTACGAAATAAGTAGTTATAATTTAACTTCCTATTTTTGTAAAAGGCTTTTTTCTTTCTAAAATTCTTTTGTTTTTAATTTTTTCGTATATATACAAAGTTGAGTTATATTATATTTATTAAATAAACGAAATAAAATTTATTAAACAATAATAAGCGCTTATTATTTATTTAATAAATAATAAGCGCTTATTATTGTTTTTTTACTTCGCTCTTTCTACCAAATAAATATTTGTAAGATAGATTTTTCATTTCATTTCTAACTAAATTTATTTTAAAGACAGGAATAAAAGATTGCGATATGAATAAGATTTGATTTTTCGTTAAAACTACTTTTGCTGTCCGAAGCAAAATAATTTTTTTCTAACTCGCTATAAAAAATAATTCAATTGATAAAGACTCGTACAAATTATAAATTGAGCAAGATTATTTTCTCTTCTTTTCACGAAAAGTTTCACTGAAACTAAAATAGTATTTGGGGACAATTTTAAATTCAGTTTTTAATTGCTTGATAAGTTAGAAATAGATTGTAATTTATTTCTTTGAATTTTTTCTACATGACAATTCAAATCTAGTTCTTAACGATAAAGAGAATGCAATATCTATTTTTGCTTACATTTTAAACGTCTTCATTAGTTCTCTAAACTATTAAGACTTTTTTTTAAAACCATTCAGTATTAATTACAAAACAACTCGTTTTATTATCATTTTTTTTATTTACATTTACAACCCTATACTGGTGACTGATTTTTATTGACATTTAAAATCTTATTTTTAAAAAAATGTAACCGTAAACTTGTGTTTTGAAACAATTTTCATTTTTCTACAATTTTTGTGCATGACAACAATTTAAATTAAGTGTGTGTACATTGTACAATAAAAGTTAGTTTCAAAAACATACGATAAATATAATAAATATTTAGAAAGATTATAAAAAACGAATTTATTTTACGTTAAATTTAGTTGTCGCTAACATTTTCATTGTTTCTTTCTTTCTTTCTTTATTTCTTTCTTTCTGCTGCTAAAAACAGCCAGCGAGTCGCTAACATTTTCGTTGTTTCTTTCTTTCTTTCTTTCTGCTGATAAACAGTCAGGCGAGCCTCCGCTGATAGACCAAGTATTAGCAGCAGCAGCAGCAGCTATGCTATGGCTTTCGAAAAATCGTTTGATTTTTGTTTGAGTAATCGATTAAATCCCTTAATCAGTAAAATCAATAACCAAATTTGGAATTTTCTTAGTTAGAACGATATCAATGTGTATGCAAGATTTTGAATCTGAGTGACCTCCCGTTTTTTGTTATACGTCGACACGTACATACCAAAATCTCTGTTTTATATATTAGATATATATATATATATATATATATATATATATATATATTATATATTATATATATGCTTGACGCATTGTGTATACTTTGTTTGGAGGTTGGTTTTGAAGTCTATCACAATACAAGTGTAAAGAAAAAAAGGTAACAATGGTGTTGTTTGTTAACCTGTAATCACAGGTTAACAAACAACACCATTGTCATCTTATTTTTCTTTACACTTGCATTGTGATACCCTTCAAAACCAGCCTCCAAACCAATATATATATATATATATATATTATATATATATATATATATATATATATATATACGAGGGTCACTCAATAAATAACCGAATTTTTGAAGAGCAAAATAGTTGATTTTTCAGAATTCTTTTCCATTTATGTAAACTCTGTATCGTCTGCAATTAGTTTATAGCAAAATCTTGAACAAGAATAAATAAATAATGAATAAAACAAAAATGTCATCGCCATGAAATAAAATAAAGTGCGTAATATACAAGCAACCAACCACCAACCAACCAACTAGAAATACATCTAAATCATATTTTACGCACTGATTTCGTTAAAGTCTTTATTGAAAACAGAGAAAAGAAAAGACAATACTCGTTTGTCGATTGGCAGCACAATCATAGAAAGAGCACTGAATAATCCTTTCGATAATAAGAAAAATGTTGGAAGTACTGTAAAAGTCGGAGGTGGAACTGGTTCGTCATTATCAAGAAACATTTTTTCTTAAGCAATGCAGGAAAAGCACGTAATAAAATGAGTGAATACAATACGTAATTTTTGCTTTGCTTTTGCCGCCTTTAAGTTTCGCACGTGTCATGTCGTCCATTCGCAATTACAATAAAACAACAGGATATTAAAATCCTGCCGTTATGTATCGAGAACAATTTTATTTCCCTTCCTCACACTATCCGTTTATTTCCTGTTCTCTTACGAACTTTCTTGCCCTTCCCGTGTCAAGCGTTTTCCATTGGAAACGTTTGAAAATCATTGTCTAGCACAAGACTGATTTGAAATAAACACAAAAAAAAAACGAAAGAAGCAGTTTCAGATTTCCCTTCGACTCTGACTTTAAGATGTAAAGAGAATGGTACTTGCTTTTCTTTTTTTATTTCTTTAAAATTTACATAGACAAAGTTTTACGTGTTGTTGGGGAGTTCAGTATATCGACAGCTTAACTGTTGATGCCTAGCCCTAAGTGATGACATTAGGGTCAAGTCAGGATGAAAGCATCGGTTCACAATAGATCACCGAAGTTAAGTCGCGATCAGCCTGTTCAGTACTTAGTTCGGTGACCACTTAAGAAACAGCAGGCACTGTAAGCATCTTGGGTCCTTAGTTTATTAAATTGATTTAAATTAGTAATAACTGGTTTGGAAAGGGTTGATATGTGGTGAAACAAATAACCAACTAACTTAAGTAATGATGCTACATACAGATTGTTAGATGGAAAGTGAGAGCTTGTTGACGATGTTTCTCACAGATCAAGACATAGATAGATAGAGAGATAGGTGCTAAAAAATAGGTGGATATCTTGATAAAAGTAACTTAACATTACAAAGAAATAAAGGATATGTTCGTAAGAATTAGGAAAATATTATAAATAAAAATAAACTACATATAGATAGATAGATAGATAGATAGATAAATTTAGGAAATATTGAGAGTAAGAAATAAACTTACTCATAATGATATGCGGGTAACGCTAGATACTATATCTCTATCTTTCCCTCACCTTTCTGACTATATATATATATATATATATATAATATATATATATATATATATATGCGAGTGTGTTAAAAATATATGGATGTACAAGTACAATCTATGTTTTGAAGATTTCTTTACATAACTGCGTGATAGTTAAAAAGAACGAAGATGTATGTATTTGTTTTTAATAAGTTTTTTTTTTTTTTTTTTTCATTAACAGGGAACAAACATTTCGGATCAAATATATGGAGAAATTGTTTAAATGCTTCAGGCTTTTAAGCCCTTTCCTCTGTCTCTCCAGACATTTTCAAGAATCGTACAATTTGTTTTCATAAGTATTTATATAAGATTAATTTTCATTGCCGCAAGCTGTATAAATAATGGTGCAAATTGATTTTTGTTTTACGAAATTGGCTTAAACAAAGTTGTAGTTTGACAGTAACGCGTTGATAGATGTCAGGTAACGTTTATGATTGAAACAAGAATTGTATTAACTATTTACCAATTATAATTCCATTCGTTTTTATGGTGCCGTATGACGTTAATCAACATCTCGCCGACCAATACAGCTATGTTTTCATTTGTGACACTAATTTCTCAGACTTACTGCTCAACTATTATCTATATATACAATGAAATTGAGAGATGTTTGACGGTAATGTTCATCCTCCACTACTATACCACCAACATCACTCACTAACGTTTAGACACAACATAAATAAAGAGGAGGCATTAGGAAAATATGATAAAAATAAAAATAAACTTTCTTTCTTTCTTTTTTCTTTCTTCCCTTCCTTTGGAGCGTCTCTGAGAAAATAGTATTAATCTAATTGGCACCTGAAAATTGTCAGAGGGGTACACTGGATCTGGTTGCTGCCATATCTTCAGATACCATGCCCTGTCCTTCCATTCGTGATATTTTCTAAGGGCAATGAAGTTTACTTACCGGTATCATCTCATCATCCATTATGATTTAAACCGTTTGGGTGTCATGCCAAGTATTACATCCATCTCCCAATGACATTACTACGGACAATGTTGACGTAGCCATTTCTACTTCAACTAATATCTAGCAGGTTTACTGGTTAAATGGTATCACCAGCAAGGAAACTTCCCTTATCTGACTTTATCAACCAAGCATCATTTTTATTGTTTTAAATTGTCTAAATAATTATATAAGTAGCATAAAAGAGTTATCTTCACGAGAAAATTATAATGCTTTGGGTGATCGCAAGTAAATTAAGGT
This sequence comes from Doryteuthis pealeii, assembly GCA_023376005.1. Lineage (NCBI taxonomy): Eukaryota > Metazoa > Mollusca > Cephalopoda > Myopsida > Loliginidae > Doryteuthis > Doryteuthis pealeii. The sequence continues at coordinate 95,179,799 of CM042137.1, read as the reverse complement.
GGCATAGTACTCTGCTTACTTGTAATTTTATTGTTCTTTCATCAGGAATCGCGAGATATATTTTCGTGTATATACTTTTTTATTCCTCGATTACCCGATACATTCTTTACGGTAGAAGGGAAGCAGAGATGGAATAGAAGAGATATCTGCTCGCAACTGCAACTGATTATGTTTGCTTCTCTAAGACTAGCCTGGTTACGTGACTCTTTGAACCGAATAGAGCCTCGTTCCAGATTAACTTGAATTTAAGACCTATCAATGAAACTTCAAGTGATTTTTCACGGAGTACCTTTTAATTTAAAACTTTATACTACACTTTCTAACATAAATGATAGGCTATTCCCATCCATTATGGAACATTAATGATCATTATTGTTTAGTCAGAAATGGTTTGGAAATTAATTTTAGTACCATTAATGTCATATAGCCAAAAAAACTGTTTGTTCTTCTTTTTTGCCAAAATATGTCTCTTTTTATGTGTGACGGTAAAATACATGGCGTGGAAACTAACTAATGGACATATGAGATCATTGTAATGTATAGGAGGTGCGCTTAGCGTAAAGAAATGGCTACCCAAATTAAAATGGGCGCCCGCTGGTTCCCCCTGAAAAAGTATGAATCCACGTATTCTCTCCGAGTTATGTGTTAATATCTGGGCAGCTTGATTTTTACACCTTGGTTTGGCAACATCGTTTGAACGGCAACCTCTGAATTCTAACCAGCTTTAATTCGCTTACAAAAATTCCATGTTCATATCTTGTTCGTAGAGGCTGGTTAAATGCATATTTTATTATAGTAATATGAGCTGTTGGAATATTTTTCTTATATAAGCGTGCTGTAATCCATCACTTAAACTTATAGACTCTGCGTGGTGACGTGGATTAAACCTTCAGCCAATCACAGCTCGAAATGGGTTAGTTAACTATTAATCGCCGATATAAACAGCCTTTTATTTGCACGTATTCAACATTGCGGAACGAACCTACAACTAAATGATCATATCCACTACTAAGGGTCACCAAGAATAACCAAAGATCATACACAACACTGACGGACACAAGAAGCAACCAAAGGTTTCGTCACTAATGATCGCGCTCTGCTTAATACAAGGGATCACCGCTGGGAATGCTATGGCTTGGCCACAAAATCGTAACATGAGCAAATAAAAAAAGTATCTGTGAATCTTAAACAAATGTATATGAAATAAATGTAACAGGAAATACGGTCTAGAAAATAAAAGACTTTTAAAGATAGTTTTAAGTTAGCATTAGTTGGGTTTCCTGGTTTTTAATGGCATATCAATGGTCTGTATCTGGTTATTAATGCCAAATGCATACTTGTAAAGTAGTGGTGTGATTTAATCCATAACTGACGAAAAGAAGGGTATATACCTTCCCGACAGTAATCGTGCGAAGGTGAACGTAATAGCGGATGTACAAGGGTGAGTAAAAAATGTAATGCCAACTTGTTTAGACAAGTATAATTATAACACACGAACAGTATCACCATCAAAATGAAGCTGGTCCTTTTTGGATCGCAATCCTAATCTCCACATAGTCATCGTTTCTCTCAATAGCAATGTTCGACCTTCGAATGAGAGCTGTATCCCTGTCCGTAAAATATTTGACTATTCTTTAAGCCACTCTTCACTACAATTTCACTTCCTCATTACTGTAATAATCTTTGCTTCTCCAAACGCTCTTCATGGAGCGGAAGAATGATAGTCTGAAGGCGCTAAATCTGGTGAGTATGGAGGATGCGGTAAAGTTTTCCATCCGAATGAATTTTCTCCCTTTCCTGGTGCTTGTGTGTGGTCGAGCATTTTCATACAGAAGTAGACATTATCGATTGGCAAGTTGGGCCTTACTCGTCGATTATTGCTGGTAGCCTCGTTAGGTCTCAATGTAGACCTTAGTTTTATTTTTTAAATCTCACATAAACTAAAGTGAATGCATTACTTTTTGACACACCTCCGTAGTTTAAACTCGTTTACAACGATGTATCATCCAGCACGTATCAACTACTCACGTAGTCTCCCACAGATAATTTCAGAATTGGCAAGCCAAACGGAAAAAAATCAGCTGCTGATTGTTAACTTTCAACTCGGGAAAACTTCCACTTCGGATTTTACATCTCAGAATTCGCATTCCCCCGAATGATCTTGGGATTAATTGCAAAAGTATTCAGTTAATGGTCCAAGGAAAAACATGACACTTCATCAACTGAGGTAAATGCGACAAAAGTTAAAATTCTCATGAGATCTGATGGATGTTTGACGGCGAGAATGATTGATGAATTAACACTGACAACGCACAGGTTAGACTGATCTGCAAAAAGAATATCAATCACATTATTTTGAGATCTAAATGCAGTCTCATCGTTTTCTAAGTACGGTCACTTCGAACGATTTTGGTTAAAAAAAAGACAGTCCTCATACGCTGTTTTACAATGTGATCATGTAAGGTATTGAACACCACTACTATTGGTAAGACATATGTTTAACTCTGGCAAGCGAACTGAGATAATGCTTGTCGTTGTAGGAAACTGAACGACGATCCGAATTCAAAACAATGAAGGCTTATTGTTTTTACTTTGTGCTAATGCCTCTGGATAAGCATGCATCTATCTGTTTTCGATTGTGAACTCTGGATTCAAACCAGTTTTACTCTGCTAAAAATGGATCTTGTGTGACATCCTATCTATGCAGAGGGATTTGGTAAAACCTATCAGTATAACCATGTATGGAAACAAAAATATTGTCTCCCCTTGGATGCTGGGTGTAACTTTCACGTCCCGTGTTCTTGGAACTGATATTCAGCCACTTAAAACTTACTCTTGTTCCTGTTCTTGTAACGGATAACACCTTTTAGTGCTTATCGTGGAGCAAAAATATCATGCATTATTTCTGTTCATAGAAGAGAGAGAATAATATTTCCCAACTCAGCTGGCATTAATTGAAACTCACCATGAAAAACCATTTGAACATAGTAAGTCTTTCTCACAATTTCTTTACTCTTTTTACATTTTGTTCGTAGAGAATATGTACATTTACTTGTTAGGTACGTGTACTTATTGCTATGCATGTGTATCTATTAACATCCATGCCGCATGTTCATGTGAGTGAGTTCTAGACTTCATACCGAATACTCTTGTCTACTATGTATACAGTAATCATTGTAATGACCTAGTTGTTAGTTATAACTAATACCCATCTATTCTCATATGTTTAAAAGCCTCTAATTTACTTGGACATTCTTAGTGTAGTATACTCAACATTTAATATAAGTTTTCCTTAGATATATATTTCAATAAACAAAATACATACAAATTAACAATAAAATAAAAGAAGCTCAAAAGAATTAAAATGAAATAGACACACTAAATTTTCAGAAGAGACGCCAAGATTAAGATCATTAACATACTTTTAATAATTTTATTATTATACACTACAAATTAAGAATGAAATTATTTTAGATTATGTAATGCCTTAACGAGAGTTATATTATGCGCATGTTTTTAGTTAATTTTAAAGTTTTTATCATACTTGAGATATTCAAGGACAAATCACAATTAAAATAACATTTTTATTAATTCGTCATAATCCTATAATCTGATAACATATTTTTTATTTTTTAAGTTTAGAAAAAAAATATATTTTTTACCAATTATTTACACTATTTACGGCCTTTGTTCTCTTTTTAAGTCATTTTAAATAAGTATGTCCAGTTTACGTTGTGGCTTTTAACCAATTAATATTATCGCTATATTTGCTTTGAATATTTAAATGAAATGCATATGATCCTACTGTCACGTTAGTTTCGATTGACATTCTACCAAAGTACTGATTTCTCGGAGATTAATTTAAGATATACCGTCTACTAATTGTTAGTTAACACAGCCGTTTAACTGCTCTGAATCCGTGTGACGGTTCCTTTTTTTTTAAATCAAGACTCACCTCCCTGAAGTCATTTTGGTCGGTTAAGAATATTCAATATCCCCTCCCCCAGTTAAATAGCAGACAGTTTGTTATTTAACTCTGTAAGTAACAAATGGAGTAGAATTCTCTAAATTCAAACCAGCTTTACTCTTCTTACAAAAATGACTATGTATTTACTTCCTTGCCTGTAAGAAGCAGCTGCCAAACATGTACATACTTTTATGTTTATGAACTTGGCTCAGGTTACACTGTCTATTTTCTTCTTTAACCATATTCCACCCCACACGCCCAGCTCATCACTTCCATCTTCATTGACGATTGTCTTTCTATGTCTCCGGTCGATTCTCGTCTGCATAGTGTCATCGTCAGTTCTCTTCACTTCTCGTCATGTCTCGTGTCGCCTCTCTCGTTATGTCAAATTCTTCTCAGTGTGAATAAGGAATAAGTGACCACATTTTAGATTACATATTTATTTAATTACACTATTTACTTTACCTTTGTGACGTTGGGGCCCAACACGTTGGCATAATTGCCAACGTGATGGATTGTGACACACTAGTAAACTCGTTAGAACACAGGCCGCTATCAGTTCACGCTGACTAACTAATACTATCGAGAAAGTATGAACCTCCTCACACTCCTAGTTATGGTTAAATATGCCACTACTATTCTTATACCAGTGGTGCATTAAATTTCCCCTGAGTTGATATGCCATTAAACAAATAAAAGGTAATAATTCTGCAGAGTGCTATTGTTAGTATCATACGAACAGCGAGGAAGTATATGCCCCTTTTTACCACTAGACAATGGTTGATGGAGATTACACCTACCTTCCGTTCCCCAAAGCTTTACCACACAGATTAGTTTAGTCAACTCTTTACTCATTTGCTGAATTTGCGGTATCGATATCGAACCGAATCTGGAGATTTCTAGACGAATGCTCAACCGTCTGAGTTAAAACGCTCATTAACAAATAAACCAAAATAAAGGAATATTGATCAGTCCAGTTGAATTATCGATTGATGTCTCGGTAGTTCTTAACTGACAAACTGTGTCTAACTTCTTAGTCTTACATTTTAATTCAATCAAAATAACGCTCTAAAAATACCCAAAGGTCATCACACATCAAGCAAACAGATGACGTCTATCTGTCTTTGCGACAATTTACAATTTCTACTCTCTGTGACATAAAAATCACCAATCTATCATTAGCCAGTGTCCAATTGAGAATTACTCCTTTTGTGCTTCGTGATGGTGTTCCTATGAGTGCAAACTATTTTGAAGAGATTTCATTGGCTTTTAGACAATGTATATATATATATTATATATTATATATATAATAGATATATATATTATTATTATTATTTAATATATTTAATACAAAAGCTAGCGAATCAACTTTTGACCATAGTTTTTTAATGTTTAGTTAATACACGGAACACCCCCCAAATATTAATTACAATTAGGATAAATTATGTTGAAAAAATTCAATTATTGTCCTAATTAGTGACGTAAATTGCAATAATAAAAA
>CM042137.1:95162489-95174231 GCA_023376005.1 Doryteuthis pealeii | reverse complement strand
AGAGAGAATTAGCCCTGATTTACTTAAATAAGCTTTTACCCAATATGAAAGAAATGGAACTCTCACCGGCCGGATCGATTATTGCGAGGATGTATTGAGGGTTCATACACAAATGAACCATTCGCACACAGGACGTCACTATTGTTTATAGTGGTGTAAGGTTGTGTTGGACCATCCACACTTTTGGTGCACAGTCCGATAGGAAAAGAAATTGGGATCAGGTTTGCCACACAACCCATCAACGACCGACCTCAGGAATTTTTTATTCAGTATATCCCTCTCTAATATCTAACTGGTTTACTAACCAAGGCTGAAATGAGTGTGGCCATGCCCTACTATTTGAACCCATAAGCTGTGTGAGGAGAATATAATGGGATTCATACCTTTCCCAAGGGTATATTAGAACGCTTGTGAAAGCCAACAGCTTTTGTGGTGGGGTGGGGGGGGGGGCGTCTAGGAATTGAACTCGAATGCGACGAGTCCCATTTTCGACGACTATATATCCATATTAGTATATAATATATAATAAATATATAAAATAGCTGAGAATATGTATAATCATAGTATATATAAAATAATATATATAATATTTATGTCAATCAAGAAAAAAAAATCTAAAACTCTCTCTCCAATTAAATAATTTATTTTCAAACTCGTATTAATACGGCATCTTCCAGGTAATCAATAACACACCTCTTACTCAGAGAGTAAATTTCCCAAGTAACATCTGCTTTTATATTATCAATTAGAGAGGGAAGGAGCGTAGGTGTACTTATTTTGGAATGGGTAAGGGTTTAGTTTCTTTGGATGAGGCGGAGAGGTCTATGTTTGGAAGAGGTGTGCTTAGGCTTTGGGTCATGATTCGTTGGGGAAATAGTTGTAAAAAGTGTATAATACAAGATGAGCAGAAATTTAAAGGCTAAAATAAGAAAAAAGAAAAAAAGAAAGAGAAAGATAAAGATAACAAAAATAATATAAGAAATAAAAGTAAGAAATAAATAAATATATATAATAATCATATAATTAAGTGATATTACTATATATATATTATATTCTATATATAAATAAACTTTACCTATATCTCCGGAGAGAGCTGGGCATCTAAGCTATCATATATATATATATAGAGTATATATATATATATATAATAATATATTTAATATATATATATTGACAGTTAGATCCCATCTACCCTACTATTACCATAGTACGCAGAGGAGATTATACAGATATTTGGATGTTTTTAAATAATTTGATTATTTATGAATCTCAAATGGCACTGTCTTTTCTTTCGGCTATATACCATTTACACGAAGTATCCCGCTACAATATAACAGAGTTACATGTAAATATTTTTCACTCCGTACAAATTAAGCTCAAACATCCGTGACGATAATTAAGCGATGGTGTTTTTGTGGATCGGGCTTAAACTTGGCTTAGATTTTTTTATAATTCCTTTTTCGTCTTTTCCTTTCGATTAGTGTTCTCTGACGAATCTTGTTAAACGGAATATAAACTATCTAATCTGGTCTGAAATTGTTGTTTATTGCCTGCAGTGAGTCTAATATGCTATACGAGAGATGCAATGAACAGATAATTACACGGCACACTTAAAGCCAGAGAGTGAAACTTATGAAAATAATTTGTGTCGATGTTCTATATTGTGGATGTTTTAAAACTTTCGGGAATCCACAGACCTGTCATTGGACTCATCCACAAAATAGACTTAAAATAAATTCAAAAAATGAGATTTAAATAAAATGTATTTCAAATATTATATGAGATATATAGTATATAGTATATATATATGTAGTATCTACTTATATATAATAGAGCTGTGCATTTGTGGGACATAAATCCCAACGTCAATGAAGAATTTTGCGGGTTATATGCATTGCATGAAATCAATAGTCGTGATTGTTCCTAATTGTCATTAAATATATGAACATTTTATATATATATATATATTATATTTTTATATATATATATATATAAACGTGTCTGTTGTAGTGACTTTATATATTTATGCTCCCAATATATGGTAGATACTGGTAAGAGGAGTTATTAGTTTGTACTTTCACACCACTTTAGCCTTAATGCACTTACTCTCGCCCTTTTGTTGTTTACACACTTGAGTATCGCTGGTGATTTGTAGAAACATGCCAACTACGTAAAGTATGATATTATATAGTACTCTACCTGCTGGCAGAGAGTTAAGAAGGCTTGACAGACGAAATTTTTCGGGTTTCGCTCCCAGCTAGATGCTAGCTGTTTAAAAAAGACGAGGCGGCACTGATAAGAAGTAACGTCGAACAACGTGTACTGTGGATGACTAATATAGTATATAAGTGTATATATTACTATATAATAGTATTTTTACCTATTCTTTCTTCATTTTTTTTTCTTATCTTTTGCAAGTTTTTTTTGACGTGTCATGCTGGCCAAACTAATTTTAATTATACTTTTCCCTTTAAATTTTATTTCAAATGTTAGATCATATACGCATGATCCCTCTTCACCTCCTCCCTCCTCCTCCTGTGTTGAAAATATCAGAAACTAACTAGGAACCCCACATTCCATCACTAGGGTTAAAAAGAAAAGACGGTTGGACTTATACTAAGCCACAACTTCCAAGGGTGCCGGTAAGTTTTTGGCACAATACGTTTTGAGCCCATACATATACGAGCTTATAAATATACGTATTCAGTCTGATAGCAATGATCGGATGAGCTCTCGGGGAACCAAGGGCCGACCATACCGGTAGTAGCAAGATTAATGTACTTACCACTCCAAATATTACAAACGGGCTAGATCGGACCCTTTAGCCTTGGCCAGCAACTCGTCTATGACAAGGGAAAGTCTTCTAAACCCACCGTTGCGGCTCTACCTTATCCCAAGGAAAGGCTAAGGGAGTAAACCCCGAAAACAAATACGGAACTGGAGTCCCTAAGGTGGGTGGTGCTGAATCACAGAGTAATCTTGCCAGCAACTCCTGCAAGCAACCGCCGTTGCCAAACCGCATTGGTTCCTACCTTTCTTTAGGACCAAAAGGGCTGTATAGAGAAGGAGGATCTGCTGCTTGGGTGACACTTCATCCTCCATAACAACCTGCCCAGGCTACGTAGTTTCCACTGCAAAATGCTGTCTACAAGAGGGACATAAAGACATGCCACATCTACACCAACACATGGGAGGCTTGTGCAGAAGAACATGTGTCCTGGCAGCAAAGCGAGACGAAAGGAAGGCGAGACAACAGCAACTCAAGCAAGCGTCGCCGTTTGTTGGCGGTCACTGCGCCAGAGATTGCCATTCAAAAATTGGTCCGTTCAGCCATGCATGCAGTTGCAGAAAGAAAAAAAGAAGAAAAGTGGACACTACCCCATCGTCTTTAATAGACGGAAGGATGCCAACAATACAGGGTAGGCCAAAAGTAGGATTACAGTTAACACGTAAACATGTTACATTTATTAGAAATTTAGACATTTATTTATATATATTTACATACATTATATGTACATATTAGACATTTTACATTGAACATTTAATCCCTTGAATTTATCCCTTATGCAATGAATTGCCTTGCGTGAAGATGGAGGAGTATGATAGGCTTCTTGCCAAGCTGTGCACACATGCTCGGCATTTTCCAACTTCCAATATTGCTTTAGTATCCACTTTCTTTGCTCCATATTGTAATTGTTTGCCATTGCTCACAATTCAGGGTTTCTGTAAATAAAAAATATTTAAAAAGAATTTATAAAATGTACAACGTTTTACGGCATCAGTAAATAGCATAGAATAAGAGATCAGTATTTTATTCTATAATTTATATCTAAAACGTCATTGTGAATGTGAAGTAACTGTAACCCTAGTTTTGGCCCACACCCTATATATATATTATATATATTAATTATTAATATATATATATATATATATATATATATATATATAGAGAGAGAGAGAGAGAGAGAGAGAGAGAGAGAAATGGTGGAAATAAGGAGAAGTCAACCTATAAATTTGCACATAACTTTATGAATATTGATTCAAGGTTAATGAAACTTTCTTAAAAAGAAATGATAATGAAACTAGAAGTCAGCGTATAATCAATGATTTTATCTTGGTTTACTTTCTGGAACGGCATTAAAAACATATGTATTCTGTAGGTAAAAAAGATGTAGATAAAGATAAGGTACTTTGTAAAATTTAAATTTTTCGAATATTCTATACTTTTAACAATGAAGAAAAATATCAAAACAATACACTAGTATTATGCTGAAATGTACTTTTGTCTTTCAGAGGTCTTGAATTTAAGTTAAAATTATATATCTTAATCTAATCTCTATGGAAAGAAGGTTTAATATTTTAGAAAATGATGAGGATCAAATAATAGCCTTAAATGAAAAAACGATACTCATTTAATTCAATTGTCACGTATATTGAGAGATCTAGAACAGTATTCTTCAAAGTCTACAAGATCTTGAAGCATACGGGTCCAAAAAGCAACCATACATCCACCAAAGCTTACCCCGGTCAGTCGTAGCACGATGCCCCGAGAGACATCTTGAGCAGGACAGAGCTCCAGATGTCAACAACTCTACCCAGAATTAAATGTAACACATACAGGAGCGTGCAACGGATTTCAATTAAGTCAAAGAAGTTTGTATATATGAACAGGAGGACCAGCACTGACGAAGTTTCAAAAAAGACTAGACGAGTGAATACAAAAAAAAAAGTTCATTGGAATAACGAAAATTGGTCGAAAGTGGTGTTTTCAAATGAAAAATATCAATTTGGACGGACCTGACACATTTCAACATTATTAGCACGATTTGTGTGAGAACAAACAGATCTTCAGCCAGCAGCGTTTCGGGGGAGTATATATAATGATTTGGGTTGCATTTTCTGCATAGACTAAAGCGAGCCTAGTAAAAAAATGAGAGAAAGTAAAACGTGTTGAATTATACAGAAATGTTACAAAGAAGTTTTATTTATAATTGCAAATTAAGTATTTGGTTCGTTGAAATAAGTAGCTCACTTTCGTAAGTAAATATATTTGTCTGACTGTTGGTAAATAATTCCATTTTTAGTTTAATTGCTCGAAATAGAGTAAGGCTAAATAGGCCGTTTGAAGATGGGATCAAAGACAACACAGATTATTAAAAATACAATTTACAGTCCGCGACACAATTGATGACTGTTTTGTGTTTTTTTTCGGTAATATTTTTAATGCACATTTGACCTCATTATATCCTTTGATAGAACAGATTAAGATCCTTCTTTTGCACATAATATATAGTTTTCCGTCTCTCTACTTGGCATAACTATATCTATTTCCGTTCAAAATTAAAGCATTGTGTAAAAAACAAAACAAAACAACAAAAAAAACAAAAACAAAAAAAACAAAAAACAAACAAAAAACAAAGTCGACACAGAATATTAAAATAAACTTACAGAAATATATGTGTATATATAACTGGAAGATTTGGACCTGTGAAATAAGTAGCTCACTTTTGTAAATATATATATGTATTTTATTTTCGGGGAAAATAATTTGAATTTTTATTTCTGTTGCTCAATAACAATAAGGCTAAAGAAAACGTTTGACGAGACAATCAAAGAAAATAAACAGATTGTGAAAAATATGATTCAGATGCATTATAAAATATGGATATTCATTTCAAACTTATTTTTCTCTAATAACTTATGATGCTGTCTAATAATAAGTATTTGTCTGTGTTTATTTTTTTTATCTCTTACTATACTATATTATAATGCGAATATATTTTTTGATGATTTAATTTTTTTTAAGTTTCTAGTCAGTAAACTTGGGATGGGAAAATTGCGGAAGTTGATGCTGGAAATAATATCTATTAGGTCAAGATATTAGAACTAACGTAGGCAGAAAATTCTTAGCATTAATAAATATTTCCCTCCCCCAAATAAATACCATACAATTGATAACAGAAATGCTATAAATACTACTTACTCCGGCGGGCGATCCATGAAATCTAAAATAACCGCTAGAGCTAAATCTAAATCTGTCCCATGTTCATGCAGAAGAAAAAGGTATGTCAGTTATAACAAAGATGCAACGTGAAATCCGTCATTAACACCAGACAGATCAAATCACCAAACAACCAGGAAAAAATATGTGGGAATGATGCTAGGAAGTTTTAAGCAAAGATTCTATGCACATAATGAATGATTCAGGAACGAAAACAAGAGAGCAATTACAACACTCGCACACCAGCTATGACGAAGGTACCCCTACAATATAGAATGGAAAATATTAGACCAGCTTAGACTATATATCAATGGATCCAAGAGATGTGCACTATGGTCTGCCGAAAAATTCTGAATACTACCACGACTAGCTTCCTCGTGCAAAAACATAAATGCAAAATTGGAAATATTCACAGGTTTTCCAATCAGGAAAAAATACGTATTATACACTTGGACTGAATAAACAACTACACAAGATCTACCACCTTAAAAAATATTTTCCAAATATCACACGAGGGGAGTCACGCGAATGAAAACATGGACTTATACTAAACCACTTTGAATGGGCCAAGGCTTTAATTTAACGGAATAATAATTTGGATTCCATCTTTTAAGACGATTTGTCTGAGAGCTTGACTTTAAACCAGTGGTAACAAAACAAATTGACTGTATGATAATTCATACACACAAACACACACACGCATGCATAAACACTCACTCACACACACACACACACACACATATATATGTACACACACACTCACTCGCACCCCATATATATATATATATATATATATATATAATATATATATATATATCGTCGTAGTAAATGAACTCATCGACTCGAGTTCAAATCCAGGACGCAGCTGGTAATATTTTTCATTGCACAAATACCTTTGGGAAAAGTAAATATCCTACTCTTCTTTCTTCAGCTATGGGTAAATGGTAGGGCAGACTATGCTCTTTAACCTTGGTATGGCAACCGGTATAGGAGAAGAAAGACTCTGAGATTTAACCTGTGAAATCCTGGTTAAAAGTAGACTGTGTCGATTCTGTGTGCTGATTGGAAATATAATATATATATATATATATATATAATATATATATATATATATATAATATATATAAAAGGGTTTTGTAATTTGCTTGAAGCATTGCGTATATATTGGTTTGTTGGTTGGTTTTGAAGGCTGTCACGTGTGTGTGTATGTATGTGTGTGTGTTTGTGTGTGTGTGTGTGCGTTGGTGTGTATGTGTATGTGTGTCTATATATATATTGTCTGTGTATAATGTATATGTGGGTGTAACAGGTTGTAACTAAAAATCTAAGGCACATGAGAACAAAATGTATATTCATATATTGAATGAGTATCATCCAAAGATTATTTTAATAAAAGAATTGAGTTCATAACATTTGTATAAGCGAACATATTTGTGAATTAAAATGTAAGTAATAAAATCATTAGTTAATTAGAAAGGAAAATGACATTTATTAGCGTTGCAAAGTTACGATAAAGATAATTTTTATGATAAACAATGAATAAACGTCTAACCTTATACCGTAAAAAGTTAAATAAAATGATATCAACAAAACAGATAATCATTTTCTAAAACTATTTTGAAATTAAACAAGTAATAGAAAATATTAGAGTAGCTTTGTTTTAAAAATAAAATCGAAAATTTCTAACTGAATTTCTGGGAAGAAAAATTGTTATTATTCACTGTGAGGATCAGATTAGCGTGCTCATCTTAGTTGTTATTATAGTCACTACATTTCGGTCGCTTCATCCCCCGGCCTTCTCCGGTCATATAGGATAATCGGTAATCCTCTGGGAACTGAACACTTTATTAGATGTACAGAGGGTATTGTACTCATTCCTCTGTTCATGCTTAGAGGGTATGTCGTATCAGCTGATTCTTTTTAGTTCATTCATCTCCGAAATGTAACTTCCACTGAACCAGTTGTATATGACTTTGAAATAGCGACATATATCGACAGACGGAAGGCTTGGTTATTGGTTTAAAATTACCTCAAGTGATGATGCATATATACACGAGATGCTAACAATGTAGCTGAGATAAGTAAATTACACCTTCGTACTCTGGCCTCACCAGGAGGATGTTCAATTTCTGATGGACCAAGTGAACTCAGTAAGATCCTAAGTACAATTTATGATGGAAATATAGGAAGACGATCAGTTGACCTTCCAGGATGTACAAGTAACTCGCACCGAAGATGGGTTGAAGATATCCGTATATCGTAAGGTAATATTCCCCAGACAATGGCAGATGATCTATTCGAAGCAGGCATCTAATCTCTTATATATATTATATATATATAATATATATATATATATATATATATATATATAGAGAGAGAGAGAGAGAGAGAGAGAGAGAGAGAGAGAGAGAGAGAGAGAGAGAGAGATCATCAAAAAATATTTTCTTTATACAGTGACACCTTGACTTACGTGACAAAATGTTCTGGTATATGAATAAATTTTCCACTTTGAAATTAACTGAAATGCCATTAAACCCTTCCCTGCACCCCGCAAAAAACAGGTATTTTTAATGGAAATTTTTTTACTAGCAAGGTATAGTCAACAATTAATTGCACTACAAAGTAGATACAATCATATTTTTTTTGTTTTCGCTTCTGAACGTGGTTAATATAATCCCGTTTGTTGGTTTTAGGTTTATTTGTATAACGACCTATTATCTTCTCATGGAATCTCTCTGATAAGAAAAAGCGGGAATTTATCAAAGCTGTAGCTGGGACAGTATTAATATATGGCTACACCACTTGTACTCTAAGGAAACGCTTGGAGATAAAAGCTATATGGGAACTACACTATGCAAACCGGCACATAGGCGTACCAATATGGGTCGTCCATCAAAGTCTACATTGAGCAGTTCTGCGTGGATACTGAATGCTGAGCAGAGGGTCTTCAGAGAGCAATGAATGGCGAAAGTTTGTCATAGATAAAAATGTTACTAGTGCAACATGATGATGATAATATATGAGAGAGATAAAGAGGAAGAGAAACAGAGGTGGGGAAAGAAATTAAGCTATCTTATTATAATGGAGATTGTGTGTTTGTATGTCTGTAAGCGAAACTATATTACTACTCAAGTCACAATTCCCTTCACATTCTCCATGATTTTATTTGTATTTAAACCCTAATTATTAATAAGATTGTTTTACATTATTAATACTGTTGGCTTATCTACATATTAATAACATGCAATTGTATTTATATATACAACAAAATAGTGGTTTACAGTGTGAATGGAAAGCCTAATTTGCATATTAATATTTTAAAAAATTGATTTTATTGAACATGTTCTTGGTGTTATTGATTTCTAATTGTTTGGTTTTATCTTAATGAATATGAGCAAAAATCTCCGATATAAATCTTAAAGAAATCCATTAACAAGAAGAAATAACAGTAATTATATTCTTTACATCCTATTTAACTAAATAGTTAAATTAGACTAATTTAGCAATGAAAGACGGAAGGGATGGAAGAGTAAGTTTTAGCTGTTCTATTTTTCGATTATACCCACCCCTGTTTCAATTTTTTTATCTTCATTTTTTTTATCATCTTTCATATTCAGTTTCTGATTTAATATAATATTTTATTACATCAAACCATAAATAATTGTACCCGGAGGGTGCACATATTTGTTAGTTTAATCTAATTACTTAAATAATGTTCGGAAAGGTTATAAATTTGGTTTGATTCCTTTCCAATTCACTATTGTCGTGTATTTGGGTAAAATAAATTTAGCGATAAGCTGAACCAGTATTTCACATTGTTCTCTTACTTGAGGTACTGCATTTAAGAGGAAGTGATTCCTACCCATTGATAAGAAACCTAATTTCCTTGCAGTTAACACGACTATTTCTGTGATATGCACTCCTTCATAGAGGCGCTACTTACAAAAGACATTAACATTAAATCTATTAATCTATTGTTGACACTTCCACGGTTTATATAAATGTTGCTCTTTTCCGCCCTTCGTATGTAGGCCTTATCAGCGGCAATTACCGACAGGAATAGAATCGCTGAGGCATTGTAAACTGCCATTATCCCATCTCTGTCATGTCATGTCAGATAATTAACGTACGACCACTAAGTGATTGTTGTTATGACTACATGGAAGACAAGGGCACGAAAGGTTATGAGGTCTTATGATCCGTCACAAGTGACATACGAATAAGGATCTTATAAGCTTCTTTTTTTTTTCTCGTAGGAGATGAAGTAAAAGTTAACGGTGAAACTTTTAGTGGAAGTGCCATTTTCAAAAGGAAGGAAAAAAAATCGTACACGCATACACACACACAATGGCACTAAAACACAAAAACACACAGACACGTACACAGACAGACGCGCGCACACATACACGCACACATACACACACAGACACAGACACAGGCACAGGCGCGCGCACACACACACACACACACACATATATATTATATATATATATATATATATATATATATATATATATATATATATATATATATATATATATGGAGGCGCGTGGGCTAGTGGTTTGAGTCGTGGAAATTGGACTCGTCGATTCGAGTTCAATTCCTCATTTCACATTTCACATGGCATTTCACATAGCGCTAATACTCTTGGGAAAGGTATGAATCCATATATTCTCCCTCCAGCTATGGGTTAAATAGTAGGGCAGACTGAGCCCTTCAGCCTTTGGTAGGTAACCAGTCTAGGAGAGGGATAACTCGTAATTCAAAATTCCCTCCAGCAATGGGTTAAATAGTAGGGCAGACTGAGCCCTTCAGTCTTGGGTAGGTAACCAGTCTATGAGAGGGATAACTCTGAATTCAAAATTCCTGAGGTCGGTCGTTGATTGGGTTTGTGGCAACCCTTGATGCACCAATTCTTTCCTATCGACTGTACCAAAAAGTGTGGATGGTCCAACACAAGCCTTCACCACTATAAACAAAACACTGTGTGGGTGTTCATTGTACGAACCCTCATGCGTCGAAAATCGACGAGAGAGTCCATAATATATATAATATTATTAGTATGTATGGTTGGCACTATTATACTAAAAAAAGCAATAGTAATCCAACGTACAGAGTTATTAGAAGAGTGCTCAATATATGTGATAGAGCGTTGATAGATGAATGAATGAACAAATAAAAAGGTTTATCTTTTATCTATTTACATGGGAACAATATTTACAACCAATGGTTTCCTGCTAACGCATTCGTCAGGTAAACATACATACGCACACGCACAAACAAAAATACGCACACGTACAAACTAAAAGTGCATCTGACATCACGTAAACATGTAAACATGCAACACGAGAATACAGTTAAAAAACGCACACATTTAACCATTTACACCATTTCTATCATTTAAAAAAAAATCATTTACCTGACGAATGCGTTAGCAGGAAATCATTGGTTGTAAATATTGTTCCCATGTAAATAAATAAAAGCTAAACCTTTTATTTGTTCATTCATTCATCTATATATATAATATATGTATATATATATATGTGTGCGCGTGTGTGTGTATTTGGGTAGCATTATTTCATTTATACATGTGAAATTAAACAAAAGGCAGGTCTCCTGTTTAACAATTTTATTGGTGATCTTTTCAAGCTTTCTGGCCAACTTTTTTTTATATTTGGATGGAAGTCGTGGATTAGTCAGCCGAAGTTCATATCCCAAGTACATTACCAAAAATATCTTAA
>CM042137.1:95142489-95157489 GCA_023376005.1 Doryteuthis pealeii | reverse complement strand
GCAAAGCACTGTATCTTGCAGTTTTACGATTTTTGTGGCCATCCTTTGGGCTTCAAGCAAGAGCATTTTCCAGCGAAGATTCATTGTGTTAAGCAGGGCGTGATCCTTAGTGAAGAATCCTTTGGTTATTCCTTGGTGCTCCTCAGTCTTGCAGGTCATTCGTCATTGATTGGAAATGGCTGTCTATCAGTATCAGTGATTAAGTAGTTAACTAACCACGTATTCGGGCTGTTGATTGTCAGCGTTTAAAACCACGTGACCTCGCTTAGTCTATGAATTTAAGTGATGGACCACAGCACGGCATATATTCACCAAATATTCCAACACTATCCTTTTTGCAAGTAGTCCTTCAGTAGAAACACTTTTGAGTCCGCAAAAAGGATTAGTATCGTCTTTCGTGCAGACGCCTGAATCTTGAATGTCATCGTCGCTGGCGAGCCAGGATTTTCCACTCCATACATTCTCTTGTAGATTCTGCCATTTAATGATGTGCCCACGTGTAACAATTCCACTCAGAATATCTCCCCATCATTGTTGTACCGATCGAGAAAACATTTACAAACCTCAAGACATATGCGCTTGTGTTCTGCAGCAAGACCTTGGCACCCATCTCGCACAGACTTCATGGAATCTGGATAATTCGTGGATGATTTGATTGGCAGAACTATGTTTAATATGCATAGGACAAGTCACCTCATCGATCATTACTCGCTGGTTCGCCAATACCATCTATCGTGCTTGTTGAATCTGCTCATCAGTGGTGACAGTTGACTGGCTTCCTGCTCCCTTTTTAGGGTGTCACGGGAAACTTATAAACTCACCCACTCATACACACGTATATGCGTTATTACACTGTCCCCGTATTGTGCAAAAGCATCCAATGAATTTAAGCCCCTAATTCTCCTTCCGAACAGAGAAAACGATACTGCAAGAAGCACGGACATATTTAAACTGTAAAGGAGCAAATAAAATAGCCCGACCAGAAAAGTGCAAACTATAAACACGCATGCGCAGAGGACAGTGTGAGAATAATAAAGATGTGCTATGGCGAAAGTGCGGATAGTTTTTCACATTGTTTCTATGTCTTGAAGCACGGCCTCGGAATTCTTGGTTTTACGCCTAACTGATATTTCCTGATCGACGAGGTTTTTGCAACCCGAATGAAATTTCTCCAACAATCTAGTTGCTCTACTGTGATCAATTACACCTTAATCTTTCGCAAAAATATTGTTTTTGTTTTGTTTTTGTTTTTTTGTTTTTTTGTTTTTTTTTTACTTCCGCAGCGTAAGTGCCCAGTTGGAACGCGGAAAGCATAAGTTTCCGCAATATACTTAAGTTTCAGATTCAACTATACGGCTTTCAAATCATACACTGAGTTATGCAAATCTGACAACGTGTGAGCGCACATACTACCACAATACTATCAACCACTGCAGATACATGTACACAGTTTTAATGGCTTCGATTATGTGTAATTACTTGTGTTGCAAACTAGCAAGTATCTTAACATTGCAAAACTTTTGGCTCACCCTCATAGTTTTACTATTTATACTTTTTTGTGCTCCGGTTCATCTGAACAACTAATCTTGGATATAGCAATTTTCCCAGTTTAGCTGCTATTTGTTCAATATAAATCCAAGTATTTTCCCTGTTTTTTTTTTGTTGTTTTGTTTGTTGTTTTTTTTAAAATTTGGCTTGGTATGTATTATTTTGATATTTTGTTTGGTTAGTTGCGGGTTTAACGGCATCTCAACTCATTGGGTCATTTTATGCCGAAAATGCTTTTTTTTTATTTATTTCTTAATGGGTACTCAATCTTTTAAAAAAATCCCTTTTTTAAAACATTTTTAGAACTCATTTTGTTCTATTTAACCCATAGTTGGGACACTAACATGTACTACCACTCCGGGGCAGAGTGGATCTGGGAGTAATAGGGTTGGCGCAATTATATAGGAGCTAGGGCTTGACGGGACTAACCAAATGATCGGAAGAGGCCTCACCGACTGCCCGTCTAGCCTAAGTAAGGGCCAAAATGAACTGTTGCATATCGTGTTCTACTCAGCCTTCATGGTTCCATCCTTAAGTATCACGGGTCGCCAACCTGATATTTCGGACTGTTGTACTCATCTTTATGGTGAAATACGCATAGATAATATTTCATCCGATATAACCTCCGGGCCTACTTCATATGTTTCTTGTCCTGAAATTCCTAGAAACATATTATTAAGCCTTATCTAAATAAATAAAAAAATAAAAAAGGTAGACAAATAATATTCAATCGGTCTGAACCCGATTTAATACAACAATGGAGAACATTAGAAAAACTAAATTAAAAACTGACACGAAGACAAACTGCCATACATTCATATACAGAATCAAATAAGCAGGAATTTCATGACAAGAAACACCCGAAGAAGGCCGGAGGGTATTTGTGTTTCACAATAAAGATGACAACAGTCCGAAAAATCAAAATAATACATACATCCCAGAAAGCCTTTATTTCTCTGCTCGTCTACATTTTATATATGTAACTACTGATTATAGAAAAAACTTATCTACTACAATATATAAAAATGACTATTCCCAAAAGGTTATTGAATTAACTACCCAATATATGCACCCTCTGTGTACAAGTATTTACATTTTAATGTAATAAAAGATTATATTAAATTAGAAAGACCAAGGAAACTAAATGAGAATGCAGTTAAAAAGATTTGAAATAGAGTGATGTATAATCGAAAAATAGAACAACTGAAACTAAATTTTCCTAATTTAACTATTTAGTTAAAATAGGAAGTAATGAATAAAATTACAGTTATTTCTTCTTGTTTTCTGAGATTTATTAAAATCAAAACTTTTATAAGAATAGGCATATTAGCTTTCTCGTTCACTCTGTAAACCGCTATTTTGTTGTATATATAAATACAGTTGCATGTTATAAGGATGAATATATGGTCAACAGTATGAATAATGTAAAGTAATTTTATTAATAACTGAGGTTCAAATAGATAAAATCATGGATATTGTAACGCAAATAACAAAGGGAATTGTGACTTGAGTAATCAGATAGTTTCGGTTACAGACAGACAAACACATAATCTCTATTATAATAAGATATTACTAGTTGATTACCAGACTCACAACACTGAAAATACTGTCAATCAACTAGTCCAGTATATGTAATTCAGTTCACTTATCTTAAAAAGCATTTAACGTCAAATTCTACTATATCTGGTCTTACACTACGTTTCATTCTGGACTATACCAATTTACTATAATTCCTTTTGCAATAACTAAACATTAATAACATAAACTAAAAAAAAAGTAACTGTACAAATGGTTTCACTTATAACTGTATCTTGAAATATCGTAATACGTTTCACGCCGGAAGTTTTGATCGCATTAACCCCGGCATTGTGGGTGTATAAGTAAATGCAATCTATCGTATTGACCAATCATAACATTTTCTATTTTGCTGTGGGTGGGGATGGGGTGCATTTTACTATCTCAGTGTTACTTTTGAATGATTTTGTTCTCTATACCAAACCAATCTACTTGAACGGTAATGGGAAACATAATGCAACGTTGCCAAAACACTTTAGACTGAGGCTGAAGGATGCATACATATACATACATATTACGAACAACCAATTCTAATTTACTTACTATTATAAACACAAGATAGACAGACACCAAAACACATAACTATATATATATATATATATATATATATATATATATATATATATATATATACGAAGTGAGCTAAATCGTTTTGGTGGATTGTTTTTAGTTTTAGTATTTTCTCATTTCATTACTTTTGGATTTTTTCTTTCACTTTTTATATTTTTGTATTGCTATAATTTTTTTATTTCATTACTCGTGTATTTTTTTCATTCACTTTTTATATTGGTATCTGATGTCGCATTTGTGTCAAATTACATTTCGCTAATATCGAAAGCAATAACAGCGACAACGATTGCGTATATAGAGTGGGAGTGAAAGAAAAAAAAACATATTTTGCATCTGAAAAAGAATAAATAAAATGTAACTCTGGAAAGTAGGGAAAAAATAAATATACATAATCTCTTTTTTTCCGATTCTTGGAACAATTTTCATTTTTTTCTCCTTAAGTTTGACTTGTAAGCGACAACAGACATGATTGCTTCCGCATAAAAAATGAAAACAAATGAAACAAAACAAAAAAAAACAATCATAAAAAAACGCTCGCAACCAAAGATAAAAAAAATTATATATCTTGCATAGGCAAATAGATATATCTGTAATTAAATATTTATACAAAACTGTCGATTCTGATATATGCAAAAATGATTTATTAGATAGTTGGAAGCTGAAATATGTCAAATATATAATTTTTAATCAGATATAAATGAATCTGTCTGATAAATATCTAAATGCCGAAGCATTTAAAAATTTCCTGGATTTGATGAAAAAGTGTTTTTAGTATATGTAACAAATTTGTGTTTCCTTTATGCAAATCCATAGCAATCTTGTTCTGCAATCAATGGCTTTCGGCAACATTCACATACATTCTTAGAAGAACCATTCCAGTTTTGATTTGATTAATTTGTCTGGGGATTTTTCGAAATATTGTTAGAACCCGTGGGAAGAGAATACGTGCTGCAGGGAATTAAACACATAGATCCATGAATGTTACTAATTAAATATTTATAGAAAATTGCCTATCACATATATGTAATGTAAATGTCTCGCGCTCCATAAATGTGCGATCACTCAACGTCATTGATGAGGGGATGGTTTCGTAGCTAGTACGTTTTAGGGGGGGATTTACTAACCCACAAACTCCCTGGATTTGATTTCTGATTTGTTCCCCTTTTGCAAGTCGATAACACGGCAACGATGCTCTAATAAATTTCTTGATTAAGGCACCAGTCAAGTTGAACTCGTTTCCAGAAGAGGTTCAATGGTTATATATTCCTGACAAGAGTGAAACACCAAATAGGAGTACGTTGGTCGTGATCAAGCTTGATAAGTCTCGCCAAACATTCCTGCCCAACGATAAAGACAATAATCACATCCGGGATCGATGTCCGTTGATTATCAGATAGTTATCAGTGGTGCTTCTCCAAGACCATATATATATTTACCAACCCCTCCACACGAGTAGGATGTGACACAAGGTCAATTTCTTAAGCGGAGTTCAACAGGTTTGAATTCAGAATTTTCCTTCTCCTAGGCCGGTTGCCTAACCAAGATTAAAGAGTCCAGTCTGCCCTACTATTTATCCATAGCTGGAGGGAGATTAGGATCCATACTTTTCCCAAGGGTATTAGCGCTAAGTGAAATGCAATTACCATGTCCAGGATTTGAACTCGGGGTGACGAGTCCATTTCCCATGACTTTAACGATTACACCACGCTTCTCCAAGACCATATAAGTTTATAAGACTGATGATGATGATGATGATGATGATGATGATGATAATGATCAAGAAACCGGTTGTCTTCAAAATACTCTACTATTTAACCATGGTTTTCTCAAGGGCATTAGCGCAAAAATGAATCACAGCTTTGTGCATGATTTGAACTTGACTCATCGACTCTGTTCCCTAAGAGGAAAACCGCTATGCCACGCACCTCCGCTCTATCTAAAACAAGCTAAAATTATCTATTACCGAGTTTGAAGCTGAAATATATTACAGAGGAATTGGATTGGAATTTTCTTCATTCGCTTTTTCAACACAATTTCTCAAACACAATATTAAGATTAACAAATGCTACACGATGCATTTTTGTCATATGATTATATTCATAGGAAATACACAGCGAACACTCCTCTCATTGCATGGTTCTGGTTGAACAAATTAATTGATATTACCGGCATGCCTACACGTTTGGCGGTATTTTATACACAGAGGTTAGGGAATAGCGTTCATTGTACATATTTACATTTTTGTATTTCTCAAGAATGTTTTGTTTTTGTAAATAGTTCTTTCGAAAAAGAATAATTTTAAACCTATTCATTTGATCCATAGAGTGGATACTAATAAGTATAGTGAACCGGGAGTAATGGCAATGAATGAGTACTCCACTCTACATATTTACAGAACTATAGCCCAGATCCTGTTTTGTTGATGCTTTACATTATATCAAGTTGCATAATGGATAAATATGTGTGATGAGAGAAATCTTTTTAACTCAAGTTTGAAAGCAAATTATAAATTTTATTAAGATATTTACTCCTATCTTCTCATACTTTGTTTTAAATGTGGGTATGTGTGAATGTGTGTGTATATATATGTGTCTAAGTTCGGGTATCAGGGATACGGAGTCTAGAACGATTGTGTACTGACAGATTTTCACCTATGCGATTGTTCAAACCAACTGTATATATATATATATATATATATTATATATATATATATATATATATATATATATATATATATAAGATTTTTGGATGTTTGTTTTTATAGAAGCAATGTTGAATAAATTATTATTTATATTTTTGCTTGAAGGCAATTATAAATGCATGTATCTCATAAAATTCGATAATTATAGAAAATAATCTTGACAAGTAAATCCCGCAAAGGATGGCTCGCTATGCAGAACACCGTACAGACTGTTTCGACTTTATTAAGTCTCTTCAGCGATGTATACTAACGACTCTATGTACCGGCGGCCGAACGGATATGGTCTCTGACTATGCCTGTGAAGTCCCGGTTTCGATTCCTGTCGGAGGGGAGTCGTTAGTATACATCGCTGAAGAGACTTAATAAAGTCGAAACAGTCTGTACGGTGTTCTGCATAGCGAGCCATCCTTTGCGGGATTTACTTGTCAAGATTATTTTCTATAATTATCGAATTTTATGCGATACATGCATTTATAATTGCCTTCAAGCAAAAATATATATATATATATATATATATAAGTTTAGGGTAAAGAATAATGTAAAATAAAATAAAAAATAAAAATACCCAATCAATTGTGACAAAAAAGAAAAATAATAATCATAGAAAAAGGACTCAATACATACCTGCAGAACCGGTTTAAGAACACGAATCAATGACATGAGTTAATAACCCATATTTCCATGATAAGGATGTTGAGGATAGTTTTGATTGCTTAGTACATATACTCTTCAAAGTATCGCGTATGTTTTCCTTTGCATATATGATCGATTTGTAAAAATAAAAAAATCTTTTTAAGATTATACAGTGCAGATGGTATAGTCTGATCTTGGTTAGACATATGGAACGGGTGGTTACATTTTGTCACAAGTAGAGTATACAGGCATTACACTTCGATCATAGGCAAAGGTGACCATCTATATGTAAAAACATCTTCCGTCATTTTAGCCAGGAATCCATGTTTGATAACAATGTAAGATACCATACCGGTTTACAATGATTCATTATGTTGTAGTATTAAAAATGCGGGGATAAAAAACCTAATATGTGGCTAGAATGAAAACAACTGATTTCATTTCCTTGATTTAATTGATTCTGTGACTCATTATCGTTATTAAAATGTAAGGAATTGTCCAATAACAATCAACTTCAAAAGATTCAGACTTTTTCATAGTTCGTTACGTTGGTTAAAACTTTTTCTTTATGTATCATAACATATCCTTTTATATGTATATATTACAAAGGTACGCGGCTTGTGTTTGTAAATAAGATAAAAGAAAAAATATTCTAATGAAATAATTCTGATGTATATTGGAATTAAAGAAACTTAGCTTAGTATGGTTCATGAAAATACATAGTAATGACTAGCAATGGCACTCGGCGATGCCCGGGAAAACAGATCAGTGTCAAAGCATTTAATGAAATAAGATATACAAGGTGTGTAAAAAAGTATCAATAGTTTTGTACTTTTGTACTTTTTGACATCCCTTGTATTCTAAAAACTATAACGTTCCATTCATTGTTCATTTCTGTCTTGGTAAATACAGCTTCAAATCCGACACTTTTATGACACACCTTATATCCTGAAAAAGAAATAACGATCCATTCATTGTTCATTTATCATCTTGGTAAATACAGCTTCAATCTCGATACTTTTATGACACGCCATATATATGTACTAGAAAGAATCTATGGATATAGAAATATGAACATGAAATAAATTCAAAGCTAATAGTTTTATACATGAATGACTGATTGGCGGGTTTTAATGACTAAGGTTATTTATGCCTTTAGGTTAGGGAATTGCGTTCATTGTATTTACATTTTCTGTAGTCTTTTTCTCCCAATTTTATTTTTTGCTTATGATCCTGTTGAGTACGAATAAATTTTACCCATAGATTGGATCATAGCAATTAAACTCCTGTTTAGAGTTAATGATAATGGAGATGTACTCCAGATTCCCCTATCCTACTTCAAAGTTAAACCATCTTGCCATAAATGACGTAATTTGGAATATGTTGTTGTCTTTGATGGAGACTGAAGAAATTATTTGTTGGTTATGTCTTTTAGGGTATCTCCAGTTTTTACTATCTCCTCACATCAACCTTAATAATAATAAAAAAAACAGAATATTTACACAGAACATAAACAATATTATTACGTTATATATATATATATATATATATATATATATATATATATATATATATATATATATATATATATACATATATATATATATAAAGATAAACCTAATGAGTCAGATAAACCTACTAAAAAATTCGCTTAGTGCTTCAGGGCTAAGCTCCGACTGGCGGTTTTGTAGGAATATATATATATATATATATATATATATATATATATATATATATATATATATATATATATAAATTGTTTTTTCTTTTGGCCAAATATTATACCAAAAGATTATTTTTGGTTGGTGCGATTATCTTGGTCTTTTCTTTTTTTACAAAAACTTTTTTCTCCCCGGGTGATGTTTGGTAGAATATTTTTACAATCAAACTATTTACCGGCCTTTTTCTCACCGCGAGGATTTACCAACAAGTTTGGTATATTAAATTAATATATATATATATATATATATATATATATATATATATATATAATATATATATATATATACACATACATACATATATATATATATATATATATATAAGTGTATGTGTGTGTAAATATATACATATGTGTGTATGTGTGTATATGTGTATGAAATACATACACAAAATCTGTATGTGTACTTTTGAGTTTCCAATTTTGGTTGAATCCTATCACGGAAACCCTTGATTCCATTAACGTACTCACACACACACACACACACACACACACACACATATATATATATATATTATATGTGTGTGTGTGTGTGTGTGTTCAAATTATTATCTAACCATTATTACAGAAAGTATCCAATTTAATATTTAAAATGTTCACGCCATAGAAAAAAAGGATACACTGTGCTATATAATTGATTATCGATGTCAGGATATGTCTCGAAAAGAAGAAAAATAATTCTGAGATTTTCATCGTTATGGATTAAAATTATCCTTATTAATCTCTATATATTTTACTTCATTAAGTAAACAAAGAACATCAAAGAAAAACGTTGTTTTTTTTAAAATAACTTCTAAATTCGAATTATGTCTATGGTTTAGCATTTTCGTTGTATTGTAAACTCGCTAGCCTGGACAAATCAGTCAGAACTGATCAAAACTCAACTCCTTTCCCAGCGGCAGTAAAATGAACCCTTATTTACCCACAAGTTGATCAACAATATCTGTTGCCATCCTATCTGTTATGTGGTAAACGGTGTCATTTGACAAAGGAACAGGCTGATGACATGCCGAATCGTTTCATGGGGTGATTAAAAAACTGTTTTTTTTCTGTTAATTCTGTCTTTCCTCTTCTGGCTTACCAAAATGACTCTGATGTTTTTATGATATGGCACTTTGGGTGTGTCGACTTCATGTAACTCTTAAATAATTTCACTCTACAAAAAAGAGCAATACTTGTGTTTGGATTGGTTTGGTTTGGTGTTGTTTGATTAGTTAACCATGTATCAAACCCATATGGATAACTTCATACCAAGATTTGATTCATTTGCAAATATTTGCAAAACTTACAATAATTTTATTCCACTTTTTTTTATTTGTCTATGACAATAATCATTCGTCGGACCATATGACTTTAGGCGCCCCTTTTGCTTTGCCGATTCATAAGTACATTATTTTCATTTACACTATCAACACCCGGTTGTTTGTTAACATACGATTTTAGAGGGTTTTTTAAAATTATAAAACTAATCCCTAACCCTAACCCTAACCCCTAACAAACACCCGGATGTTGACGGTGTAAATGAAAAAAAATATACTTATGAATCAGCAAAGCAAAAGGGGTACCTAAAGGTCATATGGTCCCATTCGTCTTCACGCAGTCATATATAATATCAAGTATTCCTATCTAAAGTAAAGGCTTTACATACATTCATATGGTTTCAAGTGTTCCTATCGAATACAGGTGTATACATTGTTTTATGTTTCAAGCCCTCCTATCTAATATTTCTAAAATAGATATTTGGATATAGGTCGGACTCAAACAGTAAAAAAACTACAGGTGTTATTGGACATAAGTGTAACGGCAATGGGGAGTGCATCAGGCTCCCCAGAGCTCAAGAACTGGAGTTTCAACAGAAGATACAGTTTACTATCAACCTAGGATAACCGTTTTAGAGAGGGGTATTACCCTTGCGCAGAGGATGCGGTTGGCGTATTCTACAGGCTACCTGTGGGGTGAACTATGGAGTTTAGGAGGGTTGCACCTTGTCTATCTTATCCTTAATGTTCAAGGCATGCTACCATAGAGTAGTACTAACACGGATAAAAGTAGGAAGAATTACCTTTCGTATGATACTGTGTTTATATTTGAAGAAAAAAACAATAAATAGTCTAAACTAATTAGTGAATACAACGGTGCAAGATATACTAAATTGATTAAAAGTAAAATGAGTTTCAGTAAATTTTGGACGAAATATCTTTCGCAAAACAGACGATTGTTCAAAGGCAGCAGCCTTCATAGTTAAGTGAGCAAGCTCAGTGTGATTTCTTCTCGTACGGAAAATTAATCAGAAGTGTTACATTTGAGGACAAATTAATTGTAAGTGTTTTTCAAGTGTGTGGTTTACTGACACGTAATAATCTTTGGAAATTTTCCAGTAAAATTTTCTGTGGTAGTTTTAATCAATTTAAAATAAGGACTTGGGTGCACTGCTAATGTTTCAACCTGCTAAATCATACTCTATGAATTTAACATCTCGTTTTTTATCTATCTATTGGTGTTACATAATTATTAGATACCTAATGATTATGGCAATAGTGTAGAAATCATAATGGCGATTAGTGCAGCTGATGGCCTTGAGAGTGAGTGACAGCGCTTGACCTCAATCTCACCTTGCCTTCCAGGGATAAATCGTGAGAACCGGAAGCCATAGAAGACCTGTTCCGGTTTAAGGAGTAAGCAACTCAGTCAGTCAGTTAGAAGTTAGAAACCGAGCTAGTAACATGTAAGTATCACTGCGCAGAATGTCTGGTTGGGGATTTACAAATAAAGTAACATCAACATAAATCGAAGTCTTGTGTTTATTACCTAAAAACTAACAATGACACAGGGCTTCTGATAAGGAGTGATCCCTAACAGAAATCAGACCTGGAATCCCCATAGAAGACCAGACCTTAGAAGATATACCAAGCCAACACCAGACGCTAGACCAGACCAAGATGATAGACGATCAGAATAGCAAAGCCGGCCAGAAGAATATATGACCAAGATATAGAAGAAGTAAAAAGTAAAGAAGTAAAGAAAGGTATATAACATTATATCGATTTGGTACTGTGAAAACGTCAGTATATAACATTGGTTGGTTGAATTTTACGGCATGGCAACCATTGTTGGGTTATTTCATGCCAAGTTTTATTGATTCTTTATGGATTTTGAGAATTATTTTAAAATCAATTTTTTAAACACATTTTTAAATTGAACACATGGCGTAGTGCGTAAAGGGTTGGGTAAAGAGAGTTCTAAGTGAGAGATATCCCTATGACGCAGGTTCAATCCTGGTCAATGGCAAAGTAACATGGAATAATAATTAACACAGCTTAACATCTGTATCCCAGCTATGGTTAGATGTATGAGAATAGGATACCCCTGTGGATTGAATAAAGGTTTGGGCTTAAAGTTCTGTGATCGCTCCCGATTACGACAAGAAGGTTCCAAATTTCGAAAAGACGGTTCCTGAGTTCGAGAAGGTTCCAAGTTCGAGCAGTCTCCTGAGTCCGACAAGAAATACATGAAGAAGGCCGGTGGGCACATCGGCGGAAACGTTGTACAGAAACAATAAAGATGAGAACAATAGTCCGGATATTCTAAATTATACATCATTTTTACCTTTTTTAAAAATTTATTTAACACATAGATGGGACCCTACCCTAACTATTTATATCGGAATAGTTGTATGACTTGGATAAAGGGAACACATTGAGATTGATAGTTAAATAGCTAGATAGATAGATAAATACATACTTTGAAAAGAAATGTGGCTACGCTATTTTATCCGTTCCTTCCTTATCATTTCCTCTTTTATAAAAAGAACTCTTTAAAAGTATTTTAAAAATTGCTTCACAAATCCTGTCTCCTAAAAATGGTGTGCGTCACAAACTAGGGATTCAAAATCATGAGATGATTATTAAGTAATTACAAAGAAATATTCATTTTTTTCTTACCATTTTAATATATATATATATATATATATATATATATGTGTGTGTGTGTGTGTGTGTGTGTGTGTGTGTGTGTGTGTGTGAGAGAGAGAGAGAGAGAGAGAGGTATCCAAAACTTGGTAGTAAGAGATGATTCTATATGTGATTTCTAAGACACACTCTATTAGTATTATTGTATGATCCAGTATGTATAAATACAGTGAATCTTTAAATCACTATAGAGAGCTCAATGTATAATAATCTTTTTAGATTATATACAGAGCAATATTTATCTTTGAAAGAAATAATAAATTTATTTCGACCAATTTTGCTCAAAAATAAATTTATTTTCGACCGAAATTTATTATGGAATAACGGTGTTGCGTTTTTCCTTCTTTTCAATATATATATATATATATATATTATATATATATATATATATATATATATATATATATATGTGTGTGTGTGTATGTGTGTGTGTGTGTGTGTGTGTGTGTCTGTCTGTCTGTCTGTCTGTGTGTTTGCTTATTTTGTTTATATGTTTATATGTTTATGCATTATGATTAAATACAGTAATAGGGCTCTCAGGTTTGTTGTATAACCTTCTTAGACATAAAAACTTTACTGTTTTACACATATGCCGTACATTGCATACATTTATTCCCAGAAAATAAATTTGGAAAATACTCATAAGAAGACTCATTAGTTTACCAAACATAATTTCGAACTAGAATTATCATTCCTTTTTCCCAGCCTGCTAAATCATACTCTATAACATTAATATCTACATATCCCTCTATCTAGCTGTAAAGGTATAGATATATGACAAAAGAAAGTAACAGACATACATAGAAAGGGATATATCCGGGTTAAGGGATATATTATGAAGTTGTAGTAAAGTATATTATCGCAGGTAAATAGAAACTGGTGTGTCGAGTAGCATACGTCTTCTGAGCAGTCGGCGTGGTAGTTTTGCTAGTAGGCTAGAAAGCGCTTGTACCACCACAGTATAGAATATTTATGGAGGACGCTATCCAATCAGATTATAGTGAGGGGGTACCAAGGTATTTACATATTCATTACATCAGAAAGATATAGAGATAGATACATAAAAGCCCCAAAAATTGTTTTAACTCCTTGCCTATTTTTACCTGCTCACGGCAGCACTCCCAGCTCTACGCATACCACACCCAGGCAATGTATTAAAACTGATATAGTTCAATATAATTGAGAAGGACTCAGATTATAATAATAATAGGACTCTATTTGAATAGAAAAAGTTATGAGGGTAATAGATAGGGAACTGAAATATCCCATGATACAAGGAAACAAATAACAAGAAAATTAGGTACATCTGTGGGGGAATTTTGGTAGGCAAAGAGTTAGTTTATCTAACAATATGTTTGCAGAGATTCCAGCAGCTGTCTGCATATTAATACACATGTTTTTTCTAAAACTATAGTTTATTGCCGTTACAAAAATGTAGACTTAAAACACTGTCCACAAATATTTGATAACAAATACCATTTTCAGCACATGTCACCACCATTTGATGATTTATATTGTTAACTTTAGGTGTGCCTTTTTTTTACAAATGGGAGATTATTTTCTTCAAACATACAAACACAGACACAGACACAGACACAGGCATATATATATATATATTATATATATATATATATATATTAATATATATATATATATATATTCCTACAACCTCCTACTACCAATGGTTATTATCTCCCACTTCTAATTCCTTGCTACTACTCGTTCTCGTTAAAACGAGACACGAAATCATACCATCGTTTCACACCTGAGGATGGCAAATTGTATTGCCGAAAGCGCTCATTTGGAAACCTTTGGGGACTGTTATACCAGTTACAACCCGACACCAGAAAGATGGCCGAAAATTGGAACGGATCAATGAAACACTCGTCCGACAGGAATTGTCTGTACAGTTCAACGAAACTTGTATAAAAGAAAAAATGATGCCAATATATTATATATATTATATATATATATATTATATATAATATATATATAGTCTCACTTGTTTACATAAGTTAGAGACCTCTGATGAGTTTATTTCCGGTTTAGGAAATATAGCGATTATTCTGCCTTCTATTCTAGGCAGCTGCTGTGGACCCATCGGTAAGAGACTTGACGAGCGAAAGTTCGTTCGGGTCTCGATCCCGACCAGAGGTAGCTGCTGAAAAATAAGTCTACTGTACTGATGAGGGTGAAACCCCGAAACGCGCGTCTGCAGATTACTTTATATATATATATATATATATTATATATATATATATATATACTGCGATGCATATTTTCAT
>CM042137.1:95114989-95132489 GCA_023376005.1 Doryteuthis pealeii | reverse complement strand
CACAAGCATTGGACATCTTATCATAACGGCCCAAATGCGATGGGAGGGTCATTTGTGTGTATTACTGATGTTAAAATGCCAATGCAACTCCTTTACGGCCAGCTGCATGATGGCAAAAGGTCACAGTATAATCCTTGGAAGAGGTATAAGCATTGCTTAAGACAACCTTGTAAAAATAAAAATAAATCCTGACAACTAGGAAAGGCTGGTATTGAAGACAACTGACTGGAGAATTCATGTGGGTGATGGCTGTACCAGTTTTGAGAGTGAATGAATTGAGCATGAAAACCTCAAGCGTCACCTTCGAAAGGGATACACCTGTCATATTAGAGAGAACATGGAAGGTTAGAAATGCCAGACATGTGGTTGAATTCTGCTTTATAAGGCTGGATATGTTAATCATAGAAAATCTCATCAGGGACGATACATGCAAACTCCAGGAACAAACAATGCCTCTTGTGCAATCTATAACAAAAGTCTGTACGCCAACTACTGGTCTTAAGAGACATATGGTGGTGCATAAGTATAAGATTTTATCATCTGATACAACCGGAAGGACGTCCTTCCTGTGTCCTATTTGCATCAACCTTTGTGCATCTGCAGTGGGTTTATTAGTCATTTGAGGGCTCGTGAATGGAAAGGTTATGGTGGTGGGGTTATAGGATTGTGAGGGACCGCAGAATAACGTAAGGTAACAAATCGATGAGGAAATAGGTTCGTAATATCGGCTCAAGTATTGAGTATGTGTTGCATAATCTATGGTAGCATAGATTATTGACAACACTGTGTTGCGTAAATGGAAATTTACAGCCGGTTAGGGACCTTTTGACCCCAGAGGCGGAAAAGACGTGAACCACGTGAAGTCACGTGAGAGCTAGTGAGAGCATCAGTTCCAGGCAAGATGTTGGCAATGACAGATGTCTCTTGCTTAACTGGAACTCATCACTTGCACGCGTGCCGTGTTATTTAGTTAAGATTAGTAATAAAAGTTAAAACAGTAACTTGGCGTTGTTGGTCATTAATGTCTTAGCTAGAAAATGAACCAACAACAAGATCGGCCAATAAGAAGAAGATGGAGTTCAACATGGTGACTAGGTGATCATACGAATGGCCAGAGAAGAAGAAAGAAGTAAGTAATGCAATATGCATCTCATTTCTCTGATACCCAGTCTATCTCTCTCCCCTGTCTCTCTTCCCTCTGACACAAAGAACTATTGTGTATATACTCAATGTGTGGGTATATAACATATGAACAAATGACTGCTAATAATTTATTGAAATTCCATTTTTATCCAGCCACAGACACCGATCGGGTTGTAAGATAAAATACTACAAGTGTTTGTGTTATAATCTCAGACAGAAAACAACCAAATAAATGAGTTTACTGACTTTTTCTTAGTTCAACGAATAAGCCAAATAAGTAAAGGAAACTAAAACCGACTCTTTTGCATTTTTACTTAATACTTTCTCTCTGTAAACTAGTAATGATAATTTTAAAATGAACATTTTAGGTGAAACACAGGATTCTGCATTTGCAATTGTCTTCATACCCACCAGAAACATTCCATGTGATAGTCTTATTTGACTAAATTAAAAAAAAAACTTATAATGCTAAAATTTGAACTCTCGAAATAGTTTTATCAGGTTTTCTTTCTAATTTAAACAAACAAAACTATCACATGAAATGTTTTCTTGTGAGTATGAAGACAATTGCACTTGCTATGTTTTAGCAAAAATGTTAATTCAGAAATTATCATTACTGGTTTACAGAGAGAAAGTATTGATTAACAATGCAAAAGAGTCGTTTTTACGTCATTTCCTTTTTGCAAGAAAAAAACAATATAAAATCTCTTTAGAAAAAAGAAAAATATACTTTAATCTATAAGAATGTATATCTTAATATATATATATATATATATATATATATATATATATATATATATATATATATATATATATATATATATATATTATGCTAGAGAATCTTGACCTGAAATATTTTATTTAGTTGGAAATGGACAAATGGATACGACAAACCGAGTTCATGGACGATCCTGTTTGCATTTTGCGTATTGCTAAGACTATACTCCAACTAATCTACCTCCAGCTATAGGTAAGAAGTTGTTCAGACTGGGTTCTTTAACCTCACTTCAATTCTCCTATCACTGGGATCCTATCATAAACAACTGACAGCGACTCTCGCACATGTCACTTGTTTACACTGAAAAATCACTTCAGAAACACCCCTGCCATATTTTGTTTTGTCTGTGAAATAACCCTGAGACCCGTACTTGATCCTTTTTCAAGAGGGAATCAGTTGTATACCAGCATACACGTACAGATGCACAAAAGACTTATATGAAGTCTAATTTTTTCTAAAATTTTTGCGTTATATATTTCTCAAATATGTAGTCATTTCACCCCGGACGACTCCAAATATCCCTGCTATAGTTATATTTTCATAGAACGTGAATCCTCTAATGCAAGTCCGCATCTTTTATGCATGCAAAAAGGTGCCATGATACTCACCAATTCTTTCCGTTGTTGTCAATGGTGTAATGAATATAAGAATATCAATAAAATATCTTACTGTCCTTTTTTCTCTACGACTCTTCCCGGCATGCAATGATTACAGAACGTTTTAGACAATGCTTATATTAGGCAGTTAGTATCTTTAAAAAATGTCTTTTGAGTTCACCCTACATATATAGAATATGTAAGATCGACATGACATGTTTTTTTTTGTACTGGTCTAACCCTGCTTAGATTTACCTGATTAAAATTAATAATGCATCCTTTACAAGAAGAAGTAAGTTTTAACAAAATTTTCCACGTAAGTAACAGATAACTAGCTGATGTACCCGGCAATGCACATAATATATATATATATATATATATATATATATATTATATATATATATATATAATATATATATATATATAATGATGGACTCTCCCGTCGATCGACGTATAAGTGTTCATACAATGAACACCCACACAGTGATTTGTTTATAGTGGTGAAGGCTTGTGTAGGACCATTCCCCACTTTTTGGCACAGTCGATAGGAAAGAATTTGTGCATCAAGGGTTGCCAGAAACCCAATCAACGACCGACTCTAGGAATTTTGAATTCAGAGTTATCCCTCTCCTAGACTGGTTATCTACCCAAGGCAGAAGGGCCTAGTCTGCCCTACTATTTAACCCATAGCTGGAGGGAGAATATATGGATTCATACCTTTCCCAAGGGGATCATCGCTATGTAAAATGCCAACAGCTTCGTCTAGGAATTAAACTCGAATCAACGAGTCCATTTTCCACGACTCTAACCATATATATATATATATATATATATATATAAACAAGGTTTGTTTAGAATGGCTTTTTGCCGATAATTTTTTGGAGAATAAGTGCTTAATTGGAGTCGTACCTAATTTTGAAAATTAATTAATTAATAATGAATTAGGCGGGAATACCTATTAAATGTATAGCTAAACAAATCGAGAAAAATCAATCTCTGTATGTACATTTCGGCCTATTAGGCCTCATCAGCAGAGCTATAGATCGGAAGACCGCCCTGTGCGTGATTTATATATATATATATTATATATATATATATATAATTATATGTGTCTGCTATCTTTATGAATAAATAATGCTCAATGTTGTGGATAGAGCATGTATATCTAAGTAAGGATAGTAGGGACATGTAGTAAATGGCGCTTGGTTAATAAAAGTTATCATTTATATATTCAAACTAATTGTTTGAGAATGGCATAGGGAACTATCAGTAACTAAGCACCGAGGAGTTCATGTCCATACTACCTGACATAGACGTTTCTTATTTTCAATATCCATTACATCATTTACTTCGACACACACACAGGCCGCGCGCACACACACACACACACACACACACACACATATATATATATATATATATATATAAACTATTTGCATGTTTTTATTTTGTTCCCTCAAGAAATAAATCCAAGGTGGACGCTTGAGATAACGGATTTAAATTATGTAATACATCTATAATAAATATCTATTAGTATATACAATTGATTCTTATAATTTAATGCGCTCAAGAATTACGGTTGATTTAATATATATATATATATATATATATATATATATATATATAATATATGTGTGTGGTGTGTGTGTGTGTGTGTGTGTGTGGTGTGTGTGTATTCTGATTCTTTCTCACAACCCGTCTCTGTCGGATATCGCTCCTGGCAGGTTCTAAAATCAGTATTCAGGGTCCGTACATACCTATTTGCATGCCAATATTTGCGTTTCGGTCAACACTTATGTGTCCAGGTATAGAATTCCATAAGTTCTCCTATGGACGTCTATACCTGAACACATATTAGTTTGTCTGATTTCTCTTGCATGTCTTGTTCATCTTATTTGGATTATTTGTTTGATATGAGATATGTGACAGCAGAAATGCTATTTTATGAGGCGATGCTTTCAGGATTTGTTCAGAATATCTCACAGCATATTTGTGTAGTTCTCAAGTTGATTTTTCTCGTAGAGTTTTATTAAAATCCAGAAGTGCAACCATATGGTAGTGTACTTATACATCTACTGCTTGGAAGAATTATTTAATCGGAATGATCAGATTTCATTATGATTGATAAACTGACAATTGCAGTCCCTGACTTTCCTATGCATACATTATTGTTTTTAGAAAAATATCATAGTTCTATTCTAAACAAAATAAATCAGGAATGTTTTTAAAGTTTGTAATATAGGGTGCGGCAGAGATACCACCTACGTTTGAAACCCACCTGTTTGGTGCAATTGAAGTTAGGCAAGTAACAATGATAATTCTACTTAGAAAATGTCATAACTTTTTTCTAGATCTGATCAGTTACAATCATGCCTTGGACGAGATATGTTTCTAAATGTTGATGAAAAACTAAGTAGGCGTGTAGGTGTGTGTGAATGTATTTTCTGTGTAAGTATTTTCTGTGTATATATTTATTTCGTGTGTGTGTGTGTGTGTGTATGTGTGTGTGAAAATGTATTTTGTGTGTGTGTATATATTTTGTATGTGTGTGTATGTGTTTCGTGTGTGTGTATGAACGTATTTTGTGTGTGTGTGTGGAAAAACATTTAAATATTTTCTGGGTGTGTCTGTGTCTGTGTCTGTGAATCTATTTTGTGTCTGTATGTATTTTGTGTGTGTGTGTGAATGTATTGTCTATATGTATTGTGTGTGTGTATGCATTTTTTTTGTTGTGTGAAGCTATTTTGTGTGTGTGTGTATTTTGTGCGTGTGTGTGTGAATCTATTTGGTGCGTATGTATTTTTTGGTGTGTCTATATGTATTTTGTGTGAGTGTGTGTGTGTATGTGAATGTATTTTTTTGTGTGTGCCTGAATGTATTTTGTGTGTGTATGTATTTTGTGTATGCGTATGTGTGAACGTATTTTGTGTGTTTGTGTGTGTGTATGTTTGTGTGTGTACATATTTTGTGTATGCGTATGTGTGAACGTATTTTGTGTGTTTGTGTGTGTGTGTATGTATTTGTTTGTGCGTATATATTTTGTGTGTGTGTATGTCGGTATTTCAGACACTTTTTTTCGAATAGCATTCTTTGATTCTTCCATGCGGCTTTTTTTAATTGATGAACCTAGGATTCTGAAATGTTTGACTAGATAAATAGTTAAGACGTAAAAACTACATATATCAAATCGAACTAGTATCTAGTTCGATTTGGTATATGTAGTCTTTACTATATAGTAGAATATAATAGAATCCCCGTCAACACACGCAAAATTAGTATAGCACTTATAGTATAGCAAATGAGAAATAACTAAAATGCTATTTTGGCATACTTTTCGGAGACAGTTCGATTTTGCTAAATAATAAGAGAAAATCATCGAAGCTACAGGGTACGAATCTTGTTACCATTATATCAATATTATGATCTAACGAGACGATACGAGAGAATAATAGACACCATTAAATTGGCTTTAAAATTACATTAGAACTCAGATTTAGGGCATTTTCCAGCTAGCAAACTTTGTTAGACTTACTTTAACTAATTATGATATATATATTTACCTCGGTGTCTGTAAGAGGGCATCGTTATCATATTCAAACACTCTTATATATATATATATATATAATATATATATATATATATATATATATATATATATATTATATATATATTATATATATATTCATAAGTGCTCAATATCGACGTAGGTAGTGAACCATATAGTTAACGGCACTTGATTATATATATATATATATACTAGCTAAAGTACCGGTCCATGACCGACTAAAAAAAAAAAGAGAAAAAAGTGTGACTTAATTTGGCGGACCTGAACTTTTTGGACCCACGCCCTCTAAAATTTTCGTTTTTAATTATTTTTTTTTTCAACGGATATTTATCGATTTGCAAAACCAATCTATCCGATTGTAAAAAAAAAACTAAAAAAGTTTATTTATTTTTTCGAGTTTTCAGGGGTGCTCATTTCCCCGTATAGTTTATAGTAAATCGAACCCCCATATCGAAACCGCTCTATCTTAACAGTTGGCTGAATTTGCACTAAGGTATCAAAATTAAGGTGACACAGAAAAACAGAACCCACAATTTTTTTAATAAACTGTTAAATTCAAGTAGGGGGGTTTAGGATTTGGGGTTAGGGGTTAGGGTTAGGGGTTGGTGTTGGGGTGGTGTTTAAGGTAAGTTTAATGGGAAAATAAATAAATAATTTGGGTTCTGTTTTTTCTGGGCACCCTAACTTTGACACATTTTGCGCCAGTTTTCCTTTCGAGCAGTTCCGATATGGGGTTCGATTTACTATAACTTATACGGGGAAATGAGCACCCCTGAAAACTCAAAAAATAAAGAACTTTCAATAATTTTTAAAAATCTGATTGATTGGTGTGTAATCGATAATAATCCATTGAAGGAAAAATAAATATTTAAATAAAATTTTCTTTTTAGCGGTTCCGATAAGGGGGTTCAATTTACGATAAACTTATACGGGAAACTGAGCACCCCTGAAAACTCGAAAATAATAACTTTTTTGAATTTTTTTTTTTACAGTCTGATAGATTGGTGTGCAATCGATAATAATCCATTGAAAGAAGAAAAAAAAATTAAAAACAAAAAATTTTAGAGGGTTGTTCCAAAAGTTCAGGTCCGCCCTTAATTTAAAAAAAAAAATCTGCCTATTTATTTATCATTAGAATTATGATAAATTAAAGAACACATTTCTCATTCAAAATTACGTAATTAAAATCATTTTTATTTATGTTTAAGGTAAGAACATATCATACACTGTTTTGTTTTATATACGAAATGTTAACTACATCGTATTTTTTATTATAATTTTGTTTATTTTTATTACAATACGAATACAACTATGTTTACTTAGTTACGAAATAAGTAGTTATAATTTAACTTCCTATTTTTTGTAAAAGGCTTTTCTTTCTAAAATTCTTTTGTTTTTAATTTTTTCGTATATATACAAAGTTGAGTTATATTATATTTATTAAATAAACGAAATAAAATTTATTAAACAATAATAAGCGCTTATTATTTATTTAATAAATAATAAGCGCTTATTATTGTTTTTTTACTTCGCTCTTTCTTACCAAATAAATATTTGTAAGATAGATTATTTCATTTCATTTCTAACTAAATTAATATTTTAAAGACAGGAATAAAAGATTGCGATATGAATAAGATTTGATTTTTCGTTAAAACTACTTTTGCTGTCCGAAGCAAAATAATTTTTTTCTAACTCGCTATAAAAAATAATTCAATTGATAAAGACTCGTACAAATTATAAATTGAGCAAGATTATTTTCTCTTCTTTTCACGAAAAGTTTCACTGAAACTAATAATAGTATTTGGGGACAATTTTAAATTCAGTTTTTAATTGCTTGATAAGTTAGAAATAGATTGTAATTTTTTCTTTGAATTTTTTCTACATGACAATTCAAATCTAGTTCTTAACGATAAAGAGAATGCAATATCTATTTTTGCTTACATTTTAAAAACGTCTTCATTAGTTCTCTAAACTATTAAGACTTTTTTTTAAAACCATCAGTATTAATTACAAAACAACTCGTTTTATTATTCATTTTTTTTATTTACATTTACAACCCTATACTGGTGACTGATTTTTATTGACATTTAAAATCTTATTTTTAAAAAATGTAACCGTAAACTTGTGTTTTGAAACAATTTTCATTTTTCTACAATTTTTTGTGCATGACAACAATTTAAATTAAGTGTGTGTACATTGTACAATAAAGTTAGTTTCAAAAACATACGATAAATATAATAAATATTTAGAAAGATTATAAAAAACGAATTTATTTTACGTTAAATTTAGTTTGTCGCTAAACTTTTCATTGTTTCTTTCTTTCTTTCTTTATTTCTTTCTTTCTGCTGCTAAAAACAGCCAGGCGAGTCGCTAACATTTTCGTTGTTTCTTTCTTTCTTTCTTTCTGCTGATAAACAGTCAGGCGAGCCTCCGCTGATAGACCAAGTATTAGCAGCAGCAGCAGCAGCTATGCTATGGCTTTCGAAAAATCGTTTGATTTTTGTTTGAGTAATCGATTAAATCCTTAATCAGTAAAATCAATAACCAAATTTGGAATTTTTCTTAGTTAGAACGATATCAATGTGTATGCAAGATTTTGAATCTGAGTGACCTCCCGTTTTTTTGTTATACGTCGACACGTACATACCAAAATCTCTGTTTTATATATTAGATATATATATATATATATATATATATATATATATATATTATATATTATATATATGCTTGACGCATTGTGTATACTTTGGTTTGGAGGTTGGTTTTGAAGTCTATCACAATACAAGTGTAAAGAAAAAAAGGTAACAATGGTGTTGTTTGTTAACCTGTAATCACAGGTTAACAAACAACACCATTGTCATCTTATTTTCTTTACACTGCATTGTGATACCTTCAAAACAGCCTCCAAACCAATATATATATATATATATATATTATATATATTATATATATATATATATATATACGAGGGTCACTCAATAAATAACGAATTTTTGAAGAGCAAAAATAGTTGATTTTTCAGAATTTTTTCCATTTATGTAAACTCTGTATCGT
Source organism: Doryteuthis pealeii (assembly GCA_023376005.1). Classification (NCBI taxonomy): domain Eukaryota; kingdom Metazoa; phylum Mollusca; class Cephalopoda; order Myopsida; family Loliginidae; genus Doryteuthis; species Doryteuthis pealeii. Next base: position 95,123,353 of record CM042137.1, on the reverse strand, counting down.
CTGCAATTAGTTTTATAGCAAATCTTGAACAAGAATAAATAAATAATGAATAAAACAAAATGTCATCGCCATGAAATAAAATAAAGTGCGTAATATACAAGCAACCAACCACCAACCAACCAACTAGAAATACATCTAAATCATATTTTACGCACTGATTTCGTTAAAGTCTTTATTGAAAACAGAGAAAAGAAAAGACAATACTCGTTTGTCGATTGGCAGCACAATCATAGAAAGAGCACTGAATAATCCTTTCGATAATAAGAAAAATGTTGGAAGTACTGTAAAAGTCGGAGGTGGAACTGGTTCGTCATTATCAAGAAACATTTTTTTTCTTAAGCAATGCAGGAAAAGCACGTAATAAAATGAGGTGAATACAATACGTAATTTTTGCTTGCTTTTTTTGCCGCTTTAAGTTTCGCACGTGTCATGTCGTCCATTCGCAATTACAATAAAACAACAGGATATTAAAATCCTGCCGTTATGTATCGAGAACAATTTTATTTTCCCTTCCTCACACTATCCGTTTATTTCCTGTTCTCTTACGAACTTTCTTGCCCTTCCCGTGTCAAGCGTTTTCCATTGGAAACGTTTGAAAATCATTGTCTAGCACAAGACTGATTTGAAATAAACACAAAAAAAAAACGAAAGAAGCAGTTTCAGATTTCCTTCGACTCTGACTTTAAGATGTAAAGAGAATGGTACTTGCTTTTCTTTTTTATTTCTTTAAAATTTACATAGACAAAGTTTTACGTGTTGTTGGGGAGTTCAGTATATCGACAGCTTAACTGTTGATGCTAGCCCTAAGTGATGACATTAGGGTCAAGTCAGGATGAAAGCATCGGTTCACAATAGATCACCGAAGTTAAGTCGCGATCAGCCTGTTCAGTACTTAGTTCGGTGACCACTTAAGAAACAGCAGGCACTGTAAGCATCTTGGGTCCTTAGTTTATTAAATTGATTTAAATTAGTAATAACTGGTTTGGAAAGGGTTGATATGTGGTGAAACAAATAACCAACTAACTTAAGTAATGATGCTACATACAGATTGTTAGATGGAAAGTTGAGAGCTTGTTGACGATGTTTCTCACAGATCAAGACATAGATAGATAGAGAGATAGGTGCTAAAAAATAGGTGGATATCTTGATAAAAGTAACTTAACATTACAAAGAAATAAAGGATATGTTCGTAAGAATTAGGAAAATATTATAAATAAAAATAAACTAATATAGATAGATAGATAGATAGATAGATAAATTTAGGAAATTTGAGAGTAAGAAATAAACTTACTCATAATGATGCGGGTAACGCTAGATACTATATCTCTATCTTTCCCTCACCTTTCTGACTATATATATATATATATATATATATATATATATATATATATATATATGCGAGTGTGTTAAAAATATATGGATGTACAAGTACAATCTATGTTTTGAAGATTTCTTTACATAACTGCGTGATAGGTTAAAAAGAACGAAGATGTATGTATTTGTTTTTAATAAGTTTTTTTTTTTTTTTTTTTCATTAACAAGGGAACAAACATTTCGGATCAAATATATGGAGAAATTGTTTAAATGCTTCAGGCTTTTAAGCCCTTTCCTCTGTCTCTCCAGACATTTTCAAGAATCGTACAATTTGTTTTCATAAGTATTTATATAAGATTAATTTTCATTGCCGCAAGCTGTATAAATAATGGTGCAAATTGATTTTTGTTTTACGAAATTGGCTTAAACAAAGTTGTAGTTTGACAGTAACGCGTTGATAGATGTCAGGTAACGTTTATGATTGAAACAAGAATTGTATTAACTATTTACCAATTATAATTCCATTCGTTTTTATGGTGCGTATGACGTTAATCAACATCTCGCCGACCAATACAGCTATGTTTTCATTTGTGACACTAATTTCTCAGACTTACTGCTCAACTATTATTATATATACAATGAAATTGAGAGATGTTTGACGGTAATGTTCATCCTCCACTACTATACCACCACATCACTCACTAACGTTTAGACACAACATAAATAAAGAGGAGGCATTAGGAAAATATGATAAAAATAAAAATAACTTTCTTTCTTTCTTTTTTCTTTCTTCCCTTCCTTTGGAGCGTCTCTGAGAAAATAGTATTAATCTAATTGGCACCCTGAAAATTGTCAGAGGGGTACACTGGATCTGGTTGCTGCCATATCTTCAGATACCATGCCCTGTCCTTCCATTCGTGATATTTTCTAAGGGCAATGAAGTTTACTTACCGGTATTCATCTCATCATCCATTATGATTTAAACCGTTTGGGTGTCATGCCAAGTATTACATCCATCTCCCAATGACATTACTACGGACAAGTTGACGTAGCCATTTCTACTTCAACTAATATCTAGCAGGTTTACTGGGTTAAATGGTATCACCAGCAAGGAAACTTCCCTTATCTGACTTTATCAACCAAGCATCATTTTTATTGTTTTAAATTGTCTAAATAATTATATAAGTAGCATAAAAGAGTTATCTTCACGAGAAATTATAATGCTTTGGTGATCGCAAGTAATTAAGGTGGCATAGTACTCTGCTTACTTGTAATTTTATTGTTCTTTCATCAGGAATCGCGAGATATATTTTCGTGTATATACTTTTTTATTCCTCGATTACCCGATACATTCTTTACGGTAGAAGGGGAAGCAGAGATGGAATAGAAGAGATATCTGCTCGCAACTGCAACTGATTATGTTTGCTTCTCTAAGACTAGCCTGGTTACGTGACTCTTTGAACGAATAGAGCCTCGTTCCAGATTAACTTGAATTTAAGACCTATCAATGAAACTTCAAGTGATTTTTCACGGAGTTACCTTTTAATTTAAAACTTTATACTACACTTTCTAACATAAATGATAGGCTATTCCCATCCATTATGGAACATTAATGATCATTATTGTTTAGTCAGAAATGGTTTGGAAATTAATTTTAGTACCATTAATGTCATATAGCCAAAAAAACTGTTTGTTCTTTTTTTTTGCCAAAATATGTCTCTTTTTATGTGTGACGGTAAAATACATGGCGTGGAACTAACTAATGGACATATGAGATCATTGTAATGTATAGGAGGTGCGCTTAGCGTAAATGAAATACCCAAATTAAAATGCTGGGCGCCCGCTGGTTCCCCCTGAAAAAGTATGAATCCACGTATTCTCTCCGAGTTATGTGTTAATATCTGGGCAGCTTGATTTTTACACCTTGGTTTGGCAACATCGTTTGAACGGCAACCTCTGAATTCTAACCAGCTTAATTCGCTTACAAAAATGTCCATGTGTCATATCTTGTTCGTAGAGGCTGGTTAAATGCATATTTTATTATAGGTAAGTTATGAGCTGTTGGAATATTTTTCTTATATAAGGCGTGCTGTAATCCATCACTTAAACTTATAGACTCTGCGTGGTGACGTGGATTAAACCTTCAGCCAATCAACAGCTCGAATATGGGGTTAGTTAACTATTAATCGCCGATATAAACAGCCTTTTATTTGCACGTTATTCAACATTGCGGAACGAACCTACAACTAAATGATCATATCCACTACTAAGGGTCACCAAGGAATAACCAAAGGATCATACACAACACTGACGGACACAAGAAGCAACCAAAGGTTTCGTCACTATGATCGCGCTCTGCTTAATACAAGGGATCACCGCTGGGAATGCTATGGCTTGGCCACAAAATCGTAACATGAGCAAATAAAAAAAGTATCTGTGAATCTTAAACAAATGTATATGAAATAAATGTAACAGGAAATACGGTCTAGAAAATAAAAGACTTTTAAAGATAGTTTTAAGTTAGCATTAGTTGGGTTTCCTGGTTTTTAATGGCATATCAATGGTCTGTATCGTGGTTATTTAATGCCAAATGCATACTTGTAGAAGTGTGGTGTGATTTAATCCATAACTGACGAAAGAAGGGTATATACCTTCCCGACAGTAATCGTGCGAAGGTGAACGTAATAGCGGATGTACAAGGGTGAGTAAAAAATGTAATGCAACTTGTTTAGGACAAGTATAATTATAACAACGAACATGTATCATCCATCAAAATGAAGCTGGTCTTTTTGGATCGCAATCCTAATTCTCCACATAGTCATCGTTTCTCTCATAGCAATGTTCGACCTTCGAATGAGAGCATGTATCCCTGTCCGTAAAATATGTTGACTATTCTTTAAGCACTCTTCACTACATATTTCACTTCCTCATTACTGTAATAATCTTTGCTTCTCAAACGCTCTTCATGGAGCGGAAAATGATAGTCTGAAGGCGCTAAATCTGGTGAGTATGGAGGATGCGGTAAAGTTTTCCATCCGAATGAGGCGATTTTCTCCTTGTCCTGGTGCTTGTGTGTGGTCGAGCATTTTCATACAGAAGTAGACATTATCGATTGGCAAGTTGGGCCTTACTCGTCGATTATTGCTGGTAGCCTCGTTAGGGTCTCAATGTAGACCTTAGTTTTATTTTTTTAAATCTTCACATAAACTAAAGTGAATGGCATTACTTTTTGACACACCTCGTAGTTTAAATCGTTTACAACGATGTATCAGTCCAGCACGTTATCAACTACTCTCACGTAGTCTCCCACAGATAATTCAGATTGGCAAGCCAAACGGAAAAAAATCAGCTGCTGATTGTTAACTTTCAACTCGGGAAAACTTCCACTTCGGATTTTACATCTCAGAATTCGCATTCCCCCGAATGATCTTGGATTAATTGCAAAAGTATTCAGTTAATGGTCCAAGGAAAAACATGACACTTCATCAACTGAGGTAAATGCGACAAAAGTTAAAATTCTCATGAGATCTGATGGATGTTTGACGGCGAGAATGATTGATGAATTAACACTGACAAGCGCACAGGTTAGCTGATCTGCAAAAAGAAATATCAATCACATTATTTTGAGATCTAAAATGGCAGTCTCATCGTTTTCTAAGTACGGTCACTTTCGAACGATTTTTTGGTTAAAAAAAAGGACAGTCTCATACGCTGTTTTACAATGTGATCATGTAAGTATTGAAACACCACTACTATTGGTAAGACATATGTTTAACTCTGGCAAGCGAACTGAGGATAATGCTTGTCGTTGTAGGAAACTGAAACGACGATCCGAATTCAAAACAATGGAGAGGCTTATTGTTTTTACTTTGTGCTAATGCTCTGGATAAATGCATCTATCTGTTTTCGATTGTGAACTCTGGATTCAAACCAGTTTTACTCTGCTTAAAAATGGATCTTGTGTGACATCCTATCTATGCAGAGGGATTGGTAAAACCTATCAGTATAAACCATGTATGGAAACAAAAATATTTGTCTCCCTTGGATGCTGGGTGTAACTTGCACGTCCCGTGTTCGTTGGTAAGTGATAATTCAGCACTTAAAACTTACTCTGATGTTCCTGTTCTTGTAACGGATAACACCTTTTAGTGCTTATTCGTGGAGCAAAAATGATATGGCATTATTTCTGTTCATAGAAGAGAAGAGAGATAATATTTCCCAACTTCAGCATGGCATTTAATTGAAACTCACCATGAAAAACCATTTGAACAGACGTAAGTCTTTTCTCACAATTTCTTGTACTCTTTTTACATTTTGTTCGTAGAGAATATGTACATTTTACTTGTTAGGTAGTGTACGTTATGTGCTATGCATGTGTATCTATTAACATCCATGCTGCATTGTTCATGTGAGTGAGTTCTATGTACTTCATTACCGAATACTCTGTGGTCACTATGTATACAGTAATGCATTGTAAGGACTAGTGTTAGTTATAAACTAATACCCATCTATTCTCATATGTTTAAATAGCCTCTAATTTACTTGGACATTTCTTAGTGTAGTGATACTCAACATTTAATATAAGTTTGTCTTAGATATATATTTCAATAAACAAAATACATACAAATTAACAATAAAATAAAAGAAGCTCAAAAGAATTAAAATGAAGATAGACAACTAAATTTTCAGAAGAGACGCCAAGATTAAGATATTAACATACTTTTAATAATTTTATTTATTATACACTAAATAAGAATGAAATTTTTTAGATTATGTAATGCCTTAACGAGAGTTATATTATGCGCATGTTGTTTAGGTTAATTTTAAAGTTTGTTATCATAACTTGAGATATTCAAAGGACAAATCACAATTAAAATAACATTTTTTATTAATTCTGTCATAATCCTATAATCTGACTAACATATTTTTTAGTGTTTTAAGGTTTAGAAAAAAGATATATTTTTTACCAAATTATTTTACACTATTTTTACGGCCTTTGTTCTCTTTTTAAGTCATTTTAAATAAGTATGTCCAGTTTACGTTGTGCTTTTGGAACCAATTAATATTATCGTATATTTGCTTTGAATATTTAAATGAAATGCATATTGGATCCTACGTCACGTTAGTTTCGGATTGACATTCTACCAAAGTCTGATTTCTCGAGATTAATTTAAGATATACCGTCTACTAATTTGTTAGTAACACAGTCGTTTAACTGCTCTGAATCCGTGTGACGGTTCCTTTTTTTTTAAATCAAGACTCACCTCCCTGAAGGTCATTTTGGGTCGGTTAAGAATATTCAATATCCCCTCCCCCAGTGTAAATAGCAGGACAGTTTGGTTATTTACTCTGTTAAGTAACAAATGGAGTAGAATTCTCTAAATTCAAACCAGCTTTACTCTTCTTACAAAAATGACTATGTATACTTCCTTGCCTGTAAAGAAGCAGCTGCAACATGTACATACTGTGTTTATGTTTATGAACTTGGCTCAGGTTACACTGTCTATTTTTTCTTTAACCATATTCCACCCCACGCGCCCAGCTCATCACTTCCATCTTCAGTTGACGAGTTGTCTCTATGTCTCCGGTCGATTCTCGTCTGCCATAGTGTCATCGTCAGTTCTCGTGTCACTTCTCGTATGTCTCGCTGTCGCCTCTTCGTTATGTCAAATTCTTCTCAGGTGAATAAGGAATGGTGACACATTTTAGATGTACATATTTATTTAATTTACAACTATTTACTTTACCTTTTGTGACGTTGGGGCCAACACGTTGGCATAATTGCCAACGTGATGGATTGTGACACACTAGTAAACTCGTTAGAACACAGGCGCGCTATCACGTTACGCTGAACTAATACTATCGAGAAAGGTATGAACCTCCTCACACCTAGTTATGGTTAAATAGTGCCACTACTATTCTTATACCAGGGTGGTGGCATTAAATTTCCCCTGAAGGTTGATATGCCATTTAAACAAATAAAAGGTAATAAGTCTGCAGAGTGCTATTGTTAGTATCATACGAAAGCGAGGAAGTATATGCCCCTTTTTACCACTAGACAATGGTTGATGGAGATTACACCTACTTCCGTTCCCAAAGCTTTACCACACAGATTAGTTTAGTCGACTGTTACTCATTTGCTGAATTTGCGGTATCGATATCGAACCGGAATCTGGAGATTTCTAGACGAATGCTCAACCGTCTGAGTTAAAACGGCTCATTAACAAAAAACCAAATAAAGGGAATTATTGATCAGTCCATGTTGAATTTATCGATTGATGTCTCGGTAGTTCTTAATGACAACTGTGTCTAACTTCTTAGTCGTGACATTTTAATTCAATCAAAATAACGCTCTAAAATGACCAAAGGTCATACACATCAAGCAAACAGATGAGTCTATCTGTCTTTGCGACAATTTACAATTTTACTCTACTGTGACATAAGAGATCACCAATCTATCATTAGCCAGTGTCAATTGAAGAATTACTGCCTTTTGTGCTTCGTGATGTGTGTTTCCTATGAGTGGAACTATTTTGAAGAGATTTCATTGGCTTTTAGATAATATATATATATATATTATATATTATATATATAATAGATATATATATTATTATTATTATTTAATTATGTTAATACAAAAGCTAGCGAATCAATTTTGGGACCATAGGTTTTTTAATGTTTAGTTTAATCACACAGAACACCCCAAATATTAATTAAATTAGGATTAAATTATGTTTGAAAAATTCAATTCATTGGTCTAATTAGTGACGTAAATTGCAATAATAAAAAGAAATTATAAAAAAAAATAACAACCACCCTTATTTCTTCTCTATCGTAGATGAAGATAAGAAGAGCAGAATGAACGAAACGTCGAGAGAGAGTGAACCTAGAAAGATGATAAAGATTCCCATTTATCATCATCAGTCATGTCTGCTAACAACACTCATATAGAAATAATATCCTATACGCATTAGTAATTCAAGCAATTAATATGAGGATATGAAAAAGAAAAACAACCAGGAAAAAGATGAGAATGGGTGGATTTTACTA
>CM042137.1:95087731-95114979 GCA_023376005.1 Doryteuthis pealeii | reverse complement strand
AGAGAAGAGGATGAACAAATGGACATGCTTGAGTCATGTACACACTCGTCTAACAGGCCGTATTCTTAATAGCATGTTCAAAGCCCAGCAAAAACACTTCAACTTTTATAGTTCTTTCTATAATGCTCCCTTTCTAATCATCTTATCAACAATTTCTTCAATAAGAAATTATTCTCCTGACGATGACCTAAGGTCTGAACTAGTTGAGAATAATCAACATACAAGAAACATTCCTGATTGTCTAATACTTTTTGTTCATACTAATATATATATATAGTATATATTATATATAATATATATATATAATATATATATGTGTGTGGTGTGTGGTGTGTGTGTGTGTGTGTGTGTGCGTGTGTAATGTTAAATGTGTGTGGGCGTATGTGTTTGTTAATTTGGTAGGCATTTCCCTTTATTCTGACATATTTGTTTAATAGTATAGACAATCTTCCGCCTACATATTGCTGGGTTTTTAAATCCTATCAGAAACGCCGATATGGATGTTCCAATATCAAGCCAAAATTGGTTGAATAGATTTGGCCCAACACAAAGGGTCTTTCCAATGTAATTTTTGTCGCAAATCATGGATTTATAATAGGGAATGTGTACAATGTTAAACACTTTATACCGTACTATTTACAGTAGTATTATGAGATTGTTCTAGCGTTTGTTTTAAAACCATTTTCGCCTCTCCAAGACAGGACACCGTTAAAATTAAAAACCGAACATGAATCTAGATCACATCCGCCAAATAACCAACACTTAACAACACTTTTCTCTTCACCTAGGCCTAAATAATGCAAAAACCGTTGGGCATTCTAAAATAAGAATCCCAGATCTAAAATGACTATTTTAAGAACAAATGTTTAGTGACTTATCTTTGACCTAATAACTTCGGGGAAATGATAGGAAGCAACAATATGCTAGATTATAAAGAAATAAGACAGACGCAATTAAGTTCACAAAGTTTTGCCCGACCATGTAATATTAAAAACAACATATGCTGCAAAAACTAAGTAACTGATTCACTAACTTCACAACTAAAAACCCCTTTAAAATTTACCACGGATCAAATCGCAGAAGTAAAAATGGAAATAATAACAATATGTCGGTAAGACAAAATGGCCATTTTATTTTAAGCTAAACAACTATGGACACAGAATCTAATCTATGGGTCATAGCAAATTAATACCAAGTAGAATACCACTTCCGATCACTATTTTAACAGAAATTCTGAATTCCACTATCATTGTAAGAATTGAAAAAAAAGACATCAACATAAAATCGTGATTCGAAAATGAGCAAAACAAAGACTTAATAATAAATCTTAACTGCTCATCTTGGTAACAAAATGTGGGTGTCACCAAACACCTATACAAATAAGCAAACACACTGACCACCCAATTCGAAACGAACAACTGCCAAACTTATATTGAAACTCATTAGCCAGGTCCCACAACAGAGACATACATTCACAACAAACTTAGATATATATAAACACAAATAATTCACTTGGTTTTGAAAATCGTATGGAAAGAAACTGTCAAATCACCAAGAATAAATCGCTGATTTCATTTATTCACTACCCCAAATATCAATAATATTGAAGACTATTTAGTATACATATAGTGAACTTCACGACTTTGAAATACCCCCAGACATTTCATCCTCAACGCCAAGAAAAACGCCCTCAAACACACACACGCACACACACACACACACTCACACACACACACACACATATTATATATATATATATATATAATATATATATATATATATATATATATATATATGGGTAATTCCATGTCAAATCATCCAGGCCAGATCGAATTGTAACAAGTTATTTTGCTCCCTATAGTGCTTATTCAATGGCTGGACGGAAACACTCCAAACATAAGAGTGCAAAAATGTCGTAACTTCGCTTGTGAGCAAAAAATAAACTCCATTTTTGGTACAAATAATGTTCAATATATATAGAATAATAATTTAAAGAAAGAAAAATGTTATCTGCAGTGCCACATTGCAATTTTTCCCCACTTATTTATCTTGCTATAAAAAATCAGAAATTAATTATAACTTAAAAAAGGGTAATACTATGCCCGTTTAATAACATTATTTTGAATTTCGCAGGCCAAAAAGCTTAACATTTTTTTTTTAGGATTAGCGAAGGCCTTAGAAACTCATTTTATAGACAAAACCAGATTACAAAATTTCATAATTTTTCTCCCCCCCCCCCCCCCCCCCCGCGCCCGGCAAAAAAAAACCTTTCGCGAATTTAAAATCGACATAACTCGGGCCAATTTTTTAGAATTGGAAGCTAACATTTGGGGGATTATCTAACTTATCCTAGTCCACACCAAATTTCAGAAAAATTGAAGTTGGGTGGTGACAACTTTACTTTTTTCTGAATGATCTGACATGAAATTTCCCATATATATATATATATATATATGGAAGGTGTGTCAGAAAAGTATCGAGACTGATAGAAATGAAATAAATGGAACTTTTCTTTTTCAAAAGTACCGGGTTTGAAGCTGTATTTTCCAGATAGAGATTAACAATGAATGGGGAAACGTTATTTTTTTCAGAAATACAAGGTGTGTCAAAAAGAACAAAAAATCTCGATAAGTTTTTAGACACTCCTTATATATATATAATATATATATATATGTGTGTGTGTGTGTGTGTGTGTGTGCGTGTGCGTGTGCGTGTGGTGTGTGTGGTTTGTGTGTGTGTAATGTGTGTGTACGTGCTTAAACACACACTCTTACATACACTTATATATGTATGTGTGTGTATCTTGTGCAAAGATATAGAAAAATTAAGTAAACTACATGTTTTCCCACTGGTGAAGTTTGATATAAAATAAGATGGATTTAGTTATAAAAACACAAATTTTAAGTCGGCTACAGAAGTAGGTTGGTATGCGTATTTCTAAATCGGTTGTTTTTCTTTCTTTTCTTTTCATTGCTGAGTAAGACAATCAATTTCTAATTTAAGTGAAGATATTTATCTCAGTTGTATTTAGAAAGAAAAACAAAAAACAAAACAAAAAAAAATAGAAGAAATTTTAAATAATTTATTCTTTTCAAATGTCTTGCTACAACATTTTAAAGTCTTGCGCTATTGAAAGATAATTATCAGTAGAATTTACGAAATGACTCAGAGACAATGACCGTCTACAATTTCGACGCGTGCCAGTAGATAACGACCCTTTCAGTGAAATTTGGGTATGAATATTCTTGTGAGTAAAAGCTATATTTAATTCTAAATTGTCTTAGCAAAAATATTGAGTTGAAAAAGAAAAAGATTGGAACATTTTTCATTCCGCATTTATTTTAAGGGTAGCAAATGACACACAACACACAGCACACACACACACACATATATATATATATTATATATATATATATATATATATATGAGTGTGTATGTATGACTGTGCGCGCGTATGTGTTTGTGTAATTTGGCAGACATATTTGGTTAAATATATTGACACATCGCTCCCGCCTACATATTCTGATTTCAATCCTTTATAATATATATAATATATATATATATATAATATATATATTATATTTAAATTTATTTAAGAATGGAAATGAGTAACCTACTCGAGTTTCATCGATAGATTCTTCAGGGTTAACTTTTAAAATTAATCGAGTTTACGATTAAACTTTGGTGTTATAAACATGCCGTTGGAATGGGACTTAAATTTAAGTCCCATTCCAACGGGCATGTTTATAACACAAAAGATTAATCGTAAACTCGATTAATTTAAAAGTAACCCTGAAGAACTATCGATGAAACTCGAGTAGGTTACTCATTTCCATTCTTAAATAAATTTATGCTCTACATTGTATTGAGCACTTTGTATTTGTTTTTTCTCAACCTTAACCTCTGGATATTGTGCGCTTCCAACGATCGTTCTTATACCCACCGGTAAGTTAATACTTATACATATACAAATATATATATATATATATATATATATATATATATATATATATATATATATATATATATCAGATAACCGCTCTGGTTGTAGCTTCTTGACGAAGAGAGATATATCTCGAAATATTAAAAATAAATCAAAGGTAAACAAAGAAACATCATAGTTGCCCCATTTTTCATTACACTTGCATTGTGATAGCCTTCAGAACCAACCCCAAACCAATATAAAACAGAATGCTTCAGCAAATTATAAAACCCTTATATATATATATATATATATATATATATATATGAGTAAAGTTTGCTCAATATAATTTATAGACCATATATTTAAGTTAGGTTAGTGAAGACATAAAGTAAACGCCGTTTGTTAACCATTAATTTTTTAATGCCATTTTAAAACTAATACTTGGTCTGAACATGACATATGCGAGAAATTCACAGTTACAAATGTGGTTAACTATGTATTCGCTACCCTAACTAAATAACGTTCCTTTAGAAAACTAAAACATCTGTATAAACGGTAATTCCCACAGTAACGAATAAAAAGTGCTCAATAATAATATCTTAGAATCATTCTTTCAAAAGAATTATTGAAAAGAAGCAAAAGCGTTACAGTCCAAGTGGTGCTGGCCATACAGTAGTACTTACACGGATACTGCTTGAAAGAATTCTCGCTTTATCTCATCAAAATATCATATTACGATATGATCGATAATCTGTATAATAGCAGTCGATAGAAAATGCATGGACTGCTATGGTGATGTCGATTGTAGTTTGTGCTCTTGACAGTCAAAAAGATCTGGAAAAGATACTCTAGAAATTGGAGATCAGAGGAAAAATCGAACGTATCAACACCACAACACAGTTAGAATGAGTTAGAATTTCCCAGAAAGGAAAATCCTGTAAAACAGAACCATTTGGGCGTTGTAATCTGCGGCCTGCTTCAGACATCTGTTTGTAGTTAGTAAACAATTAAGATACTCCAGTTATTTACTCAACCTGTTCGTCACCTGTAGGATGTGACACAAGTAGCAAACATGGATCATCAGGTGAGGATCGAACTCGCTATTCTTAAAAATACTTCAATAGAGAAAATATTGTAATCTCTCTTTGACCTATCGAATGAGGGATAATTTACAGAGACCATATTCATACTGAAAAATCATCCAGATTCTCTCTGTATATGGCATAGGTATCAATTAAATGATACCTAGAATCCTTCACTGCTACCTGAACAGTTAAGATACACCAGGTATTTACTCACCGATTTGTGACCTGTAGGATGCAACACAAGGTAGCAAGTATGGGGCATCAACTGAGGATCGAACTCGTTATGCTTAAATTACATTAATTTAGAAAATAGAGTAATCTCTATTTGACATCCTATGAGAGATAATTTATGGAGCCACACCTTCACACTGAAAATCATCCAGATTCTCTCTGTATATAGCATAGATACAATTAAAAAGATACTTAGAATCCTTCACAACAACCTCAAGTAGATTATCAGAATGATCAATAGCCGCTGTTAGTATTCATCAATGTCATACTTCACTTCTTGTGTTTACATTGATCTATGCCCAACGGAGACATCTGTAACTTTTGACAGTCCCGCATACATCGAGAATATACGGTTGCCGAGACTCCATCTCGTACACGTCCACCACTGGACCTCCCCATATCCGCAATGAGCACATCCGGGAAATCTCCTTTGATTCTAATGACTTCAAAAAGGATAGCTTTGTGATGCTGATCCTTTTCAATGTCATTACGCATGGAAGCCACTGATGTTGGTATTCATAATCTCAGATATTGTATAATATCTCGCTTGGACAAACAAATGTACAATGTGCTTAATAAGATTACGTTGGAAGAATTACATTGAAGCATCTTACGAGATATATATGGCCGGACGGTTGCGCGACATTTTTGTGATTAACTGCGGATCATGAAGCGATTTACGCTCGATTTTACTCTAGTATGTATTACCGTGTAGATTTGAATTAATAAAAAGGAATATTAGTAACTTATTAATTATTTCGTATTATAAGGTTGGACTGTTAAGTAATGAAGATGACTGTAATTATATATATATATATATATATATATATATATATATATATATATATATATATATATTATAAAATTTGAAAAAAACAAGTGTTCCGAAAATGGGATGAATTTAATTATAGATGAAAATCATTTTAGTTATGTAACTGTATTTGATCAGCGTTTGCATAACTAAATGATTTTCATCTCCTGTCATATATAAAAACATCCATCATTTTCTTCACACCAAAGAGACATCCTGATGGAGATTCAATGTTACCGAAATGTTTTAAACATCGATAATTAAATTCATCCCATTTTCGGAACACTTGTTTTTTCAAATTTTCTTTATATTGTCGGATTTAATTTCCATATTTACTCCCACATATATATATATATATATATATATATATATATATATATATATATATATATATATATATATGTGTGTGTGTGTGTGTGTGTGTGTGAAGAAAGGAAGTGAAATCCGAATTTCTTGATTGTTTGATAGGTTTTTTAGGGCGGTGATGTATCTCCGGGGGAGAACTGGGTCATCGGTGTCACAAGTGGTGGATGCGGTGATTAATCCCCGTAGGAAAAACTTTTTGGAAATCCGAATCCTGTGTCTGTATGTTATGTTTGAATTTCTTTTGACGCGCAAATGACATCTCTCCCCTACCCTCGTACACATCAAACGCATACATCGTTTATGAATGGTAACCATGCTTACACATACAAATACACACACACACACACACACACACACACATACACACACACAATACCTTGAGGTTTATTTCCGCTGTCGTTTATCGCAAAAGATTTATACACACACACATGCAACCACACACCTAAAAACATGCACATGTTTCCTTTGATACACACACTTACCCCGTCCCATACTAACACCATAAAAATAATATTTGCCGTCATATTTCAAACCGTCCCCCTTTTTTCAAACCTCAACATTTTTTTAAACGACTGAATAACAAGGACTACCAATCGCTTTTCTCGTTATTCTGTGATAAAATTTCTTATACCTTCCATATACCAACAAATGCCCTGAAGATGATCTAATTAATAGCTCGAAACACTCTGTGGTGTTGTTCGTTAACCTGTGATTTATTCTCAATTCTTAATATTTCGGGATAAAAATCCCATATACAGAAGATTACTAGAACTGAAATTGTTGCTAGTCGCTGTTCTTTTGTTCTGTCTCATGTCTTCAACAAATAAAAAAAATTAAAGTCATATCGCGTATGAATCTTATTTACTTTTTTAGAATTCAAACAATTATCTAATGTTTCCGCCCCTCGATAAAATATCAAGTAGATTTTTAGCTTTGTGAATTAAAATTTAGTAAAAAAACTTTCGAAATTTTATTATTAAAAAAATCACATGAGTAAAATTATTACAAAAATACGACTGGAGAATTAAAAAAAAACAACAACATTAGTCTTCTCTCTGGATGTAGAGAGAGAGAGAGAGAGAGAGAGAGAGAGAGAGAGAGAGAGAGAGAGAGAGAGAGAGAGAGAGATTTTCCCTTTTTGTCATCATCAGTCATTGTCTGCTGAAAACACTCATAGAGAAAGTAATACCTATACCGAGTAGGAATTCAAAATATATTGAGAAGGGAAGAAAGAAACAGACAGGAAGTAAAGAGAGGGAATGGGTGGATTTTTTTACTTAATTGCAAATTACGACTAATTAGGACCAAATGAAATTGAATTTTTTCAAACATAATTTAATCCTAATTGTAATTAATATTTTGGGGGGTGTTCTGTGTGATTAAACTAAACATTAAAAAACCTATGGGTCCCAAAAGTTGATTCGCTTAGCTTTTGTATAATAACAATAATAATAATAATAATAATAATAATATATATATATATATATATTATATTATATATATATATATATATATATATATAATTAAAAGCCAATGAATCTCCTTCAAAATAGTTTCCACTCATAGGAATACACACATCGACGAAGACAAAAAGCGCAGTAATTCTTCAATTGACACTGGGCTAAATGATAGATTGGATGGATCTCTTATGTCACAGTAGAGTAGAAAAATTGTAAATTGTCGCCAAAGACAGATAGACGTCATCTTGTTTGCTTGATGTGTGATGACCTTTGGGTCATTTTAGAGCGTTATTTTGATTGAATTAAAATGTCACGACTAAGAAGTTAGACACAGTTTGTCAGTTAAGAACTACCGAGACAATCAATCGATAAATTCAACATGGACTGATCAATAATTCCCTTTATTTTGGTTTATTTTGTTTAATGAGCCGTTTTAACTCAGACGGTTGAGCATTCGTCTAGAAATCTCCAGATTCCGGGTTCGATATCGATACCCGCAAATTCAGCAAATGAGTAACAGTTCGACTAAACTAATCTGTGTGGTAAAGCCTTTGGGAACGGAAGGTAGGTGTAACTCTCCATCAACCATTGTCTAGTGGTAACAAAAGGGCATATACTTCCTCGCTGTTCGTATGATACTAACAATAGGCCACTCTGCAGACTTTATTACCTTTTATTTGTTTAATGGCATATCAACCTTCAGGGGAAATTTAATGCCAACGCCACCCTGGTATAAGAATAGTAGTGGCACTATTTAACCCATAACTAGGATGTGTGAGGAGGTTCATACCTTTCTCGATAGTATTAGTCAGGCCGTGAACGTGATAGCGCGCCTGTGTTCTAACGAGTTTACTAGTGTGTCACAATCCATCACGTTGGCAATTATGCCAACGTGTTGGGCCCCCAACGTCACAAAAGGTAAAGTAAATAGTTGTAAATTAAATAAATATGTACATCTAAAATGTGGTCACCTTATTCCTTATTCCACCTGAGAAGAATTTGACATAACGAGAGAGGCGACAGCGAGACATGACGAGAAGTGACACGAGAACTGGACGATGACACTATGGCAGACGAGAATCGACCGGGAGACATAGAGACAACTCGTCAACTGAAGATGGAAGTGATGAGCTGGGCGCTGTGGGGTGGAATATGGTTAAAGAAGAAAATAGACAGTGTAACCTGAGCCAAGTTCATAACATAAACACAGTATGTAACATGTTTGGCCAGCTGCTTCTTTACAGGCAAGGAAGTATACATAGTCATTTTTGTAAGAAGAGTAAAGCTGGTTTGAATTTAGAGAATTTCTACTCCAAACTTTGTTACTTAACAGAGTTAAATAACCAAACTGTCCTGCTATTTACACTGGGGGAGGGGAGATATTGAATATTCTTAACCGACCCAAAATGACCTTCAGGGAGGTGAGTCTTGATTTAAAAAAAAAAGGAAACCGTCACACGGATTCAGAGCAGTTAAACGGACTGTGTTACTAACAAATTAGTAGACGGTATATTCTTAAATTAATCTCCGAGAAATCAGTACTTTGGTAGAATGTCAATCCGAAACTAACGTGACAGTAGGATCCAATATGCATTTCATTTAAATATTTCAAAGCAAATATAGCGATAATAATTAATTGGTTCCAAAAGCCACAACGTAAACTGGACATACTTATTTAAAATGACTTAAAAAGAGAACAAAGGCCGTAAAAATAGTGTAAATAATTTGGTAAAAAATATATCTTTTTCTAAACCTTAAAAACACTAAAAAAATATGTTAGTCAGATTATAGGATTATGAACAGAATTAATAAAAAATGTTATTTTAATTGTGATTTGTCCTTTGAATATCTCAAGTATGATAACAAAACTTTAAAATTAACCTAAACAACATGCGCAATAATATAACTCTCGTTAAGGCATTACATAATCTAAACAATATTTCATTCTTAATTTGTAGTGTATAATAAATAAAATTATTAAAAGTATGTTAATGATCTTAATCTTGGCGTCTCTTCTGAAAATTTAGTGTGTTCTATCTTCATTTTAATTCTTTTGAGCTTCTTTTATCTTTTATTGTTAATTTGTATGTATTTTGTTTATTTGAAATATATATCTAAGGACAAACTTATTTATTAAATGTTGAGTATCACTACACTAAGAAATGTCCAAGTAAATTAGAGGCTATTTAAACATATGAGAATAGTGGGTATTAGTTTATAACTAACACTAGGTCCTTACAATGCATTACTGTATCCATAGATACAAGACCACAGAGTATTCGGTAATGAAGTACATAGAACTCACTCACATGAACAATGCAGGCATGGATGTTTAATAGATACACATGCATAGCACATAACGTACACGTACCTAACAAGTAAAATGTACATATTCTTCTACGAACAAAATGTAAAAAAGAAGTACAAGAAATTGTGAGAAAAGACTTACGTCTGTTCAATGGTTTTTCATGGTGAGTTTCAATTAAATGCCATGCTGAAGTTGGGAAAATATTATCTCTCTTCTCTTCTATGAACAGAAATAATGACCATATCATTTTTGCTCCACGAATAAGCACTAAAAAGGTGTTATCCGTTACAAGAACAGGAACATCAGAGTAAGTTTTAAGTGGCTGAATTATCACGTTACCAACGAACACGGGACGTGCAAAGTTACACCCAGCATCCAAGGGGAGACAAATATTTTTGTTTCCATACATGGTTTATACTGATAGGTTTTTACCAATCCCCTCTGCATAGATAGGATGTCACACAAGATCCATTTTTAAGCAGAGTAAAACTGGTTTGAATCCAGAGTTCACAATCGAAAACAGATAGATGCATGCTTATCCAGAGGCATTAGCACAAAGTAAAAAACAATAAGCCTCGTCCATTGTTTTGAATTCGGATCGTCGTTTCAGTTTCCTACAACGACAAGCATTATCCTCAGTTCGCTTGCCAGAGTTAAACATATGTCTTACCAATAGTAGTGGTGTTTCAATACACTTACATGATCACATTGTAAAACAGCGTATGAGGACTGTCCTTTTTTTTAACCAAAAAATCGTTCGAAGTGACCGTACTTAGAAAACGATGAGACTGCCATTTTAGATCTCAAAATAATGTGATTGATATTTCTTTTTGCAGATCAGCTAACCTGTGCGCTTGTCAGTGTTAATTCATCAATCATTCTCGCCGTCAAACATCCATCAGATCTCATGAGAATTTTAACTTTTGTCGCATTTACCTCAGTTGATGAAGTGGTCATGTTTTTCCTTGGACCATTAACTGAATACTTTTGCAATTAATCCAAGATCATTCGGGGGAATGCGAATTCTGAGATGTAAAATCCGAAGTGGAAGTTTTCCCACGAGTTGAAAGTTAACAATCAGCAGCTGATTTTTTTCCGTTTGGCTTGCCAATCTGAAATTATCTGTGGGAGACTACGTGGAGTAGTTGATAACGTGCTGGACTGATACATCGTTGTAAACGAGTTTAAACTACGAGGGTGTGTCAAAAAGTAATGCCATTCACTTTAGTTTATGTGAAGATTTAAAAAAATAAAACTAAGGTCTACATTGAGACCCTAACGAGGCTACCAGCAATAATCCGACGAGTAAGGCCCAACTTGCCAATCGATAATGTCCTACTTCTGTATGAAAATGCTCGACCACACACAAGCACCAGGACAAGGGAGAAAATCGCCTCATTCGGATGGAAAACTTTACCGCATCCTCCATACTCACCAGATTTAGCGCCTTCAGACTATCATTTCTTCCGCTCCATGAAAGAGCGTTTGAGAAGCAAAGATTATTACAGTAATGAGGAAGTGAAATATGTAGTGAAGAAGTGGCTTAAAGAATAGTCAACATAATTTTACGGGACAGGGATACATGCTCTCATTCGAAGGTCGAACATTGCTATTGAGAGAAACGATGACTATGTGGAGAATTAGGATTGCGATCCAAAAAGGACCAGCTTCATTTTGATGGATGATACATGTTCGTGTGGTTATAATTATACTTGTCCTAAACAAGTTGGCATTACATTTTTACTCACCCTTGTACAATCCCGCTATTACGTTCACCTTCGCACGATTACTGTCGGGAAAGGTATATACCCTTCTTTTCGTCAGTTATGGATTAAATCACACCACTACTTCTACAAGTATGCATTTGGCATTAAATAACCCACGATACAGACCATTGATATGCCATTAAAAACCAGGAAACCCAACTAATGCTAACTTAAAACTATCTTTAAAAGTCTTTTTATTTTCTAGACCGTATTTCCTGTTACATTTATTTCATATACATTTGTTTAAGATTCACAGATACTTTTTTTTATTTGCTCATGTTACGATTTTTGTGGCCAAGCCATAGCATTCCCCAGCGGTGATCCCTTGTATTAAGCAGAGCGCGATCATTAGTGACGAAACCTTTGGTTGCTTCTTGGTGTCCGTCAGTGTTGTGTATGATCCTTTGGTTATTCCTTGGTGACCCTTAGTAGTGGATATGATCATTTAGTTGTAGGTTCGTTCCGCAATGTTGAATAACGTGCAAATAAAAGGCTGTTTATATCGGCGATTAAATAGTTAACTAACCCCATATTCGAGCTGTTGATTGGCTGAAGGTTTAATCCACGTCACCACGCAGAGTCTATAAGTTTAAGTGATGGATTACAGCACGCCTTATATAAGAAAAATATTCCAACAGCTCATAACTTACCTATAATAAAATATGCATTTAACCAGCCTCTACGAACAAGATATGACACATGGACATTTTTGTAAGCGAATTAAAGCTGGTTAGAATTCAGAGGTTGCCGTCTTCAAACGATGTTGCCAAACCAAGGTGTAAAAATCAAGCTGCCCAGATATTAACACATAACTCGGAGAGAATACGTGGATTCATACTTTTTTCAGGGGGAACCAGCGTGGCGCCCAGCATTTTAATTTGGGTAGCCATTTCATTTCCTACGACGATAATCTTTACGCTAAGCGCACCTCCTATACATTACAATGATCTCATATGTCCCATTAGTTAGTTTCCACGCCATGTATTTTACCGTCACACATAAAAAGAGACATATTTTGGCAAAAAGAAGAACAAACAGTTTTTTTGGGCTATATGACATTAATGGTACTAAATTAATTTCCAAACCATTTCTGACTAAACAATAATGATCATTAATGTTCCATAATGGATGGGAATAGCCTATCATTTATGTTAGAAAGTGTAGTATAAAGTTTTAAATTAAAAGGTAACTCCGTGAAAAATCACTTGAAGTTTCATTGATAGGTCTTAAATTCAAGTTATCTGGAACGAGGCTCTATTCGGTTCAAAGAGTCACGTAACCAGGCTAGTCTTAGAGAAGCAAACATAATCAGTTGCAGTTGCGAGCAGATATCTCTTCTATTCCATCTCTGCTTCCCCTTCTACCGTAAAGAATGTATCGGGGTAATCGAGGAATAAAAAAGTATATACACGAAAATATATCTCGCGATTCCTGATGAAAGAACAATAAAAATTACAAGTAAGCAGAGTACTATGCCACCTTAATTTACTTGCGATCACCCAAAGCATTATAATTTCTCGTGAAGATAACTCTTTTATGCTACTTATATAATTATTTAGACAATTTAAAACAATAAAAAAATGATGCTTGGTTGATAAAGTCAGATAAGGGAAGTTTCCTTGCTGGTGATACCATTTAACCCAGTAAAACCTGCTAGATATTAGTTGAAGTAGAAATGGCTACGTCAACATTGTCCGTAGTAATGTCATTGGGAGATGGATGTAATACTTGGCATGACACCCAAACGGTTTAAATCATAATGGATGATGAGATGAATACCGGTAAGTAAACTTCATTGCCCTTAGAAAATATCACGAATGGAAGGACAGGGCATGGTATCTGAAGATATGGCAGCAACCAGATCCAGTGTACCCCTCTGACAATTTTCAGGGTGCCAATTAGATTAATACTATTTTCTCAGAGACGCTCCAAAGGAAGGGAAGAAAGAAAAAAGAAAGAAAGAAAGTTTATTTTTATTTTTATCATATTTTCCTAATGCTCCTCTTTATTTATGTTGTGTCTAAACGTTAGTGAGTGATGTTGGTGGTATAGTAGTGGGGATGAACATTACCGTCAAACATCTCTCAATTTCATTGTATATATAGATAATAGTTGAGCAGTAAGTCTGAGAAATTAGTGTCACAAATGAAAACATAGCTGTATTGGTCGGCGAGATGTTGATTAACGTCATACGGCACCATAAAAACGAATGGAATTATAATTGGTAAATAGTTAATACAATTCTTGTTTCAATCATAAACGTTACTGACATCTATCAACGCGTTACTGTCAAACTACAACTTTGTTTAAGCCAATTTCGTAAAACAAAAATCAATTTGCACCATTATTTATACAGCTTGCGGCAATGAAAATTAATCTTATATAAATACTTATGAAAACAAATTGTACGATTCTTGAAAATGTCTGGAGAGACAGAGGAAAGGGCTTAAAAGCCTGAAGCATTTAAACAATTTCTCCATATATTTGATCCGAAATGTTTGTTCCCTTGTTAATGAAAAAAAAAAAAGAAAAAAAACTTATTAAAAACAAATACATACATCTTCGTTCTTTTTAACCTATCACGCAGTTATGTAAAGAAATCTTCAAAACATAGATTGTACTTGTACATCCATATATTTTTAAACACACTCGCATATATATATATATATATATATATATATATATATATATATATATATATAGTCAGAAAGAGGTGAGGGAAAGATAGAGATATAGTATCTAGCGTTACCCGCATATCATTATGAGTAAGTTTATTTCTTACTCTCAATATTTCCTAAATTTATCTATCTATCTATCTATCTATCTATATGTAGTTTATTTTTATTTTATAATATTTTCCTAATTCTTACGAACATATCCTTTATTTCTTTGTAATGTTAAGTTACTTTTATCAAGATATCCACCTATTTTTTAGCACCTATCTCTCTATCTATCTATGTCTTGATCTGTGAGAAACATCGTCAACAAGCTCTCACTTCCATCTAACAATCTGTATGTAGCATCATTACTTAAGTTAGTTGGTTATTTGTTTCACCACATATCAACCCTTTCCAAACCAGTTATTACTAATTTAAATCAATTTAATAAACTAAGGACCCAAGATGCTTACAGTGCCTGCTGTTTCTTAGTGGTCACCGAACTAAGTACTGAACAGGCTGATCGCGACTTAACTTCGGTGATCTATTGTGAACCGATGCTTTCATCCTGACTTGACCCTAATGTCATCACTTAGGGCTAGGCATCAACAGTTAAGCTGTCGATATACTGAACTCCCAACAACACGTAAAACTTTGTCTATGTAAATTTTAAAGAAATAAAAAAGAAAAGCAAGTACCATTCTCTTACATCTTAAAGTCAGAGTCGAAGGGAAATCTGAAACTGCTTCTTTCGTTTTTTTTTTGTGTTTATTTCAAATCAGTCTTGTTGCTAGACAATGATTTTCAAACGTTTCCAATGGAAAACGCTTGACACGGGAAGGGCAAGAAAGTTCGTAAGAGAACAGGAAATAAAAACGGATAGTGTGAGGAAGGGAAAATAAAATTGTTCTCGATACATAAACGGCAGGATTTTAATATCCTGTTGTTTTATTGTATTGCGAATGGACGACATGACACGTGCGAAACTTAAAGGCGGCAAAAAAAAAAAGCAAAAATTACGTATTGTATTCACCTCATTTTATACGTGCTTTTCCTGCATTTTTTTGCCCGCCTTTAAGTTTCCGCACGTGTCATGTCGTCCATTCGGCAATTACAATAAACAACAGGGATATTAATCCTGCCGTTTATGTATCGAGATCCCCACAATTTTATTTTCCCTTCCTCCACACTATGCCGTTTTATTTCCGTTCTTACGAACTTTCTTGCCCTTCCGTGTCAAGCGTTTTCCATTGGAAACGTTTGAAAATCATTGGTCTAAGGCAACAAGACTGATTTGACAATAAACACAAAAAAAAACGAAAGAAGCAGTTTCAGAATTTCCCTTCGACCTGTACTTTAAAGATGTAAAGAGTAATGGTACTTGCTTTTCTTTTTTTATTTCTTTAAAATTTACATAGACAAAGGTTTTACCGTGTTGTTGGGGAGTTCAGTATATCGACAGCTTAACTGTTGATGCTACCATTAAGTGATGACATTAGGGTCAAGTCAGGATGAAAAGCATCGGTTCACAATAGATCACCAGTTAAGTCGCGATCAGCCTGTTCAGTAACTTAGTTCGTGACGCACTTAAGAAATAAATACAGCAGGCACATGTAAGCATCTTGGGGTCCTTAGTTTATTAAAATTGTATTAAATTAGTAAATAACTGGTTTGGAAAGGGTAAAATATGTGGTGAACAAATAACCAACTAACTTAAGTTTTAATGATGCCTACATACCAGAATTGGTAGGATGGAAAGTTGAAGAGCTTGTTGACGATGTTTCTTCAGCAGATCATAGACATAGATAGATAGAGAGATAGGTGCTAAAAAATAGGTGGATTATTCTTAAAAGTAACTTAAATTAACAAAGAAATAAAGAATATGTTCGTAGAATTAGGAAAAATATTATAATAAAAATAAACTACATATAGAATAGATAGATAGATAGATAGATAAATTTAGGAATATTGAAGTAAGAAATAAACTTACTCATAATGATATGCGGGTAATCGCTAATACTATATCTCCTATCTTCCCTCACCTCTTCGACTATATATATATTATATATTATATATACTATATATATATATATATATATATGCGAGTGTGTTAAAAAATATATGGAATGTAGCAAGTACAATCTATGTTTTTGAAGATTTCTTTCATAACTGCGTGATAGGTTAAAAAGAACGAAGATGTATGTATTTGTTTTAATAAGTTTTTTTTCATTTTTTTTTTTTCAATAACAAGGAACAAACATTTCGATGCAAAATTATATGGGAGAAAATTGTTTAAAATGCTTCAAGGCTTTTAAGCCCCCTTCCTGTCTGTCTCTCGCAGACATTTTAAAAGAATCGTAGCAATTTGTTTCATAAGTATTTATATAAGATTAATTTTCATTGCGCGCAAAGCTGTATAAATAATGGTGCAAATTGATTTTTGTTTACGAAATTGGCTTTAAACAAAGTTTGTAGTTTGACAGTAACGCGTTGATAGATGTCAGGTAACGTTTATGATTGAAACAAGAATTGTATTAACTATTTACCAATTATAATTCCATTCGTTTTTATGGTGCCGTATGACGTTAATCAACATCTCGCCGACCAATACAGCTATGTTTCTTTGTGACACTATATTTCTCAGACTTACTGCTCAACTATTATCTATATATACAATGAAATTGAGAGATGTTTGACGTAATGTCATGCCTCCACTACTACCACCACATGCACTCACTAAGTTTAGACACAATAATAAGAGGAGGCATTAGGAAAATATGATAAAAAAAAATAACTTTTCTTCTTTTCTTTTTTCTTTCTTCGCCTTCCTTTGGAGCGTCTCTGAGAAAATAGTTTAATCTAATTGCACCCTGAAAAAATTGTCCAAGAGGGTACACTGGATCTGGTTGCTGCCATATCTTCAGATACCATGCCCTGTCCTTCCATTCGTGATATTTTCTAAGGGCATGAAGTTAACGTTACCAGTATTCAATCTCATCATACATTTGATTTAAACGCGTTTGGGTGTCATGCCAAGTATTAACATCCATCTCCCAATGACATTACTACGGACAATGTGACGTAGCCATTTTCTATAAAACTAATATCTACAGGTTTTTACTGGGTTAAATGGTATCACCAGCAAGGAAAACTTCCCTTATCTGACTTTATCAACGGCAAGCATCATTTTTTTATTGTTTTAATTGTCTAAATAAATTATAATAGTGCATAAAAGAGTTAATCTCACGAGAATATAAATGCTTTGGTGATCGCAAAGTAAATAAGGTGGGCATAGTACTCTGCTTACTTGTAATTTTTTATTGTTCTTTCATCAGGAAATCGCGAGATATATTTTCGTGTTATACTTTTTTTTATTCCCTCGATTTACCGATACATCTTTACGGTAGAAAGGGGAAGCAGAGATGGAATAGAAGAGATAATCTGCTCGCACTGCAACTGATTTTGTTTGCTTCTCTAAGACTAGCCTGGTTAAGCGTGACTCTTTGAAGCCGAATAGAGCCTCGTTCAGATTAACTTGAATTTAAGAAAACCTATCAATGAAACTTCAAAGTGTTTTTCACGGAGTTACCTTTTTAAATTTAAAACTTATACTACACTTTCTAACATAATGATAGCTATTCCCATCCATTATGAACAATTAAATGATCATTATTGTTTAGTCAGAATGGTTTGGAATTAATCTTAAGTACCATTAATGTCATATAGCCCAAAAAAACTGTTTGTTCTTCTTTTTGCCAAAAATTGTATCTTTTATGTGTGACGGTAAAATACAATGGCGTGGAAACTAACTAATGGGACATAATGAGATCAATTGTAATGTATAGGGTGGCGCTTAGCGTAAAAGATTAATCGTCGTAAGGAAATGAAATGGAATACCCAAATTAAAAATGCTGGCGCCACGCTGGTTCCCCTGAAAATAAGTATGAATCCACGTATTCTCTCCGAGTTATGTGTTAATATTGGCAGCTTGATTTTACACCTTGGTTTGCAAACATCGTTTGAAAGACGGCAACCTCTGAATTCTAACGCAGCTTTAATTCGCTTACAAAATGTCCATGTGTCATATCTTGTTCGTAGAGGCTGGTTAAATGCATATTTTATTATAGGTAAGTTATGAGCTGTTGGAATATTTTTCTTATATAAGGCGTGCTGTAATCCATCACTTAAACTTATAGAACTCTGCGTGGTGACGTGGATTAAACCTTCAGCCAATCAACAGCTCGAATATGGGGTTAGTTAACTATTTAATCGCCGATATAAACAGCCTTTTATTTGCACGTTATTCAACATTGCGGAACGAACCTACAACTAAATGATCATATCCACTACTAAGGGTCACCAAGGAATAACCAAAGGATCATACACAACACTGACGGACACCAAGAAGCAACCAAAGGTTTCGTCACTAATGATCGCGCTCTGCTTAATACAAGGGATCACCGCTGGGGAATGCTATGGCTTGGCCACAAAAATCGTAACATGAGCAAATAAAAAAAAGTATCTGTGAATCTTAAACAAATGTATATGAAATAAATGTAACAGGAAATACGGTCTAGAAAATAAAAAGACTTTTAAAGATAGTTTTAAGTTAGCATTAGTTGGGTTTCCTGGTTTTTAATGGCATATCAATGGTCTGTATCGTGGGTTATTTAATGCCAAATGCATACTTGTAGAAGTAGTGGTGTGATTTAATCCATAACTGACGAAAAGAAGGGTATATACCTTTCCCGACAGTAATCGTGCGAAGGTGAACGTAATAGCGGGATTGTAACAAGGGTGAGTAAAAATGTAATGCCAACTTGTTTAGGACAAGTATAATTATAACCACACGAACATGTATCATCCATCAATGAAGCTGGTCCTTTTGGATCGCAATCCTAATTCTCCACATAGTCATCGTTTCTCTCAATAGCAATGTTCGACCTTCGAATGAGAGCATGTATCCCTGTCCCGTAAAATTATGTTGACTATTTCTTTAAGCCACTTCTTCACTACATATTTCACTTCCTCATTACTGTAATAATCTTTGCTTCTCAAAACGCTCTTTCATGGAGCGGAAGAAATGATAGTCTGAAGGCGCTAAATCTGGTGAGTATGGAGGATGCGGTAAAGTTTTCCATCCGAATGAGGCGATTTTCTCCCTTGTCCTGGTGCTTGTGTGTGGTCGAGGCATTTTTCATACAGAAGTAGGACATTATCGATTGGCAAGTTGGGCCTTACTCGTCGGATTATTGCTGGTAGCCTCGTTAGGGTCTCAATGTAGACCTTAGTTTTTATTTTTTTAAATCTTCACATAACTAAAGTGAATGGCATTACTTTTTGACACACCCTCGTAGTTTAAACTCGTTACAACGATGTATGCAGTCCAGCACGTTATCAACTACTCCACGTAGTCTCCCACAGATAATTTTCAGATTGGCAAGCCAAACGGAAAAAAATCAGCTGCTGATTGTTAACTTTCAACTCGTGGGAAAACTTTCCACTTCGGATTTTACATCTCAGAATTCGCATTCCCCCGAATGATCTTGGATTAATTGCAAAAGTATTCAGTTAATGGTCCAAGGAAAAACATGACCACTTCATCAACTGAGGTAAATGCGACAAAAAGTTAAAATTCTCATGAGATCTGATGGATGTTTGACGGCGAGAAATGATTGATGAATTAACACTGACAAGCGCACAGGTTAGCTGGATCTGCAAAAAGAAATATCAATCACATTATTTTGAGATCAAAATGGCAGTCTCATCGTTTTCTAAGTACGGTCACTTCGAACGATTTTTTGTTAAAAAAAAGGACAGTCCTCATACGCTGTTTTACAATGTGATCATGTAAGTGTATTGAAACACCACTACTATTGGTAAGACATATGTTTAACTCTGGCAAGCGAACTGAGGATAATGCTTGTCGTTGTAGGAAACTGAAACGACGATCCGAATTCAAAAACAATGGACGAGGCTTATTGTTTTTTACTTTGTGCTAATGCCTCTGGATAGCATGCATCTATCTGTTTTCGATTGTGAACTCTGGATTCAAACCAGTTTTTACTCTGCTAAAAATGGATCTTGTGTGACATCCTATCTATGCAGAGGGGATTGGTAAAAACCTATCAGTAAAACCATGTATGGAACAAAAAATATTTGTCTCCCTTGGATGCTGGGTGTAAACTTTGCACGTCCCGTGTTCGTTGGTAACGTGATAATTCAGCCACTTAAAACTTACTCTGATGTTCCTGTTCTTGTAACGGATAACACCTTTTTAGTGCTTATTCGTGGAGCAAAAATGATAATGGTCATTATTTCTGTTCATAGAAGAAGAAGAGAGATAATATTTTCCCAACTTCAGCATGGCATTTTAATTGAAACTCACCATGAAAAACCATTGAACAGACGTAAGTCTTTTCTCACAATTTCTTGTACTTCTTTTTACATTTTGTTCGTAGAAGAATATGTACATTTTACTTGTTAGGTACGTGTACGTTATGTGCTATGCATGTGTATCTATTAAACATCCATGCCTGCATTGTTCATGTGAGTGAGTTCTATGTACTTCATTACGAATACTCTGTGGTCTTGTATCTATGGATACAGTAATGCATTGTAAGGACCTAGTGTTAGTTATAAACTAATACCCACTATTCTCATATGTTTAAATAGCCTCTAATTTACTTGGACATTTCTTAGTGTAGTGATTACTCAACATTTAATAAAT
Organism: Doryteuthis pealeii; assembly: GCA_023376005.1. Taxonomy (NCBI): domain Eukaryota; kingdom Metazoa; phylum Mollusca; class Cephalopoda; order Myopsida; family Loliginidae; genus Doryteuthis; species Doryteuthis pealeii. The sequence continues at coordinate 95,093,640 of CM042137.1, read as the reverse complement.
AGTTTGTCCTTAGATATATATTCAAATAAACAAAATACATACAAATTAACAATAAAAGATAAAAGAAGCTCAAAAGAATTAAATGAAGATAGAACACACTAAATTTTCAGAAGAGACGCCAAGATTAAGATCATTAACATACTTTTAATAATTTTATTTATTATACACTACAAATTAAAGAATGAAATATTTGTTTAGATTATGTAATGCCTTAACGAGAGTTATATTATTGCGCATGTTGTTTAGGTTAATTTAAAAGTTTTGTTATCATACTTAGAGATATTCAAAGGAACAAATCACAATTAAAAAAACATTTTTTATTAATTCTGTTCATAATCCTATAATCTGACTAACATATTTTTTAGTGTTTTTAAGGTTTAGAAAAAGATATATTTTTTACCAAATTAATTTACACTATTTTTACGGCCTTTGTTCTCTTTTTAAGTCATTTTAAATAAGTATGTCCAGTTTACGTTGTGGCTTTTGGAACCAATTAATTATTATCGCTATATTTGCTTTGAAATATTTAAATGAAATGCATATTGGATCCTACTGTCACGTTAGTTTCGGATTGACATTCTACCAAAGTACTGATTTCTCGGAGATTAATTTAAGAATATACCGTCTACTAATTTGTTAGTAACACAGTCCGTTTAACTGCTCTGAATCCGTGTGACGGATTTCCTTTTTTTTTTAAATCAAGACTCACCTCCCTGAAGGTCATTTTGGGTCGGTTAAGAATATTCAATATCTCCCCTCCCCCAGTGTAAATAGCAGGACAGTTTGGTTATTTAACTCTGTTAAGTAACAAAGTTTGGAGTAGAAATTCTCTAAATTCAAAACCAGCTTTACTCTTCTTACAAAAATGACTATGTATACTTCCTTGCCTGTAGAAGCAGCTGGCCAAACATGTTACATACTGTGTTTATGTTATGAACTTGGCTCAGGTTACACTGTCTATTTTCTTCTTTAACCATATTCCACCCCACAGCGCCCAGCTCATCACTTCCATCTTCAGTTGACGAGTTGTCTCTATGTCTCCCGGTCGATTCTCGTCTGCCATAGTGTCATCGTCCAGTTCTCGTGTCACTTCTCGTCATGTCTCGCTGTCGCCTCTCTCGTTATGTCAAATTCTTCTCAGGTGGAATAAGGAATAAGGTGACCACATTTTAGATGTACATATTTTTTTTAATTTACAACTATTTACTTTACTTTTGTGACGTTGGGGGCCCAACACGTTGGCATAATTGCCAACGTGATGGATTGTGACACACTAGTAAACTCGTTAGAACACAGGCGCGCTATCACGTTCACGGCCTGACTAATACTATCGAGAAAGGTATGAACCTCCTCACACATCCTAGTTATGGGTTAAATAGTGCCACTACTATTCTTATACCAGGGTGGCGTTGGCATTAAATTTCCCTGAAGGTTGATATGCCATTAACAAATAAAAGGTAATAAAGTCTGCAGAGTGGCCTATTGTTAGTATCATACGAACAGCGAGGAAGTATATGCCCCTTTTGTTACCACTAGACAATGGTTGATGGAGAGTTACACCTACCTTCCGTTCCCAAAGGCTTTACCACACAGATTAGTTTAGTCGAACTGTTACTCATTTGCTGAATTTGCGGGTATCGATATCGAACCCGGAATCTGGAGATTTCTAGACGAATGCTCAACCGTCTGAGTTAAAACGGCTCATTAAACAAAATAAACCAAAATAAAGGGAATTATTGATCAGTCCATGTTGAATTTATCGATTGATTGTCTCGGTAGTTCTAACTGACAAACTGTGTCTAACTTCTTAGTCGTGACATTTTAATTCAATCAAAATAACGCTCTAAAATGACCCAAAGGTCATCACACATCAAGCAAACAAGATGACGTCTATCTGTCTTGGCGACAATTTACAATTTTTTCTACTCTACTGTGACATAAGAGATCCATCCAATCTATCATTTAGCCCAGTGTCAATTGAAGAATTACTGCGCTTTTTGTCTTCGTCGATGTGTGTATTCCTATGAGTGGAAACTATTTTGAAGGAGATTCATTGGCTTTTATTTATATATATATATATATATATATATATATATATAATATATATATATATTATTATTATTATTATTATTATTATTGTTATTATACAAAAGCTAAGCGAATCAACTTTTGGGACCCATAGGTTTTTTTAATGTTTAGTTTAATCACACAGAACACCCCCCAAAATATTAATTACAATTAGGATTAAATTATGTTTGAAAAAATTCAATTTCATTTGGTCCTAATTAGTCGTAATTTGCAATTAAGTAAAAAAATCCACCATTCCCTCTCTTTACTTCCTGTCTGTTTCTTTCTTCCCTTCTCAATATATTTTGAATTCCTACTCGGTATAGGTATTACTTTCTCTATGAGTGTTTTCAGCAGACAATGACTGATGATGACAAAAAGGGAAATCTCTCTCTCTCTCTCCTCTCTCTCTCTCTCTCTCTCTCTCTCTCTCTCTCTCTCTCTCTCTCTCTCTACATCCAGAGAGAAGACTAATGTTGTTGTTTTTTTTTAATTCTCCAGTCGTATTTTTGTAATAATTTTACTCATGTGATTTGTTTTAATAATAAAATTTCGAAAGTTTTTTTTACTAAATTTTAATTCACAAAGCTCAAAAATCTACTTGATATTTATCGAGGGGGCGGAAACATTAGATAATTGTTTGAATTCTAAAAAAAGTAAATAAGATTCATACGCGATATGACTTAATTTTTTTTTATTTGTTGAAGACATGAGACAGAACAAAAGAACAGCGACTAGCAACAATTTCAGTTCTAGTAATCTTCTGTATATGGGATTTTTATCCCGAAATATTAAGAATTGAGAATAAATCACAGGTTAACGAACAACACCACAGAGTGTTTCGAGCTATTAATTAGATCATCTTCAGGGCATTTGTTGGTATATGGAAGGTATAAGAAATTTTTATCACAGAATAACGAGAAAAGCGATTGGTAGTCCTTGTTATTCAGTCTGTTTAAAAAAATGTTGAGGTTTGAAAAAAGGGGGACGGTTTGAAATATGACGGCAAATATTATTTTTATGGTGTTAGTATGGGACGGGGTAAGTGTGTGTATCAAAAGGAAACATTGTGCATGTTTTAGGTGTGTGGTTGCATGTGTGTGTGTATAAATCTTTTGCGATAAACGACAGCGGAAATAAACCTCAAGGTATTGTGTGTGTGTATGTGTGTGTGTGTGTGTGTGTGTGTGTGTATTTGTATGTGTAAGCATGGTTACCATTCATAAACGATGTATGCGTTTGATGTGTACGAGGTAGGGGGAGAGATGTCATTTGCGCGTCAAAAGAAATTCAAACATAAACTACAGACACAGTGATTCGGATTTCCAAAAAGTTTTCCTACGGGGATTAATCACCGCATCCACCACTTGTGACACCGATGACCCAGTTCTCCCCCGGAGATACATCACCGCCCTAAAAAAACCTATCAAAAAATCAAGAAATTCGGATTCACTTCCTTTCTTCACACACACACACACACACACACACACATATATATATATATATATATATATATATATATATATATATATATATATATATATATATATATGTGGGAGTAAATATGGAATTAAATCCGACAATATAAAGAAAATTTGAAAAAACAAGTGTTCCGAAAATGGGATGAATTTAATTATCGATGTTTAAAACATTTCGGTAACATTGAATCTCCATCAGGATGTCTCTTGGTGTGAAGAAAATGATGGATGTTTTTATATATGACAGGAGATGAAAATCATTTTAGTTATGCAAACGCTGATCAAATACAGTTACATAACTAAAATGATTTTCATCTATAATTAAATTCATCCCATTTTCGGAACACTTGTTTTTTCAAATTTATATATATATATATATATATATATATATATATATATATATATATATATATATATATAATTACAGTCATCTTCATTACTTAACAGTCCAACCTTATAATACGAAATAATTAATAAGTTACTAATATTCCTTTTTATTAATTCAAATCTACACGGTAATACATACTAGAGTAAAATCGAGCGTAAATCGCTTCATGATCCGCAGTTAAATCACAAAAATGTCGCGCAACCGTCCGGCCATATATATCTCGTAAGATGCTTCAATGTAATTCTTCCAACGTAATCTTATTAAGCACATTGTACATTTGTTTGTCCAAGCGAGATATTATACAATATCTGAGATTATGAATACCAACATCAGTGGCTTCCATGCGTAATGACATTGAAAAGGATCAGCATCACAAAGCTATCCTTTTGAAGTCATTAGAATCAAAGGAGATTTCCCGGATGTGCTCATTGCGGATATGGGGAGGTCCAGTGGTGGACGTGTACGAGATGGAGTCTCGGCAACCGTATATTCTCGATGTATGCGGGACTGTCAAAAGTTACAGATGTCTCCGTTGGGCATAGATCAATGTAAACACAAAGAAGTGAAGTATGACATTGATGAATACTAACAGCGGCTATTGATCATTCTGATAATTCTACTGAGGTTGTTGTGAAGGATTCTAAGTATCTTTTAATTGTTATCTATGCTATATACAGAGAGAATCTGGATGATTTTCAGTGTGAAGGTGGGCTCCATAAATTATCTCTCATAGGATGTCAAATAGAGATTACTCTATTTTCTAAATTAATGTAATTTAAGCATAACGAGTTCGATCCTCAGTTGATGCCCCATACTTGCTACCTTGTGTTGCATCCTACAGGTCACAAATCGGTTGAGTAAATACCTGGTGTATCTTAACTGTTCAGGTAGCAGTGAAGGATTCTAGGTATCATTTAATTGATACCTATGCCATATACAGAGAGAATCTGGATGATTTTTCAGTATGAATATGGTCTCTGTAAATTATCCCTCATTCGATAGGTCAAAGAGAGATTACAATATTTTCTCTATTGAAGTATTTTAAGAATAGCGAGTTCGATCCTCACCTGATGATCCATGTTTGCTACCTTGTGTCACATCCTACAGGTGACGAACAGGTTGAGTAAATAACTGGAGTATCTTAATTGTTTACTAACTACAACAGATGTCTGAAGCAGGCCGCAGATTACAACGCCCAAATGGTTCTGTTTTACAGGATTTTCCTTTCTGGGAAATTCTAACTCATTCTAACTGTGTTGTGGTGTTGATACGTTCGATTTTTCCTCTGATCTCCAATTTCTAGAGTATCTTTTCCAGATCTTTTGTGACTGTCCAAGAGCACAAACTACAATCGACATCACCATAGCAGTCCATGCATTTTCTATCGACTGCTATTATACAGATTATCGATCATATCGTAATATGATATTTCTGATGAGATAAAGCGAGAATTCTTTCAAGCAGTATCCGTGTAAGTACTACTGTATGGCAGCACCACTTGGACTGTAACGCTTTTGCTTCTTTTCAATAATTCTTTTGAAAGAATGATTCTAAGATATTATTATTGAGCACTGTTTTATTCGTTACTGTGGGAATTACCGTTTATACAGATGTTTTTAGTTTTCTAAAGGAACGTTATTTAGTTAGGGTAGCGAATACATAGTTAACCACATTTGGTAACTGTGAATTTCTCGCATATGTCATGTTCAGACCAAGTATTAGTTTTAAAATGGCATTAGCAAAAAATTAATGGTTAACAAACGGCGTTTACTTTATGTCTTCACTAACCTAACTTAAATATATGTGGTCTATAAATTATATTGAGCAAACTTTACTCATATATATATATATATATATATATATATATATAAGGGTTTTATAATTTGCTTGAAGCATTCTGTTTATATTGGTTTGGGGTTGGTTCTGAAGGCTATCACAATGCAAGTGTAATGAAAAATGGGGCAACTATGATGTTC
>CM042137.1:95077731-95082731 GCA_023376005.1 Doryteuthis pealeii | reverse complement strand
ATAATAATAATAATAATAATAATAATAATAATAATAATAATAATAATAATAATAAAATTGTATATGCATAAACCAGAATCTGTTCTTGAGAAGGAAACGCATAAAATTCTCTGGTACTTTGAAATAAGAACGGATCACCTTATCCCAGCAAGAAGATCAAACCTAGTGTTGATTAACAAAACAAAAAAAAACAAAAAAAGAAGAAATAACTTGTCAACTGGTGGATTTTGCAGTTCCAGCAGATCACAGGTTGAACCTAAAGGAAAATTTTAAAAATGGACAAATACTTGGACCTTGCCAGAGAACTAAAAAAGTTCTGGAATATGAATAGCAAAGTGATACCAATTGTAGGTGGTGCACTTGGAACGGTCCCAAAAGGATTGGAAAGTCTGGAAATCAGAGGAAGGATTGATACCATCCAGAACACTGCACCACCGCAATCTGCCAGAATACTCAGAAGAGTCCTGGAGACCTGAGGAGACTTGCTGTCACTCAGACTCCAGTGAAAGACCATCAGCTAACGCTGATGTGAAAACTCAAAAGGAGTAAATAATAATAATAATAATAATAATAATAATAATAATAATAATAATAACATGCACGACTGCAATCAGCTAGAATACTCAGAATGACCAAAGTAACAATATTCTTTGTCCTTTAGTCCCGCAATTTTGACCGTTTATTTGCTACTTCCAATGAAGCTCCTCGATGAATTTTAAGCTGATTTTCACCGCGTAGCACACGCACGCACGCGCGTGCACACATACACGCACACACACACACACACACACACACCACACACACACACACACATATATATATATATATATATATATATATATATATATATATATATATATATTTGTTTTGTTTCAGGGCACGTCACACCTTTTCAGTTCATTTAATGACGTATGAAGTCATTTTTTATAAAAACAATCGTAGATTGCAGTACCTGCTTTTGCTTAAGTGGTCATCCAAATAAAAGATTGAACACACGCAAATACACATATGTATGATAAACTTCTCTCTCTCTCTCTCTCTCTCTCTCTATATATATATATATATATATATATATATATATATATATATATATATATATATTATATTATATATATTATACTTCAGACAATGCTTGAGTTGAACTGAGTCGAGAAATTTAAAGTAGAAAATATTGTAATATTTTTTCGGATTTTGTTGCCTCGAGATCTGTATCTATTTAAGTTTAAATTTTAATTCTAATTAGATATACCAAGTAAAAAAGATACTGGATTAGAAAAAGTATCGAGATTTTTTGTACTTTTTGACACACCTTGTATTCTGAAAAAATAAAATTCCATTCATTAATTTTTCAGAGTACAGGGTATTTCAAATGTGCCAAGTTTAAAGCTGTATTTACCAAGGTAGAAATGAAGAATGAATGTATCGTTATTTTTTTAGAATGCAAGGTGTGTCCAAATGTTTTAAAAATTTGATACTTTTTGACACATCTTGTATATATATATATATATATATATATATATATGAAGTGTTCAAACAATGTGTTTGAAAATGGCGAATGCCGACAATTTGTTGGGAGATTATGTGCTTAATTAAAGTTATACCTAATCTGTTAATTAATTAATTATAATTAAATGAATTGGACGTGCATGTCGGTTTAAATGTAAAGCGTAAACAAATCGAGAAAAAGTCAATCTTTGTATGTACATTTCATCCCATTAGGCCTCATCATCAGAGCTATAGACAGGGCAGTGCTTTGTGCGCGATTCGAACCCTACCTGTCAGGCAGACATTCTAACCACTATACTAGCTGGCTTCCCAAGAATCTCTTGTTTATTTTAAACTGATATGTGTATCGCACTTTTTGGGTGACTTATCATGTGTGTGTGTGTGTGTGTGTGTGTGTGTGAGTTATTCAGAATTATTATTTCAAACAAACAGGAATCCGCGTTGTATCTCAATCGATAGATATTTGATGATTTATTGACTAGATTAACCGATCATGTTATTGATTAACTGCCCCGTCCAGATTTCTATTCCAGCTACAATCGCGAATTATTTACGAAGATTAGCCTCTCCTGGCACCAAACATTATTAACTGACATCGAGTTGTGATCTGCTGGACTAGCTCGTTAACCCCATACCTACACCGAGCCAACTATGTTTGAAAATACCAATGTTATCTTAGCTTATTCTGACATAAGGTCAGATGTGCCGAAAGTTTTAAAATAACATCCATTCCACTCAGTGGGAGATTTTACCAAATTAAGGCAACCTAAGTTTATATCTATAGTTTCATGATAACATAAAGGCGGTTAGTTCAAATACTAGACGAGGATGTTTGCAATTTACATAGCGATAATACCATTGAGAAAGGTATGAATCCAACTATTGTCCTTCCAGATATGGGTAAATAATAGGACAGACCGGGATTTTTAACCTAAGAAAAGGAAAACTCTGAATTCAAACATGGTAAAGTCCGCTGAGGAAAGTAAGAGTGTATAATTCTGTTCGTGCGTGAGGGTTTATTATTATATATATATATATATATATATATATATATATATATATATTATATATATATTATATGTAGGTATATTATATATATATATATATATATAATATATATATCAAGTAAAATTGAAAAAGTGGCCTATTGTAGGTATCAGCCGGAGACTGGGGGATTCTATTCTCATTTTGCTAGTGCTAGACCTGGGAGATTGTTTTTTGCTTAGGTAGGGTTCCATGCGTACCGCCAGCTCCCCAATTTACCGCTCAATTCAGATTACACTGCGTCTCTCATATGCTGAGTTGTTAGTCACCGGTATCGAACACAGAACCTTGCAATAACTAAATGGTTGCTCTACCGACTGAGCCAACCCGTCTTTTTTATTAAGCTTAACTTTGTACAGAATAAGCACAACCAGAAACAATAACAGGAAAAAATGCGTATATTCATTTTCATCTTGCGGCGAGATTTCAGTACTGGAGCTCTGTGATGTTTCAAGCCACATCTTTCTTGACATTACTACTGGGTCAACTCTGCCCTGGAGTAATAGTAGCTGTAAAGTACATATCTATTGCTCACAGTTATATCTTCGAGATAATGTTTAACTTGCAGCTTAATGCATTTATATGTGTTGACACAGGATCAACTTTTGATAATTATGAAGTGTTTATTAGATTTAAAATGATTGTGAAGATAGATTTCTGTACAGATTAATTGTTTGATCAAACGTTTGTATTTTTACTCTTTAATCAGTGATTCTTCAGAAATCTGGTTAATTGCTGAATGTCTCTGTATTAATAGGAAAATATTTTGAAAATAAGGTACTTCTCCATCCCTTAAAAAGGACGATACTGGCATTTCTCTGAACGTAATTAAGAAAAAGAGGTTTGACTTTTTATCTGGTGATTGATCTTAAAAAGCAGTCATGACATTTTATGAGAAGAAATTGACGATTGACTATTTTTGGAAAGGTCCGTTGAATATTATTTTAAAAACAAAGGTAAATTTTCTGAATTCCTACAAATTTTGATGTTTTCTAGTCTATAAACATTGTTGAGCATGTGCTCGTGTGCTATGCGACACGAAATACTGGGGGTTGAAAGCCCCCTTGTCTAGTGACAAAATTATCAACTTCCTTATGTTCTCTTGTTGTTATGAGTTATGAGTTAATAAGAGCTTTTGATTTTGCCGCTTCTACTTTTATAGTTATACCTTCTACGCCAACTAGCACCAACCGACAAACACAGGACGTAATTCTCAGGTGCCTTAGTGTCAAATCGGATAACAATAACATATAAGGAATGTAATCCCAACGCTTACGGCGTGAAAGCAGACCTAAATTTCGTAAAGAGAGAATATGTTAGGGAATATTACACTTCCAGAGAGTATTTCAGATCTTGACTTAAAAAGACGAAATATTTTGGAATTCTTTAGCCATTGTTTTTTATCAATCTATAGTATGACGTATTCAGTATCAATTCGCTGTAAAAAAAAACAAAAAAATGTCCTCCCTTTGAATCGGTTGGGACAGTATCATGCTTCTGTATTGGCAGATATACGAGAAATGTTACCTCTCGCAATGCATATGTTGCTTCATTCCCTTCATAATAAACATTGATCCTGGGCCAATAACTGTTGAAATTTTCACAACAATTATTGTAGTCAATTTTGAAAAATAATCAAAGTTCCAATTACCGTCGAATTGGGAAGACATGGCAACAAACGGTTGTAACTCAATACCAACCCGAATAGTCGCAAAGTCTACTGCAGAATGACAGGGTATTTATAAAACTACACAGTATCATTCAAATCAAGTAGCCAATCAGAACTCAAGGAATGGAATCACCTAAATCACCCAAATTCATGAATGGATCATTCTTGATTTCTATATATACCAACTATCTCGGACACTGCTTCAGTAGTAATTAGTTAGCTGCTGTTATTCAAACCAACAGTAGACTAACTGACCTAAATAGATTTAAAAGCAGTAGTTCTTCTTGGCGGGACGGACAGTGACTGAGTGTAAGATCTTTGCTGCTTTTATTGGCTATTTAACCGGAAGCTTTTCCTGTTGCTAAATTGTTTAGTCTATAAATAGAACTGGTGATTCTGCGTGGCTTTTATACCAAATACATGTAATGTTTAGCAAGCTAGATTAGCAGACCATTGTTAGTGAGTTTGATTCTTACTGAACGCCCCACATTTCTTATGCCACATCTAAGCAAAGCTTAGTAAATAACTATCCCAAATACATTCAACAAACTATAGATTTATGCTACCTATAATTTTTTGATCACTCGCAAATGTTAGAATTATTCTAAGAAAGTTATTTAAAAATAGAAGACTCGGAAACCCAAGGAAAAATCAGTTTTATTAACAAAATGAATCTGTTGAAAATCTGAATGGATTATTCTAATTTCTTGTACATCGAAAAGTCAAGATAAAATTGGTGAAAATCCTTGAATTGATAACAACTTCAGACGAATAATGACTA
>CM042137.1:95057731-95072731 GCA_023376005.1 Doryteuthis pealeii | reverse complement strand
GATATTCATTATTTGTTTTCCTTTAATTATCAATATAATATAATTTAAGTCATTGACTGTGACATTTCCATGATACACAGACACAGACACAGACACAGACACACACACACACTCAATACAAAGTAGAGGACATTAATTCAAGAAATGGATACAATAGAAACTTACTCGAGTTTCATCGTTAGAATCATCAGGGTTAAATCCACTGAATTAATCGAGTTACCGATTAATTGCAGCTGATGACACGTGTGTTCATTGAATAAGATGTTACGTTACAGAGCGTCCCTCTGTAACGTAACATCTTATTCAATGAACACACGTGTGATCAGCTGCAATTAATCGGTAACTCGATTAATTCAGTGGATTTAACCCTGATGATTCTAACGATGAAACTCGAGTATGTTTCTATTGTATCCATTTCTTTAATATATATATATATATATATATATATATATTATATTATATATATAAACAATAAACGGAATGGGTGGCTTGTTCGATTGATCGGTATAACTTTAGTTTTTCTTGTGTAAATATAACAGTAGCAAATTGCATCTTTGTTCAAATCATGATCAATATATATATATATATATATATATATATATATATATATATATATATATAGATATATATAGTACATTTATTATATTTCGATCTGTAATGCTGTCGGCGTTTCTTGATTGATTGATCAAAGCAACTATATTATCGATTAACAGTCTTGTTCATATCTCTATTTATCCCATGTTATTGACCAGAGATTAGCCTCTTCTCACATACTGTATCTGTATGAAGCTCCTCATACTGCTCTCTCAAATTTCCGTTGCACCTACGTTTGAATGTCCTGAAATATTTGACATATTTAAGCTCATCTAATTATAGCACAAGTCAACGTGCGTATATGTACTTAGCCAATACATACACCACGTGTAACATGCGACTAATGGTCTGCTTCAAGGGAGTACAGCTGGTATGAATTAAGAGTTCTACTTTTTTTTAGACCGGTTGCCTTACTAATGTTAACAAGCCAGACTAGCCTATTAATTAACCAAAGCGAAGTGAGAAGAACGGAATTCATTATTTTCCTAATTGTACCTAGGATTATTTTTACAGTCCTAATTATCTGAAAGGGTTATTTTGACCACTATTCCATGGCAATGAGAGAGAGAGAGAGAGAGAGAGAGAGAGAGAGAGAGAGAGAGAGAGAGAGAGAGAGAGAGAGAGAGTGTGTGTGTGTGTGTGTGTGTTATAAGGCTATAAATTGGAGGTGCATGCTATAATGGTTACTGTCATATGAAATGGACACGATGCGACGAGTTCAAATGCGGGACCAGGCTGTTTGCTTTTCACATAGTGCTAATAACCTTGGGAAAGTTATGAGTCCAACTATTCTCCTTCCAGCTATGGGTATAATAGGACAGCCGGAGCTCTTTAATGTGGGCTAGGTAACAAGTCTAGGAGAAGAAAAATTCAGACCTTTTAAACCGCGTTTAAGAAATTGACCTTGGGTCACATCCTGCTCGTGCGGAGGGGTTAGTGAATACCTATAAGGCTATAAATGTAGGACTTAATTTCTGAAGTCACTGCAATGGCAATGACATAGCATTCTACACAAACCATATTACAAAGTGCGCTAGTTTTTTCTTCTTTCTTTCGTTTTTCCTTAATTTCTATAAATATCTTAACGTCTCCTGTTTAATTCTTTCTTTCCTTTTTTAAGTATATTTTCGCGTAATTTTTCCCTTTTCCCCCCTTTCCTCCTTTCATTCTTATATTTGCTTTCTTTCATTATCGTGTTGTGGCAGTCACCGTGTTTCAGTGGCTAACCTGCTTGACTGCGAGTTCGATCTCCAGCTTCGCTATTACGTTCCCCTTGGAACTATTACGCTTTTAGAAAAGCATGAATCCTTCATTCACTAACTATGGGTTGAATATAATCACTACTACTCTTTTACAAGGATGATCATGGCGAGACGAGTTCAACTCATAGACGAAACTCCTTTCTTTTTATATAACGCGAATAGATTCAGGAATAATATGTATCCAACTATTCTCCCTCCAGCTATGGGTAAATAGTAAGTCAGACCCGGCTCTTTAACCTTGTTTAGACAACGAGTCTAAAAGAAAATTTCTGAATTCAAGCCTGTTAAAATCCGTTTAAGAAATTGACCTTGTGTTACAATCTACTCGTGTTGAATTGTTGCTGAATAAGTACAAGGTTGGTTTGGCACTAAATCACCCGTAAAGTGTGATATGCCATTAACCAAAGAAATCAGAACTTACGTTATCGGTCGTTTTAGCTGTTTTTTCAATCATTCTTTTACATGCATTAATTCTATTTTTAATTCTTTTAGTCTATTTATTTTAAAATAGATTTTTCTTAATTCATTACCTTTCTTTCTGTTTTACTAAGTAATTTATTTCTCTTTCATTTAACGTGAAAATTTAAAATATTCGTTTTTTTTTTTCCTTTTTGTTTTTGTTTTCCTTTTTCTTATTTATTTGTTTTTCTTCTTTGTATCTTATGTCAACATTTTTTCTGTGTTTCTTTCATTCATTTTGTTTATACTTTTTCCCCCATTTTTCGTTCTTTTTTCTCATGTTTTTTCTTTGTTCAGTTAAGTTCATCATGCAACTTATTTAATTCTTTTATTATTTTTCTTCTATTCCTGTCTTTCATCTTCTCCCGTTACTCTTATTTCTTTATTTTATTTTCCTTTTGTTGCGTTATTTCTTTAGAACTGCCAACCCACTACATCCCACATCTTCCTCAGCGCCCGTCTGTCTGTCTGTCCGGCATCCTCACAAGACGGTTTCGAGCCTCAAGCAAGTTCTTATTTCTCCGAACATTTGTTTCCATCTTTTTCTTCTTGAAACAAAAAGAAAGAGCAGTCAATGATTTTTTTTACTCTCTGAATGCATTTAAACTTTTCGCGCCTTAATGGCGTCTTTCGATTGGAAAGAGAAAAGAGAAAAAGGATGATCTTTATTGACTCATAAACAATCGACTAAATAAGATGAAAGAGAAGTGGAGAGAGAGAGAGAGAGAGAGAGAGAGAGAGAGAGAGAGAGAGAGTTATAAAAGTGTAAACCATACGTAACAATAAAAAGGGAGTGAAAATAATACTGTTATGTGCAGAGAGTATAGAGTAAAAATGGCGTCGAGGCTGAAAGGATATCCGGGGAGACTGTTGGGAAGAAAAACACGGACGTTAACTGATTAAAAAAGAGGTAAAGACTTTACTGGCTGAAGAGAAACATAAGTAAAAACAAAAAAAAGTGGAGATTGAAAAGAAAAATCCGAGGATGATGAACAATGAGTGCAGAAAAATAAAAATGGCGTACAGTAAGTTGCATCACAACTGATTATAAAAGATGATAGACGATCAGATTCTATCAGACAAGAAAACTAATCCATAGACTATTTTTTTAGAAAATTAAAAGGAAAAACGATTTTTTTTAAATACAAAAATGAAATATTACGTTTATAATTTGAATTATATCAAAATTTAAAAAACAAACAAAAAAACCCCCTTTTTATTGGTCTGTTCTTTTAAATGTAAAACCTTTCTTTAAATTGTGCTAGGTATGAAGTTAAACTGCATCTAATGGTGAAGTTCCAGTTTTTGAGCTTTAAGAGAGGTGTTATATAGCGGCTTCTTCAAATTCACGCTGCTAAATCGTGTATCTGTATACGTTGCGGGTATGTATGGTCACGTCGCTAAGTATGTAGTAGTCAGCTACTACCGACTACTGGACTTCAATAAACAACAGATACGTATGTACAAAGAGAGGACCCTTCTTTATTTTCTTCGGTGTGTGGGTGGTAAAGGTGCAGAGCTTCACAATGAAAATACCGGTGGCTGGCCAAGAGCACACTGTTCACAATGAGTGCCCGAGGGTTGACGAGAGACCGAGATGATGCTATCGGCTGTTCGCTAGGGTCTGACTGGCTGTCGGCTCGACCCTCTGGCTTTTGTATTGACAACACGCCTACGCATCTGTATCTTTTGATCTGGTTTTTACATCCGCTAATATTTCTACGCATTTTTATCTTTTGATATGATAACGGACGTTTGTTATATATTTCTTTATCTTTTCCCTGCTTCCTTGACCGGAAAGCCTCGCTTTCGTGTTCCCCTTTTATTAAATATATATTTTTATAAATCTCTTTGCCGGAAGTTCCGGGTGAGGACAATACAACAGAGGGTGTAGTGCCCCTTCATCGCCATTACTCCAGGTTCGCCCTGACCCGAAGTAGTAGTACATATTAAGAGCATATCTTTGGGTTACATAGATCATAGATGAGTTTTCAAAAAATGTAGGACTTTATTTCTGAAGTCACTGCAATGGCAATGACATAGCATTCTACACAAACTATATTACAAAGTGCGCTAGTTTTTTCTTCTTTCTTTCGTTTTTCCTTAATTTCTATAAATATCTTACGGTCTCCTGTTTTATTCTTTCTTTCCTTTTTTAAGTATATTTTCGCGTAATTGTTCCCTTTTTCCCCCTTTCCTCCTTTCATTCTTATATTTGCTTTCTTTCATTATCGTGTTGTGGCAGTCACCGTGTTTCAGTGGCTAACCTGCTTGACTGCGAGTTCGATCTCCAGCTTCGCTATTACGTTCCCCTTGGAACTATTACGCTTTTAGAAAAGCATGAATCCTTCATTCACCAACTATGGGTTGAATATAATCACTACTACTCTTTTACAAGGATGGTCATGGCGATACGAGTTCAACTCATGGACGAAACTCCTTTCTTTTCATATAACGCGAATAGATTCAGGAATAATATGCATCCAACTATTCTCTCTCCAGCTATGGGTAAATAATAAGTCAGACCCGGCTCTTTAACCTTGTTTAGACAACGAGTCTAAAAGAAAATTTCTGAATTCAAGCCTGTTAAAATTTAGTTTAAAGAATTGAATACCCAAGAGGAATGAATCAAACAGAATGTTGGCATAAAATAACCCAAGTGTTGACATGCCGTAAACCCAATCAACTAACCAAGTAACATTTCTTTAAAACCAAAAGGTAAAGATTGAATCTTTGGTTTCCATTTCTTTGTTTAATGGTATAAAAAAAAACTCTGTGGCTTATTTATCAAGTATGCTGGTTGGTGGGATTTTAAGGCATGCCACCCTCAAAGTCTTGCTGAAGACGTTTTTTTACCCTTTTACTTTGAAAGCCACTTGCAACAACGGAATGGGTTTTCTCAGTGTGATGAGTTTGGGCAAGGGCAAGGATTGCAAGTCGGTCACCAAGCACATGAATTTCAAGGCTGTCCAAATGTGCATCGGTAAGTGTTTGCACAGTTTTTTCAGTGATGCGGTTCTTCACGAAAGTTGTGGCATACTGAGTGCATTCAGGTTCTGGAATACCAGCCTCAACAAGAATACTGTTTCCAATCAAAATTAGTCCTGTATTGCAACGCCATATTCAAATGAGACACCCTGAGTGTGACAGACAGAAGAGACAAATTGGCAAATGGCTAAAGGCTAGTCAGTTGCTGAAACAAAGAGAACAAACATATTCTCAACAATAACGGAATAGAGGAAAATATTGTTTACCGGTCTTTATCGCAATAGGAGATTGCCTCTGGTTAAAAAAAGCTATAAAAACACGCAGTTGGACATGACTAGAAATGACTTAATACAGTTCATATGAAATAAAAGTTCTTATGAAATTGAAGTTTCAACTGATTTACCTGAGTTGAATTTTCCTAATATAGCATTTGATTTAATAGACTGATCTTATAAGCCGTACATCTTATTATAATGGAGATTGTGTGTTTTTCTGTCTGTAACCGAAACTATATTACTACTCAAGTCACAATTCCCTTAGTTATTTACGTCACATTCTCCATGATTCTATTTCTATTTAAACGTCAATTAATAATAAAACTGTTTGACATTATTAATACTGTTGGCCTTACCTAAATACTAATAACATGCAATTGTATTTATATATACAACAAAATACCAGTTTTCAGTGTAAACGTAAAGCTAATTTGCATATTGATATTAAAAAAACTGATTTTAATAAAAATGTGCTTGGTATTATTGATTTCTAATTGTTTGGTTTTATCTTAATGAATATGAGTAAAAATCTCTTCAATAAATCATTAAAAAAATTCATTAACAAGAATAAATAATTGTAATTTTATTCTTTACTTCCTATTTTAACTAAATAGTTAAATTAGGAAAATTTAGCATTGAAAAACGAAAGTGATGAAAGAGTAAGTTTCAGTTGTTCTATTTTCCGATTATACCCCCTCCGATTCAAATCTTTTTATCTGAATTCTTAATTAGTTTCATTAGCCTTTCTGATTTAATCTAATATTTTATTACATTTTAACTTAAATACTTGCACCCGGAGGGAGCATATATTTGCTAGTAGAAGTAAACATTGCACCTAAAGATTCTTCCTCCGGTTTTTAATTCATCCAGACTCCTTTCTAACACCTTTGGGATTGTTCCAAGGGCCCCAATCACAATCGGCACGACTTTAACCCTCATGTTCCACAGTTTTTTTTTTAGTTGTCTGGCAAGGTGTAAGTATTTATCGATTTTTTCGTTTTCTTTCATTTTAACTCTGTGATCAGCCGGGACGGCAAATCCACGAGATGATAAGTCTTCCTCTTCTTGTCAACCAAGACAAGATCTGGTCTCCTGGCCGGGATTAGGTGATGCGTCTGTACCTCAAAGTCCCAGAGAATTTTGTGTGTCTCATTCTCCAGGATAGATTCAGGTTTGTGCATATACCATTTAGTTGAATGGTGAAAAATGAATTTCTTGCACAGTTCCCAGTGAATCACCTTTCCCACCCAGTCGTGTCTTTTTGTGCGAGTTTACTTCATTCGCTTATTATGTGATTGACAGTTTCATCTCTTTCCCCATACATTCTACATTTGCTGTTGTTGTGTCTTATCTATTTTTGCTTTTATATAATTTGTCCTTATGGCATTATCTTGTGCTGCAATTATCAGGGATTCAGTCTCTTTTTTGAGGTTTCCCCTTCTTAGCAATGTCTTCTGGTGAGCGATCTCTTCTGTGTTTCGCTTGAAGTGTCCACATAGTTGTTTTTCTTCCCATTTTTGCTTTCTTGTTTTTGTTCTATTTGTTCTCGTCCATATATTGCCATTGTTGTTTCTGGCTGCTGCTTTTTCACATCAGCGTTGGCTGATAGTCTTTCACTGGAGTCTGAGTGACAGCAAGTCTCCTCATGTCTCCAGGACTCTTCTGAGTGTTCTGTCAGATTGCAGCAGTGCAGTGTTCTGGATGGTATCAATCCTTCCTCTTATGTCCAGATTTTCCAAACTCTTTTCCAATCCTTTTGGGACTGTTCCAAGTGCACCAACTACAATTGGTATCACGTTGACTTTCATATTCCATAACTTTTTCAGTTCTCTGGCAAGGTCCAGATATTTGTCCATTTTTTCATTTTCCTTTAGCTTCACCCTGTGATCTGCTGGCACTGTAAAATCCACCACTTGACAAGTTCTTCCTTTTTTGTTAATGAGCATTAGGTCTGGTCTTCTTGCTGGGATATTATTATTATTATTATTCCTTTTGAGTTTTCACATCAGTGTTAGCTGATGGTCTTTCACTGGAGTCTGAGTGACAGCAAGTCTCCTCAGGTCTCCAGGACTCTTCTGAGTATTCTGGCAGATTGCAGCAGTGCAGTGTTCTGAATGGTTTCAATCTTTCCTCTGATATCCAAACTTTCCAAACCTTTTTCTAATCCTTTTGGGACTGTTCCAAGTGCACCAACTACAATTGGTATAACTTTCACTTTCATATTCCATAACTTTTTCAGTTCTCTGGCAAGGTCCAGATATTTGTCAATTTTTTCATTTTCCTTTAACTTCACCCTGTGATCCGCTGGCACTGCAAAATCCACCAGTTGACAAGTTCTTTCTTTTTGTTAATCAACACTAGGTCTGGTCTTCTTGCTGGGATAAGGTGATCCGTTTTAATTTCAAAGTCCCAGAGAATTTTGTGCGATTCGTTCTCAAGAACAGATTCTGGTTTATGCATATACCATTTTGTTGTGTAGTCAAAATTTAATTTCTTGCATAATTCCCAGTGGATCACCTTCCCAACCCAGTCGTGTCTAGTTTTGTATTCTCGTTGTGCTAGTTTGCTACATTCGCAGAGTATATGGTTAACAGTCCCCACTCTATTACCGCAAAGTCTACATTTACTATTTTGTTGGGTCTTATCAATTTTCGCTTTGATGTAGTTTGTCCTTATGGCATTATTTTGTGCAGCAATTATAAGTGATTCTGTTTCTCTTTTGAGGTTTCCCTTTCTTAACCATGTCCAAGTCTTTCCATGTGCAACCTCATATATTTGTCGTTTGAAGCGTCCATATAATTGTTTTTCTTCCCATTTTTGTTTTCTAGTCTTTGTCGTTTTTCTGTTTGTCCATCTGCCGTTTCTACTATTGTTGGCCGCCATAAGTAATTTGTCTTTGCTCTTCCTTGTGTAATCTTCAAGTTGCTGGATTGTGGTTTCTACGCATTCCTCTATGTTGGCAAGAACTCTTCCCCCTTCCTTTCTTGACACATACAATCTATCTCTATCATCTCTAGGGTAGAGAGCCTTGTGCATGGTCATTAATTTTCTCGTCCTTTGGTCTATCTGTCTGAGTTCTTCTTTTGTCCATTTTAAGAATGGTCCTGAGTATCTTATAATGGGGACAGCCCAGGTATTAATTCCTTTGATCAGATTTCTGCTGTTAAGTTTCGTTTCTAGAAGTTTTCTAGTTCTCCTGAGATATTCTTTTTTAACTTTTCCTTTCATTTCTGCTTGCATGATATTGTCCGCTTCTAAAATTCCTAAGTATTTGTAGCTTTCATTTTCTTCAAGAGATTTTATAGTTTCCTGATTTGGTAGTTGTATTCCATTCATTAGTTTTCTTTCACCTCTTTTTATTACAAGAATAGCACATTTTTCGATTCCAAATTCCATCCCTATATACTGGCTATATATTCTAATAGTTTGTACTAGGCTCTCCAATTCTTTTTCAATTTTTGCAAAAATTTTAATGTCATCCATGTACATAAGGTGGTTGATCTTTTCTTGTGAATTACTAAATTTGTATCCCCCGGTACATTTTTTAAGTATATGGTTTAGCGGCATCATTGCAATAATAAAGAGTAGTGGTGATAATGAGTCTCCTTGGAAGATACCTCTTTGGATTTTACTTCTGCCAGGGATTGTTTTCCAGCTTTTAATTGAACTCGCCAGTTTTCCATGGCTTTTTTAATGAAGTTATAATGTTGTTGGAAATTTTATACATTTCTAGGCATTCTAAAATCCAGGTATGTGGGACCATGTCATAGCTTTTCTGTAATCGATCCAGGCCATTGCAATATTTTTCCGTTTATTTTTTACTTCTTTAAGAATGTATTGGTCTATATAGAGTAAGTCGTGGTTCCTCTTTTTCCCTTGCGACATCCTTCTGTTCTTCTGGGAGAAGTTTCCGCCAATTGAGTGAAAAGTTATCTCTTCTCTTATAACAGCAGTTAGAATTTTCCACATCATGGGTAGACAAGTTATTGGTCTATAATTGCTAGGACATTTCCTTTTTGTGGGTCTTTCTGGATTAGTGTAGTTATTCCTTTTGTCATCCATTCAGATTATTATTATTATTATTATTATTATTATTATCTTGAACAATCGAATCATATATATGGACACAAAATATATCAATAAAATTAAGCATTCAATATTAGAAAAGAAAAGCACAGTCCCAAAGGATTTAATTTATGATTACAAATGTTTACTCTTTTAATATTGGGATGTCAGGAAAATTAGCAACGCAGTGTGAGGCGAGTCAAGTCGAGGTTATATCTATCGATATGTCCTGACTCAGCAAATGGGTGTTCATGGATGTCAGTGTGAGCTGATGACGTTGATTGGTGTTCGTCTTCTTCTGTATTGTCCAGGCATGTTGTCGGAGGACGTCTGTTTGTTTGGCCTTGCGTGTGCGTTATGCATCTGATTTGGTAGTAGAGCTCTTTTCGTTGACGGAAGTTGGCAGAGTAGTGCAGATTTAGTATTGTGTCATATCATGATGTCTCATGGTATGTCTCGTTCGTAGTCTTCCGTTAGTGCATCTAACATGGGAGTTGTATGAGTTGTCATAGTATAGGACGTCGCGCTCTGAGGCGTGCATTCGTGTATTTTCGAGATATTGCGAGTATATGCGTTCCGGACTTTGAGAGGCTTGATGACTTAGTCATTGAGTTGCTGCATGTGACTGTGCTGTAAGATGATTGTGGCCGCTGTGTCTATGTTCGCTTGTGTGGCAAGCGGATGCGTTACCTAGTCGTTGGGCCGCGGAATTAGCCGAATGTGCGGCTCTTCACGATCTCATCGATCTACTATTGCTGGCGCCGCAGCGGAATTGTCCTCGTTATAATCATACCGGGTGTGGTCTTCGGTCCGCTCGAGTACTATGGACTATGTGAAGATCGTCTCAAGTATCGTTGCTGGTTGTCTTTTCAATTTGTTTATATTTTATTTAGTGAACAGCGTTGGAAAATATTATGTTATTTTATTGGAAGATGGAGTTGGCTCTTGGACGGCGTTCGTGGGCCAGGGCTTAAGTGGAAATAAGCGGGATGAAGTCACGTCATGGAATGATACATAGATGGCTGCGATTGTAGACCGCGAAGTCTTAATTATCGTTGTACGATTTTCGTAGTGGATAAGAGAGGCAGTACGTCGTGTTCGTCGTTGGATTGGGTAAGTTGTTCAGTGTAGATGGTTGTCGTAAGGAGTATGAGAGCTATCCAGTGGTGTCCTTGGAGTAGGAGCCGATTAGTGGCTGTTCGCTGTGAGGGAGATTGCGTGGTATCGTATTGGTATGTGTGACGTAGGCTAGTGGGGTGTTGACTAGTCTAGCGTTTAGTCCTAGACTTGTGAGGTTGATTAGACGTTGTTGCGTTTAATGTGTTAGTTAGCGTGATCATTGTCGTAGTCAGGGCTCGGGTGGTCAGTGGGACTCAGAGCTGGACTAACGGGGTTTGGCAGATAGGATCCTGCTATGCTGCAGATGGAGTCGCGTACCGAGAGGATTATGGTTTTTCGAGACCAATATCTATGTTTCGGCAGGAGGAATGTGTGACCGCATGAAAAGAAAAAAGAAAAGGAAACGTCTCAAACATTCGGTTGCTGTGGAAATTTGACGGCGTTTCCTTCTGCCTAAAAGTAAATGAGACGGTATTTTAGGTCGTTTTATACTTCCTTTCTTTTATTGTTGACGGCGTTGTGGTTTAGATAAGACTTGTGACTTTTATTCAATGTTGAAAAATGACGTAAAGAATCAGTAACTGGCTTATTTGCCGCGAAAATCGAGTGTTCGATTTTGCAAGAGTTTAATTCTTTTATTCGTTTTGTGAGAATAGTTCATAAGTTTAAATACTCACCCTTACGCACAGGACACAGTTTTTACATTCACATATCATTGACACACATTTTTTTTTGGTGTTTTTCATTTTACACACACACACACACACATCACGAGATGTGTGTTTTTTGTGTTGGTACACACATCAACTACATTCGTGGGCTATATTTTTATTACATATATATGCATATACTACGTGTGTGTGTTGTGTGTGTGTTGTGTGTGTGGTGTGTGTTGTGTTGTAGGTAGACGTTACTTTTCTATAATATAAGGAAAGGAGGTTTTTTATAAAGTTCTTTTTTTAGTAATCTTTTTCCTAATGTAGTTGCGATTGTTTGGAATCTGTATGTTTTTAGCAAAAAATATTTTTAATATATGGTGGCTAAGACATTTGGTTTGAGGCTATTTCAAAATGGCAGTTAAAATCAGACTTAGAGTGCTTTGTGAGGCTAGAATAGAATTTTTGTCCATAGAAATTTGTGGTTGTTTGGTGCTGTTAACATGATACTTGGGCATTTTTAATTTACTAGGGAGATGTGTGTGATGTGTATCAAGAAGTTACATTTTGTAAAGTAAATGTTTACTAATGGGGTCTTTAAATGATTCGCCTCACTACGTAGCTCTATTCTCGAACATTAAAATACATTATGTGGTTAACACCTTGGATCTCCAAAATTGAATGCTCGGGTGTAGCAGCATCTAAAGAAGTTCATCTTTTTTTGCTGCCAGGTGTTCTGGGACATGGAGATTCATCATTATTTTTTATGTCCCTGACAAGCGTGCTCAACGGTAAACAGGCTCTGACCAGCATAAATGTAGTAGCACTTACGCTGGGACCTCAATAAGTATCCGTCACATTTTTACCCATAACTCTGGTCAGCCATCAGATTAGATTTTCAGTGTCTTTACACCTTACATTCCTTTTTTGTGCCACTTGCTGTTTCACTTTTTTGTGATGTAACGTATATTTTCATCTTTTGTCCCACCACGTATATTTTTCCGTCTACATTTTGCTATTTCTTCTTTTGCGTTATTTTTCAATTTTTGCTTTTCTATAATAGTCTGGAGTTGATTTAATATTATTATTAATTTGTTATTTATTA
The DNA here is from genome assembly GCA_023376005.1 of Doryteuthis pealeii. NCBI lineage: Eukaryota > Metazoa > Mollusca > Cephalopoda > Myopsida > Loliginidae > Doryteuthis > Doryteuthis pealeii. The sequence goes on along the minus strand of CM042137.1, from coordinate 95,060,208 downwards.
TTATTTATTAATCTGCTAATAATGAATATTGTGTTTTTTATCTGTAACCGAATTTATAATACAATTTTTTTTACACATATATATGGAAGTTGAACTCATATTCTGCATACTATGAACATGGGAATGATTATTATATATATATTATTAGGCTATATATATATATATAGTATAGGTATATAGTTAGTATGGTATTTTATTTACAAACTTATGGCCGGTTTTACAGTGTAAGCGGCGAGTCTAATTGCATATTGTATATCAATATAGTTTTTGATTTTAATTACATATGTGCTTTAGTTTATTGAATTTCCAGTTGTTTTTTATTTTTTACTCTGTAATGAATATAAAGTAAATCTCAGGGATAATATTAAAGAAATCATACACAATGAAGAAATAACTGTATCATTTTTTATTTTTTACCTTTCTTTATTTTACTAAATAGTTTAATTAGGTAGACTTATATATTATAAAAGATGGGAGTGATGTGGAAATGATGGTAGTTTTTTCGTTGTTTTTATTTTTCGATTATATTCCCTCTGTTTGAAATCTATTAATCTGTATTCTCATTTATTTTATTTAGGTTTCTGTATTAATTAATATAATATTATTATATTTTAAATCTTTAAGTTCTTTGCACTCAGTAGGAATGATCTCACACAGTGACATTGGGACATAATATATTTGCTATATGATAATAAAATAATAATATAATATAGATATAATTAATATAATATAACAATCTACTTTTCGTCTAAAATCATTATACTTTTGCGGCTATTGTTGTCGGCGGGGTATTTACTTGATTGTAGGGGTGAAGGATGGAAAGGTGTTATATGCAAGGTTTATATTGTATATGGGGGGGTTGAGTAAGGGGTTTGTTTTTTTGTTGTTTTTTTTGGGGGGTCTGTCATTTCGGGTTATTTTCGGTCACTCACATTGAGAATAGCGATTTAAGAGATTGGCTGTTCTGCAGAGTGCAATTTGATTTTATTTCTATAGTTAAGACTGGCACAGTGTCAATTTAATCTCTTTAATTCTTGGATCAGTGTCGGGGTATGTTTACTTAGAAGCCATAGTTATGATCTTAACTGTGGGATAGTTAAGTACGTATTATTCTTAGAATAGCCATATGCAAATTCGTTGTATTTAAGAGTAGTTATCTTAAAACTATAAATGACTATTAAATAACTAAAATCTATATGATGATGATGAAGACTTTCTTTCGCTCATTAATAAGTCAATGAGGTTCGATATGACTAAAACCAACCACCACAATGAATTGGCTTAGGTTTATTATTGCTAGGTGTCTGTTAATATATAACGCGTTGAGGTTTATTTGTACTAAAAACTTGCTTTGTTTATCAAGGTGCATTATTGTATGTGACACCAGTAGACAAAGAGAGTCCAGAAGAGGAGGAGAAAAAATCAGCACCTGAAAGCATGCAACACTTTTGGTGTGCAGGTCCGTCATCTAAAGACTTGTCACTTAGGGATAGACTTGCACAGCCTCTTGTGCAGATGCAGTATAATTTTATCATTTATTTTGGAGGGACCCTATTCGCCATCGTCTTTAGTGGATGGCGGATAGGTGGTGAAAAGAAAGATATAGAATTCGAACTCACTAACAGATTGTTATCTTTGTTGGCGTAGGTTTCAACTAACCATTGGTAAAAACTAACTGCAAATAGGTTTTAATGTGTAGGCGGTTACAATATGCACCTAGTAACTTAATAGAGAAATCAATATTGATTTGACAATATCAAACTGATCCATGAGGTCTTGACTCAAGATAGCGCGATGTTGAGGGGTACATAATTGTTAGGTGGACTTGATGGTGTAGGTGCCGGCTCTTTTTTAATAAAAAAAGATTTATAGTGTAATTTAAACAATGTGAGGAATGTTTTTACTAAGCTCTGTCACAGAAACTGTTTACTTTGGTACTGTTAGTCTTTTTTTCATTTGTTTCTTTTCCGCGGGTTTTTTTTTTTCGCTTCTTAAATTCATAATAGATTTTGGTGATCATTATACTAGCTGACTGCGAATTTATTTTTATTAAACTTATTTCCGTTTGTCAGCAGGAAATCTGCCGTCTCTCTCTTTCTTTTTCCAGTTCAATTGATGTGCGGCACTTCCATTAAAGTGTGTTTTTTATCTGACAAGAGGAAAGTTATTCAAACTGGTGCGCTACTATATTGATTCGTGTAAAAATTGTTTCCTTTCAGGTACCTAAATAATGAATGCTCCTGTTTCGGTTTCTTTTGATTAATGGCATATCAATTTCGGTGGGTTTTTTTTAATGCCAAGCTATCTCTTGTATGAAGAACGTAGTGTTTTATTAACCTATCAGCTGTGGGTCTGAGTAGGCTCATATTGATCTCCATTTGGGTCCATTACTTGTATTACTGAAAGTGAACTGTATTACGGTGACTGAGTTCGAACTCACGTATACGATGTCCAGTCGAGCATATTAGTGAACTACG
>CM042137.1:95020362-95057631 GCA_023376005.1 Doryteuthis pealeii | reverse complement strand
AAAAGAAGAGAGAGATGAATCTGATAATCGTGGATGATGATTGGAAATAGTTAATATGTATGGACAGTACCTCATCGATCATTACTCGCTGGTTCCCAATACATATAATCGTGCTTGTTGAATCTGCTAAGTGGTTGAAGTTTGACTGCTTCTGTCCCTTTTTAGGGTGGTACGGGGAAACTATACTCACACTCATTACACACTTATGCGTTATGTGCCCTGTATGTGCAAAAAGCATCAATAATTAGACCCTAATTCTCCTTCGAACAGAGAAAACGATATGCAAGAAGCACGCCATATTTAACTGTAAAGGAGAAGAAATAGGCACCAGAAAGTGCAACTTAAACACGCATGCAACAGAAAGACGTGTGAGAATAATAAAGATGTGTATGTGAAAGTGCGGATAGTTTTTCATCATTGTTTCTATGTCTTGAAAACACGGCTTGGAATTCTTGGTTACGCTATCTGATATTTCCTGATTCGGACGAGGTTTAGCAATCCGAATGAAATTTCTTCAACATCTTAGTTGCTCTAGCTGTGGTAATTAACTTTTTATCTTTTCCGCGAAAATATGTTTTTTGTTTTTGTTTGGTTTTGTTTTGTTTTGTTTTTTTTTTTGTTATTGGTTTTTTTTTTGTTTTTTTACTTCCGCAGCGTAAGTGCCCAGTTGGAACAACGGAAAGCATAAGTTTCGCATATATCAATTTAGGATATCATATCGGCTTACCAAATTATACACTGAATATGCGAATTCAAACAACGGTGTGAGCGCATACTACACAATACATCAACCGTGCAGATACATGTACACAGTTTTAATTGCTTCGATTACGTGTAATTACTTGTGTTTGCAAACTAGCAAGTATCTAACATTGCAAAACTTTTGGCTCACCCTCGTAGTTTTTACTGTTTTAACTTTTTTGTGCTCCTGTTCATACTGAACAACTATTCTTGGATATAGCAATTTTCCAAGTTTAGCTGCTATTTGCTCAATATAAATCCAAGGATTTAGCCCTGTTTTTTTTTTTTTCAAGTATGGCTGGTATGTATTATTTTGATATTTTGTTTGGTAGTTGCGGGTTTAAACGGCATCTCAACTCATTGGGTCATTTTAATGCCGAAAATGCTTTTTTTTTTATTTATTTCTTAATGGTACTCAATCTTTTTTTAAAGAATCTATTTTTTTTTAAACATTTTTAGAACTCATTTGTTCTATTTTAACCATAGTTGGGACACTAACAGGGTACTACCAGTCCGGGGCAGAGTGGATTCTGGGAGTAATAGGGTTGGCGCAATTATATAGGAGCTAGGGCTTGACGGGACTAACCAAATGATCGGAGGAGGCCTACGGACTGCCCGTCAGCTAAGTAAGGCCAAAATGGACTGTTGCTATCGTGTTCTACTCAGCCTTCATGGTTTCTCCTTAAGTATAAGGGTTGCCAACCTGATATTTTCGGACTGTTGTACTCATCTTATGATGAAATACGCATAGATAATATTTCATCCGATATAACCTCCGGGCCTACTTCATATGTTTCTTGTCTGAAATTCCTAGAAACATATTATTAAGCTTATCTAAATAAATAAAAAAAATAAAAAAGGTAGACAAATAATATTCAATCGGTCTGAATCGATTTAATACAACAATGGAGAACATTAGAAAAACTAAATTAAAAACTGACAGAAGACAAACTGCCATACATTCATAACAGAATCAAATAAGCAGGAATTTCATGACAAGAAACACCCGAAGATGGCCGGAGGGTATGGTGTTGTTTCAATAAAGATGACAAAGTCCGAAAAAATCAATTAATACATAATCGAGAAAGCTTTTATTTCTCTGCTCGTCCACTACATTTTATATTTATACTACTGATTATAGAAAACTTATCTTACTAAATATATAAAATGACTATTTCCAAAAGGTTATTGAATGACTACCAATATATGCACCCTCTGTGTACAAGGATTTACATTTTAATGTATAAAAGATTATTTAAATAGAAAGTCCAAGGAAACTAAATGAGAATGCAGTTAAAAAGATTTGAAATAGAGTGATGTATAATCGAAAAATAGAACAACTGAAACTAAATTTTCCTAATTTAACTATTTAGTTAAAATAGGAAGTAATGAATAAAATTACAGTTATTTCTTCTTGTTTTCTGAGATTTTTGCTTATATTCATAAGATAAAACCAACCAATTAGAAATTAATAATACCAAGCTCATATTTATTAAAATCAAAACTTTTATAAGAATAGGCATATTAGCTTTCTCGTTCACTCTGCAAAACGTTTTTTTTTGTTGTATATATAAATACAGTTGCATGTTATAAGGATGAATATATGCTCAACAGTATGAATAATGTAAAGCAATTTTATTAATAATTTAGGTTTAAATAGATAAAATCATGGATATTGTGACGTAAATAACAAAGGGAATTGTGACTTGAGTAATCAGCTAGTTTCGGTTACAAACAGACAAACACATAATCTCTATTATAATAAGATATTACTACAGACTCATAACACTGGAAAATACTGTCAATCAACTCGTCCAGTATATGTAATTCAGTTCACTTATCTTAAAAAGCATTTAACGTCAAATTCTACTATATTGGTCTTACACTACGTTTCATTCTGGACTATACAATTACTATAATTCTTTGAAATAACTAAACATTAATAACATAAACTAAAAAAAAGTAACTGTACAAATGGTTTCACTTATAACTGTATCTTGAAATATCGTAATACGTTTCACGCCGGAAGTTTTGATCGCATTAACCTCGCATTGTGGGTGTATAAGTAAATGCAATCTATCGTATTGACCAATCATAAACATTTTCTATTTTGCTGTGGGTGGGGATGGGGTGCATTTTACTATCTCAGTGTTACTTTTGAATGATTTTGTTCTCTATACAAACCAATCTACTTGAACGGTAATGGGAAACATAATGCAACGTTGCCAAAACACTTTAGACTGAGGCTGAAGGAGGCATACATATACATACATATTACGAACAACCAATTCTAATTTACTTACTATTATAAACACAAGATAGACAGACACCAAAACACATAACTATATATATTATATTATATATATATATAATATATATATATATATATATATTATACGAAGTGAGCTAAATCGTTTTGGTGGATTGTTTTTAGTTTTAGTATTTTCTCATTTCATTACTTTTGAATTTTTTCTTTCACTTTTTATATTTTTGTATTGCTATAAATTTTTTTATTTCATTACTCGTGTATTTTTTTCATTCACTTTTATATTGGTATCTGATGTCGCATTTGTGTCAAATTACATTTCGCTAATATCGAAAGCATATAAAGCGACAACGATTGCGTATATAGAGTGGGAGTGAAAGAAAAAAAAACATATTTTGCATCTGAAAAAGAATAAATAAAATGTAACTCTGGAAAGTAGGGAAAAAATAAATATACATAATCTCTTTTTTTCCGATTCTTGGAACAATTTTCATTTTTTTCTCTTAAGTTTGACTTGTAAGCGACAACAGACATGATTGTTCCGCATAAAAATGAAAACAAATGAAACAAAAAAAAAAAAACAATCATAAAAAAAACGCTAGCAACCAAAGATAAAAAAAAATTATATATCTTGCATAGGCAAATAGATATATCTGTAATTAAATATTTATACAAAACTGTCGATTCTGATATATGCAAAAATGATTTATTAGATAGTTGGAAGCTGAAATATGTCAAATGTATAATTTTTAATCAGATATATAATGAATCTGTCTGATAAATATCTAAATGCCGAAGCTTTAAAAATTTCCTGGATTTGATGACAAATGTTTTTAGTATATGTAACAAATTTGTGTTTCCTTTATGCAAATCCATAGCAATCTTGTTCTGCAATCAATGTTTTCGGCAACATTCACATACATTCTTAGAAGAACATTCCAGTTTTGATTTGATTAATTTGTCTGGGGATTTTTCGAAATATTGTTAGAACCCGTGGGAAGAGAATACGTGCTGCAGGGAATTAAAAACACTACATCCATGAATGTTACTAATTAAATATTTATAGAAATTGCCTATCACATATATGTATAATGTAAATGTCTCGCGCTCCATAAATGTGCGATACACTCAACGTCATTGATGAGGGGATGGTTTCGTAGCTAGTACGTTTTAGGGGGGATTTCTAACCCACAAACTCCCTGGATTTGATTTCTGATTTGTTCCCCTTTTGCAAGTCGATAACACGGCAACGATGCTCTAATAAATTTCTTGATTAAGGCACCAGTCAAGTTGAACTGGTTTTCCAGAGAGGTTCAATGGTTATATATTCATGACAAGAGTGAAACACCAAATAAGGAGTACGTTGGTCGTAATCAAGCTTGATAAGTCTCGCCAAACATTCCTGCCAAGATAAAAGACAATAAGCACATCCGGGATCGATACGGTTGATTGTCAAGATAGTTATTAGTGGTGCTTCTCCAAGACCATATATATATTTACCAACCCCTCCACACGAGTAGGATGTGACAACAAGGTCAATTTCTTAAGCGGAGTTCAACAGGTTGTGAATTCAGAATTTTCTTTCCTAGGCCGGTTGCCTAACCAAGATTAAAGAGTCCAGTCTGCCCTACTATTTATCCATAGCTGGAGGGGAGATTAGGATCCATACCTTTCCCAAGGGTATTAGCACTAAGTGAAATGCAATTACCATGTCCAGGATTTGAACTCGGGGTGACGAGTCCATTTCCCATGACTTTAACGATTACACCACGCTTCTCCAAGACCATATAAGTTTATAAGACTGATGATGAGGATGATGAGGATGATGATCACGAAACCGGTCGTCTTCAAAATACTCTACTATTTAACCATGGTTTTCTCAAGGGCATTAGCGCAAAAATGAAACACAGCCTCGTGCAGGATTTGAACTTGACTCGTCGACTCTGTTCCTTAAGAGGAAAACCGCTATGCCATGCACCTCTGGTCTATCTAAAACAAGCTTAAATTATCTATTACCGAGTTTGAAGCTGAAATATATTACAGAGGAATTGGATTGGAATTTTCTTCATTCGCTTTTTCAACACAATTTCTCAAACACAATATTAAGATTAACAAATGCTACACGATGCATTTTTTGTCATATGATTATATTTCATAGGAAATACACAGCGAACACTCCTCTCATTGTATGGTTCTGGCTGAACAAATTAATTGATATTACGGCATGCCTACACGTCTGGGGTATTTTATACACAGAGGTTAGGGAATAGCGTTCATTGTACATATTTACATTTTTGTATTTCTCAAGAATGTTTTGTTTTTGTAAATAGTTCTTTCGAAAAAGAATAATTTTAAACCTATTCATTTGATCCATAGAGTGGATACTAATAAGTATAGTGAACCTGGGAGTAATGGCAATGAATGAGTACTCCACTCTACATATTTACAGAACTATAGCCCAGATCCTGTTTTGTTGATGCTTTACATTATATCAAGTTGAAGAATGAATAAATATGCGTGATGAGAGAAATCTTTTTAACTTAAGTTTGAAAGCAAAATACAAATTTTATAAAGATATTTACTCCTATCTTTCATACTTTGTTTTAAATTTGGGTATGTGTGAATGTGTGTGTATGTATATGTGTCTAAGTTCGGGTATCGGGGATACGGAGTCTACAACGCTTGTGTACTGACAGATTTTCACCTATGTGATTGTTCAAACCAACTGATATATATTAATATATATATATATATATATATTATATATATATATATATATATATATATATAAGTTTAGGCTAAAGAATAATGTAAAATAAAATAAAAAATAAAAATACCCAATCAATTGTGACAAAAAGAAAAATAATAATCATAGAAAAAGGACTCAATACATACCTGCAGAACCAGTTTAAGAACACGAATCAATGACATGAGTTAATAAACAATATTTCCCTGATAAGGATGTTATGGATATTTTGATTGCTTAGTACATATACTCTTCAAAGTATCGCGTATGTTTTCCTTTGATATATGATCGATTTGTAAAAAAATATCTTTATAAGAGTATACAGTGCAAATGGTATAGTCTGATCCTGGTTAGACATATGGAACGGGTGGTTACATTTTGTCAGAAGTAGAGTATACAGGCATTACACTTCGATCATAGGCAAAAGTGACCATCTATATGTAAAAACAGTTTAGCCAGGAATCCATGTTTGATAACAATATAAGATACCATACCGGTTTACAATGATTCATTATGTTGTAGTATTAAAAATGCGGGGATAAAAAAAACATAATATGTGGCTAGAATGAAAACAACTGATTTCATTTCCTTGATTTAATTGATTCTGTGACTCATTATCGTTATTAAAATGTAAGGAATTGTCCAATAACAATCAACTTCAAAAGATTCAGACTTTTTCATAGTTCGTTACGTTGGATAAAACTTTTCCTTTATGATAACATATCCTTTTATATGTATATATTACAAAGGTACGCGGCTTGTGTTTGTAAATAAGATAAAAGAAAAAAAATATTCTAATGAAATAATTCTGATGTATATTGGAATTAACGAAACTTAGCTTAGTATGGTTCATGACAATACATAGTAATGATTAGCAGTGGCACTCAGCGATGCCCGGGAAAACAGATCAGTGTCAAAGCATTTAATTAAATAATAAGATATACAAGGTGTGTAAAAAAGTATCAATAGTTTTGTACTTTTGTACTTTTTGACATACCTTGTATTCTAAAAACTATAACGTTCCATTTATCGTTCATTTCTGTATTGGTAAATACAACTTCAAACCCGACAATTTTATGACACACGTTATATCCTGAAAAAGAAATAACGATCCATTCATTGTTCATTTATATCTTGATAAATACAGCTTCAATCTCGATACTTTTATGACACGCCATATATATATTTATATATTAGAAAAAATCTATGGATATAGAAATATGAACATGAAATAAATTCAAAGCAAATAGTTTTATACATGAATGATTGATTGGCGGGTTTTAATGTCTAAGGTTATTTATGCCTTTAGGTTAGGGAATTGCGTTCATTGTATTTACATTTTTTGTAGTCTTTTTCTCCCGATTTTATTTTTTGCTTATGATCCTGTTGAGTACGAATAATTTTTAAACAGATATATTTTACCCATAGATTGGATCATAGCAATTAAACTCCTGTTTAGAGTTAATGATAATGGAGATGTACTCCAGATTACCCTATTCTACTTCAACGTTAAACCATCTTGCCATAAATGACATAATTTGGAATATGTTGTTGTCTTTGAAGGAGACTGAGGAAATTATTTGTTGGTTATGTCTCATAGGGTATCTCCAGTTTTTACTATCTTCTCACATCAACCTTAATAATAATAAAAAAACAGAATATTTACACAGAACATAAACAATATTATTACGTTATATTATATATATATATATATTATATATATATATATATATAATATATAAGACAAACCTAATGAGTCAGATAAACCTACTAAAGTTTCGCTAGTGCTTCAGGGCTAAGCTCCGACTGGCGGTTTTGTAGGAATATATATATATATATATATATATATATATATATTATATATATATATATATATATATATAAATTGTTTTTTTTTTTGGCCAAATATTTATACAAATAGATTATTTTTGGTTGGTACGATTATCTTGGTCTTTTCTTTTTTTACAAAAACTTTTTTCTCCCGGGTGATGTTTGGTAGTATATTTTTAAATCAAACTATTTGCCGGCCTTTTTCTCACCGCGAGGATTTACCAACAAGTTTGGTATATTAAATTATATATATATATATATATATATATATATATATATATATATATATATATAAGTGTATGTGTGTGTAAATATATATATATATGTGTGTGTATGTGTGTATATGTGTATGAAATACATCAAAACAATTTGTATGTGTACTTTTGAGTTTCCAATTTTGGTTGAATCCTATCACGGAAACCTTTGATTCCATTAACGTACATACGCGCGTACACACACACACACACACACACACACACACACATATATATATATATATATATATATATATATATATATATGTGTGTGTGTGGGTGTGTGTGTGTGTGTGTTCAAATTATTATCTAACCATTATTGCAGAAAATATCCAATTCAATATTTAAAATGTTCACGCCAAGAAAAAAAGGATACACTGTGCTATATAATTGATTATCCATATCAGGATATGTCTTAAATAGAAAAAAAATATTTCTGAGATTTTCATCATTAGGGACTAAAATTATCCTTATTAATCTCCATATATTTTACTTCATTAAGTAAACAAAGAACATCAAAGAAAAACGTTGTTTTTAAAAATAACTTCTAAATTCGAATTATGTCTATGGTTTAGCATTTTCGTTGTATTGTAAACTCGCTAGCCTGGACAAATCAGTCAGAACTGATCAAAACTCAACTTCTTTCCCAGCGGCAGTAAAATGAACCCTTTATTTACCCACAAGTTGATCAACAATATCTGTTGCCATCCTATCTGTTATGTGGTAAACGGTGTCATTTGACAAAGGAACAGGCTGATGTCGGGAGACATGCCGAATCGTTTCATGGGGTGATTAAAAAAATGTTTTTTTCTGTTAATTCTGTCTTTCCTCTTCTGGCTTACCAAAATGACTCTGATGTTTTTATGATATGGCACTTTGGGTGTGTCGACTTCATGTAACTCTTAGATAATTTCACTCTACAAAAAAGAGCAATACTTCTGTTTGGTTTGGTTTCGTGTTGTTTGATTAGTTAACCGTGTATCAAACCCATATGGATAACTTCATATCAAGATTTGATTCATTTGCAAATATTTGCAAAAATTACAATCATTTTTATTCCACTTTTTTTTATTTGTCTATGACAATAATCATTCGTCGGACCATATGAATTTAGGCACCCCTTTTGCTTTGCTGATTCATAAGTACATTTTTTTTAATTTACACCGTCAAAACCCGGTTGTTTGTTAACATACGATTTTTAAAGTTTTTTTAAATTATAAAACTAACCCCTTTCCGTAACCCTAACCCCTAACAAACACCCGGATGTTGACGGTGTAAATGAAAAAAAATATATTTATGAATCAGCAAAGCAAAAGGGCTACCTAAAGGTCATATGGTCCCATTCATCTTCACGCAGTCATATTTAATATCAAGTATTCCTATCTAAAGTAAAGGCTTTACATACATTCATATGGTTTCAAGTGTTCCTATCGAATACAGGTGTATACATTGTTTTATGTTTCAAGCCCTCCTATCTAATATTCTAAAAATATATATTTGGGTATAGGTCGGACCCTAACTGTACGAAAACTACAGGTGTTATTGGACATAAGTATAACGGCAATAAGGAGTGCATCAGGCTCTCCAGAGCTCAAGAACTGGAGTTTCAACAGAGGATACAGTTTAGTATCAACCTAGGATAACCGTTTTAGGGAGGGATCTTACCCTTCCGCAGAGGATGCGATTGGCGTATTCTACAGGCTACCTGTGGAGTGAACTATCGAGTTTAGAGGGTTGCACCTTGTCTATCTTATCCTTAATGTTCAAGGCATGCTGAACATTAAGGATAAGATAGTACTAACACGGATAAAAGTAGGAAGAATTACCTTTCGTATGATACTATGTTTATATTTGAAGAAAAAAACAATAAATAGTCTAAACTAATTAGTGAATACAACGGTGCAAGATATGCTAAATTGATTAAAAGTAAAATGAGTTTCAGTCAATTTTGGACGAAATATCTTTCGCAAAACAGACGATTGTTCAAAGGCAGCAGCCTTCGTAGTTAAGTGAGCAAGCTCAGTGGGATTTTTTCTCGTACGGAAAATTAATCAGAAATGTTACATTCAAATGTAACATTTCTGATTAATTTTCCGTACAAATTAATTGTAAGTGTTTTTTCAAGTGTGTGGTTTACAGACACGTAATAATCTTTGGAAATTTTCCATTAAAATTTTATGTGGTAGTTATAATCAATTTAAAATAAGGACTTGGGTGCACTGCTAATGTTTCAACCTGCTAAATAATACTCCATGAATTTAATATCTCGATTTTTATCTATCTATTGGTGTTACATAATTATTAGATACCTAATGATTATGGCAATAGTGTAGAAATCATAATGGCGATTAGTTCAGCTGATGGCCTTGAGAGTGAGTGACAGCGCTTGACCTCAATCTCACCTTGCCTTCCAGGGATAAATTGTGAGAACCGGAAGCCATAGAAGACCCTGTTCCGGTTTAAAGAGTAAGCAACTCAATCAGTCAGTTAGAAGTTAGAAACCGAGCTAGTAACATTTAAGTATCACTGCGCAGAATGTCTGGTTGGGGATTTACAAATAAAGTAACATCAACATAAATCGAAGTCTTGTGTTTATTACCTAAAAACTAACAATGACACAGGGCTTCTGATAAGGATTGATCCCTAACAGAAACCAGACCCGGAATCCCCATAGAAGACCAGACCTTAGGAGATATACCAAGCCAACACCAGACGCTAGACCAGACCAAGATGATAGACGATCAGAATAGCAAAGCCGGCCAGAAGAATAGATGACCAAGATATAGAAGAAGTAAAGAAGTAAAGAAAGGTATATAACATTATATCGATTTGGTACTGTGAAAACGTCAGTATATAACATTGGTTGGTTGAATTTTACGGCATGGCAACCATTGTTGGGTTATTTCATGCCAAAGTTTTATTGATTCTTTATGGATTTTGAGAATTATTTTAAAATCAATTTTTTAAACACATTTTTAAATTGAACACATGACGTAGTGCGTAAAGGGTTGGGTAAAGAGAGTTCTAAGTGAGAGATATCCCTATGATGCAGGTTCAATCCTGGTCAATGGCAAAGTAACATGGAATAATAATTAACACAGCTTAACATCTGTATCCCAGCTATGCTTAGATGTATGAGAACAGGATACCCCCGTGGATTGAATAAAGGTTTGGGCTAAAAGTTCCGTGATCGCTCCCGATTACGACAAGAAGGTTCCAAATTTCGAAAAGACGGTTCCTGAGTTCGAGAAGGTTCCAAAGTTCGAGCAGTCTCCTGAGTCCGACAAGAAATACATGAAGAAGGCCGGTGGGCACATCGGCGGAAACGTTGTACAGAAAACAATAAAAATGAGAACAATAGTCCGGATATTCTAAATTATACATCATTTTTACCTTTTTTAAAAATTTATTTAACACATAGATGGGACCCTACCCTAACTATTTATATCGGAATAGTTGTATGACTTGGATAAAGGGAACACATTGAGATTGATAGTTAAATAGCTAGATAGATAAATACATACTTTGAAAAGAAATGTGGCTACGCTATTTTATCCGTTCCTTCCTTATCATTTCCTCTTTTATAAAGAAACTCTTTAAAAGTATTTTAAAAATTGCTTCACAAATCCTGTCTCCTAAAAATGGTGTGCGTCACAAACTAGGGATTCAAAATCATGAGATGATTATTAAGTAATTACAAAGAAATATTCATTTTTTCTTTACCATTTTAATATATATATATATATATTATATATATTATATGTTGTGTGTGTGTGTGTGTGTGTTGTGTTTGTGTGTGTGTGTGTGAGAGAGAGAGAGAGAGAGAGAGAGAGAGAGAGAGAGAGAGAGAGAGAGGTATCCAAAACTTGGTAGTAAGGGATGATTCTATATGTGATTTCTAAGACACACTCTATTAGTATTATTGTATGATCCAGTATGTATAAATACAGTGAATCTTTAAATCACTACAGAGAGCTCAATGTATAATAATCTTTTTAGATTATATACAGAGCAATATTTATCTTTGAAAGAAATAATAAATTTATTTCGACCAATTTTGCTCAAAAATAAATTTATTTTCGACCGAAATTTATTATGGAATAACGGTGTTGCGTTTTTCCTTCTTTTCAAATATATATATATATATATATATATATATATATATATATATATATATGTGTGTGTGTGAGTGTGTGTGTGTGTGTGTGTGTGTGTGTCTGTCTGTCTGTCTGTCTGTGTGTTTGCTTATTTTGTTTATATGTTTATATGTTTATGCATTATGATTAAATACAGTAATAGGGCTCTCAGGTTTGTTGTATAAACTTTCTTAGACATAAAAACGTTACTGTTTTACACATATGCCGTACATTGCATACATTTATTCCCAGAAAATAAATTTGGAAAATACTCAGATAAGAAGACTCATTAGTTTACCAAACATAATTTCGAACTAGAATTATCATTCCTCTTTCCCAGCCTGCTAAATCATACTCTATAACATTAATATCTACATATCCCTCTATCTAGCTGTAAAGGAATAGATATATGACAAAAGAAAGTAACAGACAGACATAGAAAGGGATATATCCGGGTTAAGGGATATATTATGAAGTTGTAGTAAAGTATATTATCGCAGGTAAATAGAAACTGGTGCGTCAAGTAGCTTACGTCTTCCGAGCAGTCGGCGTGGTAGTCTTGCTACTAGGCTAGAAAATGCTTGTACCACTGAATATTTATGGAAGGCACTATCCAATCAGTATATAGTGAGGGGGTACCTAGGTATTTACATATTCAATACATCAGAAAGATATAGAGATAGATACATAAAAGCCCCAAAAATTGTTTTAACTCCTTGCCTATTTTTACCTGCTCACGGCAGCACTCCCAGCTCTACGCATACCACACCCAAGCAATGTATTAAAACTGATAATTAGTTCAATATAATTGAGAAGGACTCAGATTATAATAATAATAGGACTCTATTTGAATAGAAAAACTTATGAGAGTAATAGATAGGGAACTGAAATATCCCATGATACAAGGAAACAAATAACAAGAAAATTAGGTACATCTGTGGGGGAATTCTGGTAGGCAAAGAGTTAGTTTATCTAACAATATGTTTGCAGAGATTCCAGCAGCTGTCTGCATATTAATATACATGTTTTTTTTCTAAAACTATAGTTTATTGCCGTTACAAAAATGTAGACTTAAAACACTGTCCACAAATATTTGATAACAAATACCATTTTCAGCACATGTCACCACCATTTGATGATTTATATTGTTAACTTTAGGTGTGCCTTTTTTTTTACAACTGGGAGATTATTTTCTTCAAACATACAAACACAGACACAGACACAGACACAGACACAGGTATATATATATATATATATATATATATATATATATATATATATATATATATTCTTATATATATATATATATATATATATATATATATATATATATATATTCCTACAACCTCCTACTACCAATGGTTATTATCTCCCACTTCTAATTCCTTGCTACTACTCGTTCTCGTTAAAAACGAGACACGAAATCATACCATCGTTTCACACCTGAGGATGGCAAATTGTATTGCCGAAAGCGCTCGTTTGGAAACCTTTGGGGGACTGTTATACCAGTTACAACCTGACACCAGAAAGATGGCCCGAAAATTGGAACGGATCAATGAAACACTCGTCCGACAGGAATTGTCTGTACAGTTTAACGAAACTTGTATAAAATAAAAAATGCTGCCAATATATATATATATATATATATATATATATATATATATAGTCTCACTTGTTTACATAAGTTAGAGACCTCTGGTGAGTTTATTTCCGGTTTAGGAAATATAGCGATTATTCTGCCTTCTATTCTAGGCAGCTGCTTGTGGACCCATCGGTAAGAGACTTGACGAGCGAAAGTTCGTTCGGGTCTCGATCCCGACCAGAGGTAGCTGCTGAAAAATAAGTCTAGCTGTACTGATGAGGGGTGAAACCCCGAAACGCGCGTCTGCAGATTACTTATATATATATATATATATATATATATATATATATATATACTGCGATGCATATTTTCATGCAAATAAGTATTATTGAACCCGAGGAACATGATGTGTCGTATTAATTATTTATTCAACCTTTCTTGTGTCTGCCAGGTCCACTCTGACTCGCAGTGGTAGTACCTGTTCAGCTCTTACCATTGGATTAAATAGAAAAACAATGGGCTTAAAAGTGTGTTTAACATTTTTTTTTAAATGTTTAGTTTAAAAAAAATAATACCCATCAAGAATGAATAAAAGTAAGCGTATTCGATACAAAAGGGCTAAAATGCCGTAAAATCCAACCAACCAATAAACTAAGCATTCTTGTTTCCTTACAAATAAAAGTATATAAGAATTGATTCTATGTAAGAACTGTTTATGCTGTTCTTCTCTGGGGCCAAGTGCTTTCGACTTGTCTTTGGTTATTTTCAAAAACAAGAATAAGCCATAAAGATATTATTCAAATATTAGCATCCCGGGAAAGATGTGCTGGAGACACAACAACATCTTTCTGTGTTTGTTTTTTTTTTCTTTTGTTTTGTTGAGATAAGAACACGCATATTTCAGATTAAACAATATAAAATCTTGAAGAATGTGTTATTAAGTTTTAATATTCATGAATTGTCAATACATTTCACAATCTGAAACTGCATCCATCTGATATCGGGTCGAGGAGATCTGATGCAGGCATATTTTAAGTATAGTTACATTTTATGGAATAAAAAAAAGCACTTGCTAGTTAGAATTTCAGCAAAGTGAGCATTATGGGCTATTGTTGCCTAGAACAACTACCATGAAAAAGTCGTCACCGGAAGAGCTGGAGTGATAAACATTGATTTTGTAACACGGTTCGTCTGCTTAGCAGTGTAATAAAATCGTACGTGCATGGATGTATGAGGAATTAGTATTACTTCTGAAATCTACTTCTTCATATTATTATTATCATTATTATTTTTGAGTTTTTACATCAGCATTAACTGATGGTCTCTCACTGGAGTCTGAGTGACATCAAGTCTCCTCAGGTCCCCAGGACTCTTCTGAGTATTCTGGCAGATTACAGCAGTTCTGAATGGTATCAACCCTTCCTCTGATTTCCATTATTATTATTATTATTATTATTATTATTATTATTATTATTATTATTATTATTCACTCCTTTTGAGTTTTACACATCAGCGTTAACTGATGGCCTTTCACTGGAGTCTGATTGGCATCAAGTCTCCCCAGGTCTCCAGTACTCTTCTAAGTATTCTGGCAGATTGCAGCAGTGCAGTATTCTGGATGGTCTCGATTCTCCCTCTGATTTTCCAAACGTTTTTTGGGACCGTTCCAAGTGCACCAACTACAATTGGTATCACTTTGACTTTCACATTCCATAACTTTTTCAGTTCTCTGGCAAGGTCCAGATATTTGTCCATTTTTTCGTTTTCCTTTAGCTTCACCCTGTGATCTGCTGGAACTGCAAAATCCACCAGTAGACAAGTTCTTTCTTTTTTGTTAATCAATATTAGGTCTGGTCTAAGGTGATCTGTTTTTTTATCTCAAAGTCCCAGAGAATTTTATGCGTTTCGTTCTCAAGAACAGATTCTGGTTTAAGCATATACCATTTTGGCGTGTGGTCAAAATTTAATTTTTTGCATAATTCCCAGTGGATCACCTTTCTAACCCAGTCGTGCCTAGTTTTGTACTCCCGTTTTGCTAGTTTGCTACATTCGCATAGTACATGGTTTACAGTCTCATCTCTGTCACCGCATAGTCTACATTTACTATTCTGTTGGGTCTTATTATTATTATTATTATTATTATTATTATTATTATTATTATTATTATTATTATTATTATTTCTCACATCAATTGTCAGTCATTGCTTCTATTTATTTTAATTATCAATCTTTTTTCTTGTTTTAATTATCAGTATTTTTTAATTCGTTGTTTTCTTTTAATTAAGAGATTCTTCTTTTTTTTTTTTTTCTTTTTCTTCTCCTTCTTCGTCTTCGTTTTCTTTTTCTTTTTCTTCTTCTCCATTCATGCTTGAAAAAAGTAATTACTATGTTCTTTTCTTTGTCATGACTCTTTTCTAGTGTTAATTTTCACTCTCAATACTTCTATATCCCAGCATTTTTTCATCATCATCATCCTCATCATCATCATCATTTGGTATGTCTTTGTTTATTTCTTTTGTCTATGTTTCTTTATCTTCTAATTATCATACTTTCTTTCTTTTTCGCTTTTTTTCTGATTTCTTTTAATTATCATTTTATTTAATTTGTTGTTTTAAGTGCCTTCTTCTTCTTCTTCTTCTTCTTCTTCTTCTTCTTCTTCTTATTATTATTATTATTATTATTATTATTATTATTATTATTATTATTATTATTAGTAGTAGTAGTAGTAGTAGTAGTAGTAGTAGTATTCCTTGGCTTCTTCTCAGACCGTCTTTTCTTCTTCTTCTTCTTCTTCTTCTTCTTCTTCTTCTTCTTCTTCTTCTTCTTTCTTCTGTCCTCATTCTTCTTTATTTATTTACCCATCTTATTCTCCACCCTTATCAGACCGTCTTTTCTTCTTCTTCTTCTTCTTCTTCTTCTTCTTCTTCTTCTTCTTCTTCTTCTTCTTCTTCTTCTTCTTCTTCTTCTTCTTCTTTATTTATTTATTTAGCCATCTTACTCTCCACCCTTCTTCTAATGATGCATTATTAGTCATTCAAATGTTAATCGAATTTCTCTTTAAGCTTTTTTTTATTACTTTCCAGCAACAAAAAGGTGTATGTGTGTGCATGTGAGTCGTATATATTATGCGTTTTTACATTTACACATAGAGAGTTGTCAGAGCTTGCACATGTCTTAAAATTCGAGCAACGAAAGTGTATCTGAATATATACAGTTCATATGGTTACATGAATGTATACATACAAATCAAATTCTACTTACTCTTCTGCATAAGTAGGTAGTTATAAAGATTTCTAGATTACATTCCCAGTTACACATAAACATAAAATACGCTTGTATGATAGGGTGTAAGTATAAAGTCTAATGAAATCATACGCACACGCACACACGCATACCCCCCCACACACACATATATATATATATATATATATATATAAGTTAAGAGAATGGAAATGAATCCGACGGTATGAGTATAGATAAAATAGCGTGAAAAGCGTTGGCGGTTGCTTATATTTGAAACTTCCGCTAACTTCTTTTGCAACATCACTGTTTTCGTTTTAAATTCATATTATTTTCGTCTCTGCTATTGATAAGGCTGGAGTATAAACAAGCTCTGAAGATGATTTTTATAGATCGAAATATTGTTCAATATTAGCTATGAATAGGATATAAAATCTTTTCACTTTAACAGCATATTGTGTTGTTTTCATATCCTTATATATATATATATATATATATATATATATATATATATATATATATATATATATTATATATGCGTGTGTGTGTGTGTGTGTGTGTGTGTGTGTGTGTCTGTGAGTTTGTATTAGTGCAAGTGTCTGTGTGTCTACGTACGTGTTGTTTCCTTTGACTTTACACACACATCGAATTATGCAATGCGTGTGTATGATTGGGTGTGACTGTAATGCCAAATCTAATCACACGCACACAGAGACCTCCCAACAAAAACTTACACACACACGCATATATATATATATATATATATATATATATATATATATATATATATATATATGTATGTATGTGTGGGGGGAGAGAAAGTCTCATGTAAGGTTTTCCGTCCCTGGAAATCTAGTTCACAGCAAGACGAGTTCAAATCCTGGACGAGGTCATTTGCACTTCATTCAACGCTAATACCCTTGGAAAATGTAGAAAGGGAGACTGAGCTCTTTAAATATAGTTTGGCAACCAGTTTCAATGAAAGAAATCAATGAGCTCTTTTTCAGGGATTTATAAAAAACCCTTGCATTATTATATATGTTTATACCTACAAGTATGGTTGTACACATAGATTTTGATTATCCCATATAGAATCATCCGTTACTTACCAGTCATTTGGATGTCCTCACTCACACACACACACACACACAAATATATATATGTATATATATTCCTACTTTAAGCTGCCCAAAACACCTTTCACACCACTACGATCCTACCGTAAAAGGCTGACAGAGGCGCTTGCACGTGTCACTTGTTTACACAGAAAACCACAAACTAACAATCTCGCCATCATTATTTGAATTGAATGAGTTATGAGGTCAATAGTAAAAATTGAAATATCCCATACCAGGAACAATTTATTTAGCTGTGGTCGAATTTGGTAGGCAAAGAGTATATATATATATATATATATATATATATATATATATATATATATATATATATATATATAGAGAGAGAGAGAGAGAGAGAGAGAGAGAGAGAGAGAGAGATAAAAGGATATGAAAACATACAATGCTGTTAAAATGAAAATATTTTATATCATATTCATAGCTAATATTGAACAATATTTCGATTTAATATTATATTTCAATATTAGCTATGAATATGATATAAAATATTTTCATTTTAACAGCATTGTGTGTTTTCATGTCCTTTTATCTATACTTATACAGTCGGATTCATTTACTTACTCTTAACATATATATATATATATATATATATATATATATATATATATATATATAAACTGTAATATAAGATAAATGACAGTAAAAAATACGGCTCTCTGTTTCATGTGCTCGATTTTCAGAAGTACTTACATATAAAGTTCTAGACGAGCATATCATCAATACTATTTGATAAGCAGTTTCTGATGAAACGCAGGTTTGAGCAGGTGCAGCACTCTCTATATTCACCTGCCTTAGATCTTCACAAATGTTTTCTTTTTTTCTTTCTTCCTAACTTGAAAATCCATCTCAAGATTAAAATTTGAAAAAAAGTAAATGCAATGAGAAAAAATGCAGCGGGAATGCGATTAAAGGGATATTTTACAAGAAACATTTTCGACAGGTATCTCATTTGTTAAAATAACCAGTGAAACAACAGTGAAATTTTTTAATTGATGGTAGGTTGATTTTAACGGCATGTCAAACAATTTAGGGCTATTATATCCCGAGAAGGTAATAAATCTCTTTCGTTGTACATTATCCGCATCTTTTTTCTAAGGTAACAATGTATAACATAGAGTCTTCCAAACGTGACGTCACAGCCGTATTTTACAAAATACCTTCCCCACAAGATTGAAAAAAAAAATAGGGAAAAATCAGGGAATTATCCGATTTTAAAATTATCAATTTTATAATTCATTAGTTATTTTATTTCAAAACTTTCTGTTTTTTTTTCTGGTCACTTACCATTGACTTGCACTTTATTTTTCGAGCGCAAAATATCAGTGGCGTTATATAAAAGTGAAACTAATTACAATATGAATAAAAAGACAAAAGGTGTAAATATAAGAAAAATTATTGATGGGAGTGACTCGGATATAAAATAAGTACCGAAAATCGGAAAATTAAATGTAAAAAGAAAAGTGAAAAGGTTATTTTTGGAAAATTTAAAAAATCCTTTTCGGTAATTATATAATTGCCTATTATATTATAAATGAAAAATTATACACTTATATTTGTACTTAATTTCCTGTCCTAAGAGTTTGTTTTTTAACACGTCCATGTCGAAAGCGGGTAATTGCTAAACAGATCTATTTGATCCATATGTTTGTTGAATTTCAACAATGAAGAAAATTATCGCTTCAAACATCGTACATTTCTCCCTTATAAAATACAGCTACACTCAAACTACTTTTTGAACACAATAAGTATAATATTTGCCCGGATCTTTTAAATTGGGGCTTGATAATTTGTATTAATTGTGTTTTCCGGACTGATGTCCACGCCGTTATTGTTATATACACAACCTTTCGGCTGATATGCCTTACAGCCTTCTTCAGATGTTTCATGCCGAATTGGAGAGCCTTTAATTCGTAATCGGGGGCGTTCAAGGAACGTCAAAGAAAAACCTTTATTTAATCCATTGGAGTAGATTGTTCCCATTCCAATAACCATGATCGGGTATAAGTGTAGAGCTATGTTATATATTCAAGATGAATTTCACTTAGTACTGTATTGGCTCAAAAACTTGATACACACACACAAGCATATATATATATATATATATATATATATATATATATATATATATATATATATATATATACATATATATATATATACAAGGTGTGTCAAAAAGGTATCGACATTTTTTGTACTTTTTGACACATCTTGTATTCGGAAAAAATAACTTTCTATTCGTTAATATTTTCAGAATACAACGTTTGTCTAAAAGGTACAAAAACTCTTGATTCCTTTTAACACATTATATATATATATATATATATAAATATATATATATATATATATATATATATATATATATATATATATATATATATATATATATATATATATGGGTTAACGGTTACTTACCTATTCATTCATTCATTTATTCCTGGGATTCAATTCCAACGTACATAGAAATACACATGTGCATCTGTGCGCGCATGTGAGATGACCTCATTAATATTCATCCCAACAAAGTTAATTTCTTACTGACTTTTAATTAGAAATGAGATTTTTCGCGCAACTAATTTACATTTCGTTATCATTTTCCTGATTTGATTGCATAGAAGTTAGATTTTGACAAGAAAACAATCTGAAATTGCTACGACATTTGAAATCAGTTCTTTCAAACAGATTCAAAAAATAAATCTACTAAACCACACTTTTAAGAGAAACCCCATATCGTGACGGCTGGCTCATCCTACGCAAAATAATGCTGATACACTTCATTTCATATACGATCTTTATCAATTATTTCTGGGGTGCATTGTGTAATTTTTATCGTCGAAGGAAATGTTCTGGACGATCCGAGTTAAAATCATAGAATAATTTGTTTGCAACTCAGATAGCACTAACGTTGTTTACCCTTTTCTTACTTCTTACTTCTGGTCGTATTTTCTTCTGGCCGGCTTTGGTTCTATCTTCTATCATCTTGGTCTGGAATCTTCTAAGGTCTGGACTTTCTTGGGGACTTCAGGTCTGGTTTCTGTTAGGGATTTCTCCTTATCAGAAGCCCTGTGTCATTGTTAGTTTTTAGGTAATAAACACAAGACTTCGATTTACTTTGATGTTACTTTATTTGTAAATCCCCAAACCAGACATCTGCGCACATCCTACGAGCTCAGTTCCTACTTGCTAACTGAGTCTGACTTACTATCCTCAATCCGGAAGACAGGCTCTTCTATGCCTTCCGGTTCTCACGATTTATCCCCGTAAGGCAAGGTGAGAGTGAGGTCAAGCGTTGTCACTCATCCTCCAAGGCCGTGGGCTGTAACTTATAACGGTCATTTTGATTTCTACACTATTGCCATAAATATTAGGTGTCTAATAATTATGTAAACTAATACCCTTGGAAAACGTATCTTTCCAACTATTCTCTCTCTAGCAATGGGTAAATAATAAGGCAGACTTGTTCATGCAACTAGCCTAGAACAAAAAATACTCTGAATTTAAAACCGTTAAACTTCTCTTATATATATACCTCGTATCGCATCCTACTCGTGCTGAAGGGTTGGTGAATATATATATATATATAAAGTGTTACCTTAACATTCGGGTTTAATTCCGTTCGTAACTCAATTTTCTCGTATATCAAACCAATATTCCCCATTGAAATGAATTGAAATGCAATTGATCTGTTTCATTCCCTCCTGAAACACTTCAATTTTCTCTACTTGTGTTCATACGGAATATAGCACACTCCATTGTATAAAATAACATCATAAAATTGAAGGTAATGAATAGTGTACTATATTATGTTTTAATGTTTATTATTTTATAAATAATACTTTTTGATGTCGAATTTCCACATTTTTAGTGTAATCATTAGCATAAGTGTATCGGAAGCTCGCTCGTAGCTCTGATTTTAGCACAGAACATAAAGTATAAAATGAACTCAGTGAGAGCACGTAACTCGGAAAACTCGTGGGTTGAGGAACACTTAAGTAACACTGTATTATTTATTTTCCTGTCCATTTTACTAATATAAACACCATCAATGATAATTTTATGAGAATTCTCTATTTATTGCAAATAGTTGAAGTACTTATCCTTTTAACGGGTAATTCTTATATAATGGAGGGTTTTACAATATTTCTTCTTAGTCTCATTTACTAAGATATTTCCGGGATTTTGGCTCAATTTAAAAAGATGACTAGTGTGAAGTCACACAGACAGACAGACAGACAGACAGACACACACACACACACACATATATATATATATATATATATATATATATATATATATATATATATATATATATATATATATATATATAATATATACATATCATAAGAATTTAAATCGCTCCGTCTTAGTTTTATTTCATTACTAATATATTTTTTTAAAGAGAAAATACAATATTCAGATGTAGCAAATGTAGAATAGTAAACTGATTATTGTATATTTGTATGGCAAAGATCTCATCAGCTGCAATGATCCAATGAGCTCTGAAGTTTGGATAATCACCAACAAAGTGCTCTCGAAGGAAAAGACCTCGGTACCAGTAATATCATTATCTATAAAATAGAATATGGAATTATATATTGATCTTGTAGTTTCACTAGAATTAAATACGAACAAATGATATGTGTATTAAATATTCTATAGATTGTTAGTGCATATCATTTTATTATTTATTGCAAAGGCAACAATAGGATTTACATGCAATAAAATTGCAAATATTCATTTCTTGCTAAAATTGCTCCTCCTGAGATTTTTCGTTCCGTGGGATTTACACGGGATATGTTAGAAAAACTAAATCTAAATAACAGGTAAAATAACCGGTAAGTGATTTATAAATATTTTACATTTTATTTTATTTTTTTTATTGTTCATTGAATCTTTGGAGACAATTCTTTCGAATTTAAGTAGTTGACACTTGAGACATTATTGATTAAAACATTTATCTTCTTGTCCGTATTGTCATATCTAAATGAGCAATGACATTCTATTATTATTTTATATCACCCTCTTCAATAATTATCTATAAACATAATTAGTAACGTTCAACTAAGTACAAGTAATTGTATCAATGACATTAATAATTCGTAACTCTTTTGTTGACCCGGGGCCATTTAAATAAAATTGGTTACCTGTGTTGATAACAGCGTTAATCTCATATCGGTATTGTAAGTTGATTAAAGTGATCCAGAGTATATATATATATATATATATATATATATATATATATATATATATATATATATATATATATATTTTTGCTGGAATGGTGTACCAAAGGCAGTATTATGGTAGGTAGAGTGATCAATATAAAATAGACCTGTTATATAATATAATAAGATAAATATATAAAGGTTTTACATATCTATTTATTGGGTGTCAAAGGAACATTCACAACCATATGGGTTTCATGCGATGCAATCATCAGGTGAAGATGTTTCAAATGTCACATTTGAATCATCTTCACCTGATGATTGCATCGCATGAAACCAATATGGTTGTGAATATTCCTTTGTCACCCATTAAATAGATATGTAAAACCTTTATATATTTATCTTATTATATTACATTATATTATATATATATAATATATATATATATATATATATATATATATACATATATATATATATATATATATATATATAATATATATATATATATATATATATAATTGGATGTATATATTTTGATGCTGAGATTCACCTACACATCCAGAAGGCATATGTGGCCTATGGAAGGCTCGAAAAACGGTTATAGTCTAATACCAGCGTTACTCATAAAACAAAATCTAAGGTTTATAGGTCCTGCGTGTTGAGTGTTCTATTGTACTCCTCAGAAACATGGACTTTGTTTCGAAGACATTTGGAAATTATTGAACACTTTCATCAGAAATATTTGAGACGCATTCTAAACATCAAGTGGAATTCCAACACACCTAACACGGAAGCCCTTACAAGGGAAGGATGCACAAGCATTGGAAATCCTATCAGAACGGCCCAAATGCGATGGGAAGATCATTTGTGTGTATTAGGGATGTTAAAATGCCAATGCAACTCCTTTACGGTCAGCTGCATGATGGCAAAAGGTCACAGTATAATCCTTGGAAGAGGTATAAGCATTGCTTAAAGACAACCTTGTAAAAATAAAAATAAATCCTGACAACTAGGAAAGGCTGGCATTGAAGAGAACTGACTGGATAATTCATGTGGGTGATGGCTGTACCAGTTTTGAGGGTGAATGAATTGAGCATGAAAACCTCAAGCGTCACCTTCGAAAGGGATACACCTGTCATATTAGAGAGAACATGGAAGGTTAGAAATGCCAGACATGTGGTTGAATTCTGCTTTATAAGGCTGGATATGATAATCATAGAAAATCTCAACAGGGAGGATACATGCAAACTCCAGGAACAAACAATGCCTCTTGTGCAATCTATAACAAAAGTCTGTACGCCAACTACTGGTCTTAAGAGACATATGGTGGTGCATAAGTATAAGATTTTATCATCTGATACAACCGGAAGGACGTCCTTCCTGTGTCCTATTTGCATCAACCTTTGTGCATCTGCAGTGGGTTGATTAGTCATTTGAGGGCTCGTGAATGGAAAGGTTATGGTGGTGGGGTTATAGGATTGTGAGGGACCGCAGAATAACGTAAGGTAACAAATCTATGAGGAAATAGGTTCGTAATATCGGCTCAAGTATTGAGTGTGTGTTGCATAATCTATGGTAGCATGGATTATTGACAACACTGTGTTGCGCAAATGGAAATTTACAGCCGGTTAGGGACCTTTTGACCCCAGAGGCGGAAAACACGTGAACCACGTGAAGTCACGTGAGAGCTAGTGAGAGCATCAGTTCTAGGGAAGATGTTGGCGATGACAGATGTCTCTTGCTTAACTGGAACTCCTCACTTGCACGCGTGCCGTGTTATTTAGTTAAGATTAGGAATAAAAGTATAAAACAGTAACTTGGCGTTGTTGGTCATCAATGGCTTAGTTAGAAAATGAACCAACAACAAGATCGGCCAATAAGAAGAAGATGGAGTTCAACATGGTGACTAGGTGATCATACGAATGGCCAGAGAAGAAGAAAGAAAGAAGTAATGCAATATGCATCTCATCTCTCTGATACCCAGTCTATCTCTCTCCCCTGTCTCTCTCCCCCTCTGACACAAAAGAACTATTGTGTATATACTCAAGATGTGGGTATATAACATATGAACAAATGACTGCTAATAATTTATTGAAATTCCATTTTTATCCAGCCACAGACACCGATCGGGTTGTAAGATAAAAGACTACAAGTGTTTGTGTTATAATCTCAGACAGAAAACAACCAAATAAATGAGTTTACTGACTTTTTCTTAGTTCAACGAATAAGCCAAATAAGTAAAGGAAACTAAAACCGACTCTTTTGCATTTTTACTTAATACTTTCTCTCTGTAAACTAGTAATGATAATTTTAAAATGAACATTTTAGGTGAAACACAGGATTTTGCATTTGCAATTGTCTTCATACCCACCAGAAACATTCCATGCGATAGTCTTATTTGACTAAATTTAAAAAAAAAAAACTTATAATGCTAAAATTTGAACTCTCGAAATAGTTTTATCAGGTTTTCTTTATAATTTAAACAAACAAAACTATCACATGGAATGTTTTCTTGTGAGTATGAAGACAATTGCACATGCAGAATCCTATGTTTTAGCAAAAATGTTCATTCGGAAATTATCATTACTGGTTTACAGAGAGAAAGTATTAATTAATGCAATACAAACGAGTCGTTTTTACGTCGTTTCCTTTTTGCAAGAAAGAAACAATATAAAATCTCTTTAGAAAAAGAAAAAATATTCTTAATCTATAAGAACGTATATTTTAATATATATATATATATATATATATATATATATATATATATATATATATATATATATAATTGATAATTGAATCATATTACCACGACCAGACAACTCGGCAAACACCATTTGCGCCACCAGCCCATGCCACAAACGGAGAATGCCAAATCATCTAGTCAATGGTAATAATAATTCAAACTGCGCAGCCACCTAACCTGTAATCCTGCGATGGGATTCACGGCAATACAGGTTAGGTGGTTGTGCAGTTTGAATTAATGTTACCTTTAACTACATGATTTGGCATTCTCCGTTTGTGGCATGGGCTAGTGGCCCAGTGTGTTGAGTTCCCGCTCTTCACGCTGTGGTCCGCTGGTTCAATCTCTAGTGGCGGAGATTGTGGTATGCACTGCTGATGAGACAAAAGGAGGTCGAAACAGCTGTCCAGTGCTCTGGGTGTCGCAAATGGTGTTTGCCGAGTTGTCAGGTCGTGGTAATATGATTCAATTATCAATTATATATATAAGACTTCTATCAAATTTAATATATATATATATATATATATATATATATATAGCTGCTAGAGAATCTCGGCCTGAAATATTTATTTTAGTTGGAAATAGACAAATGGATACGACAAACCGAGTTCATGGACAATCCTGTTTGCATTTTGCATATTGCTAATACTATACCCCAACCAATCTACCTCCAGCTATAAGAGTTGGTCAGACTGGGTTCTTTAACCTCACTTCAGTTCTCCTATCACTGTGATCCTATCATAAACAACTGACAGCGACTCTCGCACATGTCACTTGTTTACACTGAAAAATCACTTCAGGAACACCCCTGCCATATTTTGTTTTGTCTGTGAAATAACCCTGAGACCGGTACTTGATCCTTTTTCAAGAGGGAATCAGTTGTATCCCAGCATACACGTAAAGATACACAAAAGTCTTATATGAAGTCTAATTTTTCTAAAATTTTTGCGTTATATATTTCTCAAATATGTAATCATTTCACCACGGACAACTCCAAATATCCCTGCTATAGTTATATTTTCATAGAACGTGAATCCTCTAATGCAAGTCCGCATCTTTTATGCATGCAAAAAGGTGCTATGATACTCACCAATTCTTTCCGTTGTTGTCAATGGTGTAATGAATATAAGAATATCAATAAAATATCTTACTGTCCTTTTTTTCTCTTCGACTCTTCCCGGCATGCAATGATTACAGAACGTTTTAGACAATGCTTATATTAGGCAGTTAGTATCTTTAAAAAATGTCTTTTGAGTTCACCCTCCATATATAGAATATGTAAGATCGACATGACATGTTTTTTTGTACTGGTCTAACGTTCCCTGCTTAGATTTACCTGATTAAAATCAATAATGCATCCTTTACAAGAAGAAGTAAGTTTTAACAAAATTTTCCACGTAAGTAACAGATAACTAGCTGATGTACCCGGCAATGCACATAATATATATATATATATATATATATATATATATATATATATATATATATATGATGGACTCTCCCGTCGATCGACGTATAAGTGTTCATACAATGAACATCCACACAGTGATTTGTTTATAGTGGTGAAGGCTTGTGTTGGACCATCCACACTTTTTGACGCAGTCGATAGGAAAGAATTGGTGCATCACGGGTTGCCAGAAACCCAATCAACGTCCGACCTCAGGAATTTTAAATTCAGAGTTATCTCTTTCCTAGACTGGTTACCTACCCAAGGTTGAAGGGCCCAGTCTGTCCTACTATTTAACCCATAGCTGGAGGGAGAATATATGGATTCATACCTTTCTCAAGGGGGTCATCACTATGTAAAATGTCAACAGCTTCGTCTAGGAATTAAACTCGAATCGACGAGTCCATTTTCCACGATTCTAACCATATATATATATATATATATATATATATATATATATATATATATATATATATATATAGTTTGCTGTCTTTATGAATAAATAATGCTCAATGTGGTGGATAGAGCATGTATATCTAAGTAAGGATAGTAGGGACATGTAGTAAATGGCGCTTGGTTAATGAAAGTTACTCAATCATGCTATATTCAAACTAATTGTTTGAGAATGGCATAGGTGAGGAACTATCAGTAACTAAGCATCGACGAGTTCATGACCATACTACCTGACATAGAGTTTTCTTATTTTCAATATCCATTACATCATTTACTTCGACACGCACACACACACACGCACGCACACACACACACACACTCAAACACACACACACACACACACACACACACACACACACACACACACACACATATATATATATATATATATATATATATATAAACTATTTGCATGTTTTTATTTTGTTCACTCAGTAAATAAATCCAAGGTGGACGCTTGAGATAACGGATTTAAATTATGTAATACATCTATAATAAATATCTATTAGTATATACAATTTATTCTTAAAATTTAATGCGCTCAAAAAATTACGGTTAATTTAATATATATATATATATTATATATATATATATATATATATATTATGTATTAAATTTTTACTTGAAGGCACTTACAACGCATGTATCGCATAAAATTCGATACTTTTTCTTATAGAAAATGAACTTGACAAGTGTAATCCCAGTAAAGGATGGCTCGATGTGTAGAATACCGTACAGACTGTTTCGACTTTATTAAGTCTCATCAGCGGTATATACTAACGATTTCCCTCCGACAGAAATCGAATTATATATATATATATATATATATATATATATATATTATA
This sequence comes from Doryteuthis pealeii, assembly GCA_023376005.1. Lineage (NCBI taxonomy): Eukaryota > Metazoa > Mollusca > Cephalopoda > Myopsida > Loliginidae > Doryteuthis > Doryteuthis pealeii. The sequence continues at coordinate 95,029,050 of CM042137.1, read as the reverse complement.
TATATATATATATTCTGATTCTTTCTCACAACCCGTCTCTGTCGCATATCGCTCCTGGCAGGTTCTAAAATCCAGTATAGAATTCCATAGGTTCTCCTATGGACGTCTATACCTGGACACATATTAGTTTGTCTGATTTCTCTTGCATGTCTTGTTCATCTTATTTGGATTATTTGTTTGATATGAGATATGTGAGAGCAGAAATGCTATTTTATGAGGCGATGCTTTCAGGATTTGTTCAGAATATCTCACAGCATATTTGTGTAGTTCTCAAGTTGCTTTTTCTCGTAGAGTTTTGTTAAAATCCCAGAAGTGCAAACCATATGGTAGTGTACTTATACAGCTACTGCTTGGAAGAATTATTTAATCGGAATGATCAGATTTCATTATGATTGATAAACTGACAATTGCAGTCCCTGACTTTCCTATGCATACATTAATTTTTTTTTTAGAAAAAATATCATAGTTCCATTCTATACAAAATAAATCAGGAATGTTTTTAAAGTTTGTAATATAGGGTGCGGCAGAGATACCACCTACGTTTGAAACCCACCTGTTTGGTGCAATTGAAGTTAGGCAAGTAACAATGATAATTCTACTTAGAAAATGTCATAACTTTTTTCTAGATCTGATCAGTTACAATCATGCCTTGGACGAGATATGTTTCTAAATGTTGACGAAAAACTAAGTAGGCGTGTAGGTGTGTGTGAATGTATTTTCTGTGTATGTATTTTCTGTGTATGTATTTTCTGTGTATATATTTATTTTGTGTGTGTGTGTGTGTGTATGTGTGTGTGAAAATGTATTTTGTGTGTGTGTATATATTTTGTATGTGTGTGTATGTGTTTCGTGTGTGTATGAACGTATTTTGTGTGTGTGTGTGGAAAAATATTTAAATATTTTCTGGGTGTGTCTGTGTCTGTGTGTGTGAATCTATTTTGTGTCTGTATGTATTTTGTGTGTGTGTGTGAATGTATTGTGTCTATATGTATTGTGTGTGTGTGTATGCATTTTTTTTTGTGTGAATCTATTTTGTGTGTGTGTGTATTTTGTGTGTGTGTGAATACTATTTGGTGCGTATGTATTTTTTGGTGTGTGTGTATATGTATTTTGTGTGAGTATGTATGTGTATGTGAATGTATTGTTTGTGTGTGTGTCTGAATGTATTTTGTGTGTGTACATATTTTGTGTATGCGTATGTGTGAACGTATTTTGTGTGTTTGTGTGTGTGTATGTTTGTGTGTGTACATATTTTGTGTATGCGCATGTGTGAACGTATTTTGTGTGTTTGTGTGTGTGTGTGTATGTATTTTTTTGTGCGTATATATTTTGTGTGTGTGTATGTCGGTATTTCAGACACTTTTTGGTGAATAGCATTCTTTGATTCTTCCATGCGGCTTTTTTTAATTGATGAACCTAGGATTCTGAAATGTTTGACTAGATAAATAGTTAAGACGTAAAAACTACATATATCAAATCGAACTAGTATCTGGTTCGATTTGATATATGTAGCCTTTACTATATAGTAGAATATAATAGAATCCCCGTCAACACACACGAAATTAGTATAGCACTTATAGTATAGCAAATGAGAAATAACTAAAATGCTATTTTGGCATACTTTTCGGAGACAGTTCGATTTTGCTAAATAATAAGAGAAAATCATCGAAGCTACAGGGTACGAATCTTGTTACCATTATATCAATATTATGATCTAACGAGACGATACGAGAGAATAATAAGACACCATTAAATTGGCTTTAAAATTACATTAGAACTCAGATTTAGGGCATTTTCCAGCTAGCAAACTTTGTTAGACTTACTTTAACTAATTATGATATATATATTTACCTCGGTGTCTGTAAGAGGGCATCGTTATCATATTCAAACACTCTATATATATATATATATATAATATATATATATATATATATAATATAATATATATATATATATATATATATATTCATAAGTGCTCAATATCGACGTAGGGTAGTGAAACATATAGTCAACGGCACTTGATATATATGTATATATAATATATATATATATATATATATATATATATATATATATTATATATATATATATATATGCTTGACGCATTGTGTATACATTGGTTTGGAGGTTGGTTTTGAAGTCTATCACAATACAAGTGTAAAGAAAAAAAAGGTAACAATGGTGTTGTTTGTTAACCTGTAATCACAGGTTAACAAACAACACCATTGTCATCTTATTTTTTCTTTACACTTGCATTGTGATACCCTTCAAAACCAACCTCCAAACCAATATATATATATATATATATATATATATATATATATATATATATATATATATATATATATATACGAGGGTCACTCAATAAATAACCGAATTTTTGAAGAGCAAAATAGTTGATTTTTCAGAATTATTTTCCATTTATGTAAACTCTGTATTGTCTGCAATTAGTTTATAGAAAAATCTTGAACATGAATGAATAAATAATGAATAAAACAAAAATGTCATCGCCATGAAATAAAATAAAGTGCGTAAAATACAAGCAACCAACCACCAACCAACCAACTAGAAATACATCTAAATCATATTTTACGCACTGATTTCGTTAAAGTCTTTATTGAAAACAGAGAAAAGAAAAGACAATACTCGTTTGTCGATTGGCAGCACAATCATAGAAAGAGCACTGAATAATCCTTTCGATAATAAGAAAAATGTTGGAAGTACTGTAAAAGTCGGAGGTGGAACTGGTTCGTCATTATCAAGAAACATTTTTTTCTTAAGCAATGCAGGAAAAGCACGTAATAAAATGAGGTGAATACAATACGTAATTTTTGCTTTGCTTTTTTGCCGCCTTTAAGTTTCGCACGTGTCATGTCGTCCATTCGCAATTACAATAAAACAACAGGATATTAAAATCCTGCCGTTTATGTATCGAGAACAATTTTATTTTCCCTTCCTCACACTATCCGTTTTATTTCCTGTTCTCTTACGAACTTTCTTGCCCTTCCCGTGTCAAGCGTTTTCCATTGGAAACGTTTGAAAATCATTGTCTAGCAACAAGACTGATTTGAAATAAACACAAAAAAAACGAAAGAAGCAGTTTCAGATTTCCCTTCGACTCTGACTTTAAGATGTAAAGAGAATGGTACTTTCTTTTCTTTTTTTATTTCTTTAAAATTTACATAGACAAAGTTTTACGTGTTGTTGGGGAGTTCAGTATATCGACAGCTTAACTGTTGATGCCTAGCCCTAAGTGATGACATTAGGGTCAAGTCAGGATGAAAGCATCGGTTCACAATAGATCACCGAAGTTAAGTCGCGATCAGCCTGTTCAGTACTTAGTTCGGTGACCACTTAAGAAACAGCAGGCACTGTAAGCATCTTGGGTCCTTAGTTTATTAAATTGATTTAAATTAGTAATAACTGGTTTGGAAAGGGTTGATATGTGGTGAAACAAATAACCAACTAACTTAAGTAATGATGCTACATACAGATTTTTAGATGGAAAGTTGAGAGCTTGTTGACGATGTTTCTCACAGATCAAGACATAGATAGATAGAGAGATAGGTGCTAAAAAATAGGTGGATATCTTGATAAAAGTAACTTAACATTACAAAGAAATAAAGGATATGTTCGTAAGAATTAGGAAAATATTATAAAATAAAAATAAACTGCAGATAGATAGATAGATAGATAGATAGATAGATAAATTTAGGAAATATTGAGAGTAAGAAATAAACTTACTCATAATGATATGCGGGGTAACGCTAGATACTATATCTCTATCTTTCCCTCATCTCTTTCTGACTATATATATATATATATATATATATATATATATATATATATATATTACATATATATAATATATATATTATATATATATATATATATATATATATATATATATGCGAGTGTGTTAAAAATATTATGGATGTACAAGTACAATCTATGTTTTGAAGATTTCTTTACATAACTGCGTGATAGGTTAAAATGAACGAAGATGTATGTATTTGTTTTTAATAAGTTTTTTTCATCTTTTTTTTTTCATTAACAAGGGAACAAACATTCGGATCAAATATATGGAGAAATTGTTTAAATGCTTCAGGCTTTTAAGCCCTTTCCTCTGTCTCTGCAGACATTTTCAAGAATCGTACAATTTGTTTTCATAAGTATTTATATAAGATTAATTTTCATTGCCGCAAGCTGTATAAATAATGGTGCAAATTGACTTTTGTTTTACGAAATTGGCTTAAACAAAGTTGTAGTTTGACAGTAACGTGTTGATAGATGTCAGGTAACGTTTATGATTGAAACAAGAATTGTATTAACTATTTACCAATTATAATTCCATTCGTTTTTATGGTGCCGTGTGACGTTAATCAACATCTCGCCGACCAATACAGCTCTGTTTTCATTTGTGACACTAATTTTTCGGACTTACCGCTCAACTACTATCTATATATAGAATGAAATTGAGAGATGTTTGACGGTAATGTTCATCCTCCACTACTATACCACCAACATCAGTCACTATCGTTTAGACACAACATAAATAAAGAGGAGGCATTTATTTTTAGTAAAGTAATTTTCCCTTTCTTTCTTTTTTCTTTCTTCCTTTCCTTTGGAGCGTCTCTCAGAAAATAGTATTAATCTAATTGGCACCCTGAAAATTGTCAGAGGGGTACACTGGATCTGGTTGCTGCCATATCTTGAGATACCGTGCCGCGTGATATTTTCTAAGAGCAATGAAGCTTACTTACCGGTATTCATCTCATCATCCATTATGATTTAAATCGTCTGGGTGTCATGCCAAGTATCACATCTCTCTCCCAATGACATTACTACGGACAATGGAACTTGGTGTTGACGTAGCCATTTCTACTTCAACTAATATCTAGCAGGTTTTACTGGGTTAAATGGTATCACCAGCAAGGAAACTTCCCATATCTGACTTTATCAACCAAGCATAATTTTTTTGATTGTTTTAAATTGTCTAAATAATTATATAACTAGCACGGGAGAGTTATCTTCGTGAAAAATTATAATGCTTTGTGGGTGATCGCAAATAAATTAATGTGGCATAGTACTCTGCTTACTTGTGATTTTTCTTGTTCTTTCATCAAGAATCGCGAGATATATTATCGTGTATATACTTTTTTATTCCTCATTTACCCCGATACATTCTTTACGGTGGTAGAGGAAGCAGAGACGAAAGAGAGGACTGTCTCGAAGAGATATCTGCTCGCAACTGAAACTGATTATTTTTGCTTCTCTAAGACTAGCCTCGTTACATGACTCTTTGAACTGAATAGAGCCCCGTTCCAGATTAACTTGAACTTAAGATTTATCAATGAAACTTCAAGGGATTTTTCACTGAGTTAACTTTTAATTTCAAACTTTATACTACACTTTCTAACATAAATGATAGGCTATTCCAATCCATTATGGAACATTAATGATCATTATTGTTTAGTCAGAAATGGTTTAGAAATTAATTTTAGTAACATCAATGTCATATAGCAAAAAAACTGTTTTTGCTTCTTTTTTGCCAAAATATGTCTCTTTTTATGTGTGACAGTAAAATACATGGCGTGGAAACTAACTAATGGGACATATGAGATCATTGTAATGTATAGAAGGTGCGCTTAGCGTAACGATTATCGTCCTAGGAAATTAAATAGCTACCCAAATTCAAATGCTGGACGAGGCTATTTGCATTTCACGCCACGCTGATTCCCCCTGAAAAAAGTATGAATCCACGTATTCTCTCCGAGTTATGTGTTAATATCTGGGCAGCTTGATTTTTACACCTTGGTTTGGTAACATTGTTTGAAGACGGCAACCTCTGAATTCTAACCAGCTTTAATTCGCTTACAAAAATGTCCATGTGTCATATCTTGTTCGTAGAGGCTGGTTAAATGCATATTTTATTATAGGTAAGTTATGAGCTGTTTGAATATTTTTCTCATATAAGGCGTGCTGTAATCCATCACTTAAACTTATAGACTCTGCGTGGTTACGTGGATTAAACCTTCAGTCAATTAACAACTCGAATATATGGTTAGTTATCTATTTAATCGCCGATATAGACAGCCTTTCATTTGCACGTTATTCGACATTGCGGAACGAACCAACAACTAAATGATCATATCCACTACTAAGGGACACCAAGGAACAACCAAAGGATCATACACAACACTGACGGACACCAAGAAGCAACCAAAGGTTTCTTCACTAATGATCGCGCTCTGCTTAATACAAGAGATCACCGCTGGGTAATGCTATGGCTTGGCCACAAATCGTAACATGAGCAAAGAAAAAAAAGTATCTGTGAATCTTAAACAAATGTATATGAAATAAATGTAACAGGAAATACGGTCCAGAAAATAAAAAGACTTTTAAAGTTAATTTTAAGTTAGCATTAGTTGGGTTTCTTGGTTTTTAATGGCATATCAATGGTCTGTATCGTGGGTTATTTAATGCCAAATGCATACTTGTAGAAGTAGTGGTGTGATTTAATTCATAACTGAGGAAAAGAAGGGTATATACCTTTCCCGACAGTAATCGTGCGAAGGTGAACGTAATAGCGGGATTGTACCAGGGTGAGTAAAAATTTAATGCCAACTTGTTTAGGACAAGTATAATTATCACCACACGAACATGTATCATCCATCAAAATGAAGCTGGTCCTTTTTGGATCGCAATCCTACTTCTCCAAATAGTCATCGTTTCTCTCAATAGCAATGTTCGACCTTCGAATGAGAGCATGTATCCATGTCCCGTAAAATTATGCTGTCTGTTCTTTAAGCCACTTCTTCGCTACATATTTCACTTCCCTATCACTGGAATAATATTTGCTTCTCAAACGCTTTTTCATGGAGCCGAAGAGATGATAGTCTGAAGGCGCTAAATCTGGTGAGTATGGAGGATGCGGTAAAGTTTTCCATCCGAATGAGGCGATTTTCTCCCTTGTCCTTGTTGCTTGTGTGTGGTCGAGCATTTTCATACAGAAGTAGGACATTATCGATTGGCAAGTTGGACCTTACTCGTCGGATTATTGCTCTGAGCCTCGTTAGGGTCTCAATGTAGACCTTAGTTTTATTTTTAAAAATCTTCACATGAACTAAAATGAATGGCATTACTTTTTGACACACGTAGTTTAAACTCGTTTACAACGATGTATCAGTCCAGTACGTTATCAACTACTCCACGTAGTCTCCCACAAATAATTTCAGATTGGCAAGCCAAACGGAAAAAAATCAGCTGCTGATTGTTAACTTTCAACCTGTGGGAAAACTTCCACTTCGGATTTTACATCTCAGAATTCGCATTCCCCCGAATGATCTTGGATTAATTGCAAGAATATTCAGTTAATGGTGCAAGGAAAAACATGACCACTTCATCAACTGAGGTAAATGCGACAAAAGTTAAAATTCTCATGAGATCTGATGGATGTTTGACGGCGAGAATGATTGATGAATTAACACTGACAAGCGCACAGGTTAGCTGATCTGCAAAAAGAAATATCAATCACATTATTTTGAGATCTAAAATGGCAGTCTCATCGTTTTCTAAGTACGGTCTCTTCGAACGATTTTTTGGTTAAAAAAAAGGACAGTCCTCATACGTTGTTTTACAATGTGATCATGTAAGTGTATTGAAACAGCACTGCTATTGGTAAGACATATGTTTAACTCTGGCAAGCGAACTGAGGATAATGCCTGTCGTTGTAGGAAACTGAAACGACGATCCGAATTCAAAACAATGGACGAGGCTTATTGTGTTTGACTTTGTGCTAATGCCTCTGGATAAGCATGCATCTATCTGTTTTCGATTGTGAACTCTGGATTCAAACCAGTTTTACTCTGCTTAAAAATGAATCTTGTGTGACATCCTATCAGTGAGGGGATTGGTAAAAACCTATCAGTATAAACCATGTATGGAAACAAAAATAATTGTCTCCCCTTGGATGCTGGGTGTAACTTTTCACGTCCCGTGTTCGTTGGTAACGTGATAATTCAGCCACTTAAAACTTACTCTGATGTCCCTGTTCTTGTAACGGATAACACCTCTTTAGTGCTCATTCGTGGAGCAAAAATGACATGGTCATTATTTCTGTTCATAGAAGAGAAGAGAGATAATATTTTCCCAACTTCAGCATGGCATTTAATTGAAACTCACCATGAAAAACCATTGAAGAGACGTAAGTCTTTTCTCACAATTTATTGTACCTCTTTTTTACATTTTGTTCGTAGAAGAATATGTACATTTTACTTGTTATGTACGTGTACGTTATGTGCTATGCATGTGTATCTATTAAACATCCATGCCTGCATTGTTCATGTGAGTGAGTTCTGTGTACTTCATTACCGAATACTCTGTGGTCTTGTATCTATGGATACAGTAATGCATTGTAAGGACCTAGTGTTAGTTATAAACTAATACCCACTATTCTCATATGTTTAAATAGCCTCTAATTTACTTGGACATTTCTTAGTGTAGTGATACTCAACATTTAATAAATAAGTTTGTCCTTAAATATATATTTCAAATAAACAAATAAAAACAATAAAAGATTAACAATAAAAGATAAAAGAAACTCAAAAGAATTAAAATGAAGATAGAACACATTATATTTTCAGAAGAGACGCCAAGATTAAGGTCATTAACATACTTTTAATAATT
>CM042137.1:95000362-95012862 GCA_023376005.1 Doryteuthis pealeii | reverse complement strand
CTATATATATTGAACATTATTTGTACCAAAAATGGAGTTTATTTTTCGCTCACAAGCGAAGTTACGACATTTTGCACTCTTATGTTTTGAGTGTTTCCGTCCAGCCATTGAATAAGCACTATAGGGAGCAAAATAACTGTTACAATTCGATCTGGCCTGGATGATTTGACATGGAATTACCCATATATAATATATATAATATATATATATACTATATATATTATGTGTGTGTGTGTGTGTGTGTGTGTGTGTGTGTGTGTGTGAGTGTGTGTGTGTGTTTTGAGGGCATTTTTTGGCGTTGAGGATGAAATGTCTGGGGTATTTTAAAGTCGAGAAGTTCACTATGTGTATACCAAATAGTCTTCAATATTATTGATATTTGGAGTAGTGAATAAATGAAATCAGCGGTTCATTCTTGGTGATTGATATTTACTCACCAATACGATTTTCAAACAAACTGAATTATTTGTGTTTATATATATCTAAGTTTGTTGTGAATGTGTGTTTCTGGTGTGAGGACCTGGCTAATGAGTTTTCAATTAAGTTTGGCAGTTTTTCGTTTCAAATTGGGTGGTCAGTGTGTTTGCTTATTTGTATAGGTGTTGGTGACACCCACATTTTGTTACCAAGATGAGCAGTCAAGATTTATATTAAGTCTTTGTTTTGTTCATTTTCGATTCACGATTTTATGTTGATGTCTTTCTCATTTCTTTCAATGATAGTGAATTCAGAATTTCTGTTAAAATAGTGATCGGAAGGGTTATTCTACTGGTATTAATTTGCTGTTAACCGTAGATTAGATTCTGTGTCCATAGTTGTTTAGCTTAAAATAAAGTGGCCATTTTGTCTTACCGACATATTATTATTATTTCCATTTTTACTTCTGCGATTTGATCCGTGGTAAATTTTAAAGGGTGTTTAGTTGTGAAGTTAGTGAATCAGTTACTAAGTTTTTGCAGCATATGTTGTTTTTAATATTTCATGTTCGGCAAATTTTATTAATTTAATTCCATGTGTGTTATTTCTTTATTATCTAGCATATTGTTGCTTCCTATCATTTCCCCGAAGTTATTAGGTCAAAGATAGGTCACTAAACATTGTTCTTAAAATATATTTTATATTGGGATTTGTTTTTAGAATGCCCAACGGTTTTTGATTATTTGGCCTAGTGATAGAAGAGTGTTGTTAAGTGTTGTTATTTGGGAATGTGATCTAGCTTCATGTTCAGTTTTAATTTCAAGGTGTCCTGTCTTGAGATGGAAACAGCTTTAAAAACAAACGCTAGAACATATCTCATAATACTACTGTAAATAGTACGGTTATAATGTTTTTAACATTATACACATTCCCGATATAAATCCATGATTTGACCAAAATGACAGGAAAACACCCTTGTGTTGGCAAATCTATCAACCAATGTTGGTTTGACATTGTAACATCCATTCAGCGTCTTCATAGGATTGAAACCAGAATAGGTAGGCGTAAGATGTCTATACTATTTAACCAAATATGTCTGAATAAAGAAATGCTACCAAATTACACAAACACATACGCACACACACATACATACACACGCATATATATATATTATATATATATATATATATATATATATATATATTATATATATATATATATATAGTATGAACAAAAAGTATTAAGACAATCAGGAATGTTTCTTGTATATTGTTTATTCTCAACTAGTTTCGACCTTAGGTCATCGTCAGGAGAAAATTTCTTATTTGAAGAAATTGTTGATAGATTATTAGAAAGGGAGCATTATAGAAGAACTATAAAAGTTGAAGTGTTTTTTTGGGTTTGACATCCGTGTTAATAGTAGCATGTCCATTTGTTCCGTGAATATGTGTGTGTGTATGTATATATATATATATATATATATATATATAAATATATATATATGTGGGGGGGTGTATGCGTGTATGTACGTGTGTGTGTGTGAGAGAGAGTGTGTGTTTGTGCGAGTTGTGTGTTAGATGTTTGGTGTTACTTTTGGAGTCTATATTGTAACATAATAACATATGATTTGGGATTCATCGGAACTACTTCGTTTTGTAATTTTCTCACCTTCCCATTCTTTTGTTCGTTTTTGTGTTACTATAATCGCACATGTTCTCCAACTTTCAAGTACCTTCTTACAGAGTTTCCTACTTGCAGGCTAATTTCCGCTGCTGATTGGTTAATACTTCCAATGGTTGCTGAGTCCTGACGCTCGTACTAAATGACTCTCTCCCTCGAAGCGTTCTTTTTCAACGCGTGTAACAACGTATACATCGACCATATACTTCAGTTGCTGGTTTAATTTCCCCGATGTCTCAGGGCTTCTCCTTCACGTTCCTCTACACAGAGGGCGTCTGATCTTCCCAATTATCAGCCTGGGAAACGCCGATTATCACAGCTCTCAATGCCACCCTGAACATTGGAAAGTAATACAAATATTATATAAGTGTGTTCTACTATCTATTCCACGGGGCATTATTGTATTTTTGAGGTGAAGTAACTTCGCCGAAAAATCCATCCTTTTAGACTCAGTAAATTGTGTGGTTTATTTGTTTAACAACATATTTCATTTTATAACGAAAAACACGGTTTGGTAAGTTTGGAAATCGAGATAAAACTTAGCAGAAGTATATCTTTTTATATACTAAAATTAGAATATTCATTCAATTTTCATAAAATTCTGTAGAATTATGTAAAAATTGTTGTATTAAACATTTGACCTCCATTTAGAATATTCATAAGATTCCGGGAGACTGGAGGAGACTCGTCACACAGACTCCAGCGAAAGACCATCAGCTAACGCTGATAATAAAAACTCACATAATAATAATAATAATAATAATAATAATAATAATAATAATAATAAAATTGTATATGCATAAACCAGAATCTGTTCTTGAGAAGGAAACGCATAAAATTCTCTGGTACTTTGAAATAAGAACGGATCACCTTATCCCAGCAAGAAGATCAGACCTAGTGTTGATTAACAAAACAAAAAAAAACAAAAACAAAAAAGAAGAAATAACTTGTCAACTGGTGGATTTTGCAGTTCCAGCAGATCACAGGTTGAACCTAAAGGAAAATTTAAAAAATGGACAAATACTTGGACCTTGCCAGAGAACTAAAAAAGTTATGGAATATGAATAGCAAAGTGATACCAATTGTAGGTGGTGCACTTGGAACGGTCCCAAAAGGATTGGAAAGTCTGGAAATCAGAGGAAGGATTGATACCATCCAGAACACAATCGTAGATTGCAGTACCTGCTTTTGCTTAAGTGGTCATCCAAATAAAAGATTGAACACACGCAAATACACATATGGATAATCAAGCGGTTGGACGCGGCCGGAAAATATAGAATATAGTCTCTTTTAAAATATTCTTTTCAAGGTGAAAAAGAACATTCCAAGAGAAATATTTTTTCCGAAAATACACACACACACACACATATATATATATATAATATATATATATATATATATATATATACACGCATATACACACGCGCATACACACACACACACATATATATAATATATATATATATATATATATATACACACAACATATAATATATATATATATATATATATATATATATATGTAAAGAGAAAGATACTATGGGTGTTATATTAATTAATGAACAGTGCTCAAAATCTTAGATCTAGCATTTATATCTAAGATAACCTGGACATGGAGTCAATGGCTCCTGATTATTGACAGTTTCTCGTCTTGTGATCTTCAGACTTTTAGTTCTTTAACTTTAATATATATATGATTGTTAAGGTCGCCTAATTGTCTCTTCCAACATATACTAAATTTCGATTTCGATAATGCTTATATGTTGGCATATATCAACAAAAAAGACTGAGATAAATTTTCGAAACCAGTGCTAAAAGTAACATAGATAATGTTAATTATAGACCCGGTTTATTTAACATATCCCCATACATAGGCAAATCAATAATCAATAACTATAAAATTACAAACCCCGGCCATAACAATAACAATACAACATAATCTGTCTATGCATGCGTATGTATTATGTTACGAGTATTCAGCCCCCACTGCGTATTCGTCACACCAAAATCCCTCCTGATGCGACGGGCAACATTACCCGGCACGTTGCAAAAAAAATTTGTTTTTCTCCTGGTTTAGGGCGAAACGGGTTTATATGTGACAACAATAGCGACAGAGAGATAGAACACGTCTTAACAATTAAATCGACCTCCCCTTTTTATTTTTCACAGCAAATATTTATACAACTTAAACACTACTACACTTACCAGAGAGAGGGGTTAAAGAGAGATATACAGACAGGCAGACCCAGGCAGTAGACCGTACCACCTCACGGGCAGGGTAGGTAAGGGAGAGAAAAAGGTGAGATGTTTTTTCCCGACAAGGGAAAGTAGTGTCTATTTGGGCCGACCGCTTTCGATTCCAGCCGATTCTTATTGGGATTTTCTTCTCTTTTCTTTCATATGTCACAATATATATACATATATATATATATATATATATATATATATATAATATATATATATATATATATATATATATATATATATATATATATATATGTGTGTGTCTGTGTGTGTATGTGTGTATATATATATGTATATATATGTATATATATGTATATATATGCAGATGTATTATTTGTATATATATATATATATATATATATATATATATATATATGTGTGTGTGTGTGTGTGTGTGTGTGTGTGTGTGTGTATGTATGTTAAACCCTTTATCAATTAACAATTTTCTCATTTCAACACATTAATATTCATATGAAATTCGTCATACTCTTTTTTAACATTTACTCGTGGACAATTTATGTTCGACATGCGACGGTTTCTGATCATTAATTTTCGCTTTCACATGCAATGATCACGTCATCGGCTTTCATATATAAACGCCAATTAAATAAGGATTAATAACCCTTTATCATACATTCAACATACACTAAACACCTTTCATCTTTTACTCATAAAAATTCTTCAATGTCCTGAAGAAGATGTTATTTAAAAAAAAACGAAATATCTAAGTATCGACATAAATAGTTCCCATCGTTCATGACACCCTGTGTTTGTTTTCTTTAAAAAATTTCTCCACATACTGTTGGATGAATTTTCTCATCGTATTTCCATATATATATATATATATTATATATATATATATATATATTATATATATTTATATTTTTGCTTGAAGGCAATTATAAATGCATGTATCGTATAAAATTCGATAATTATAGAAAATAAACTTGACAAGTAAATCCGCAAAGGATGGCTCGCCATGCAGAACACCGTACAGACTGTTTCGACTTTATTAAGTCTCTTCAGCGATGTATACTAACGACTCCCCTCCGACAGGAATCGAAACCGGGACTTCACAGGCATAGTCAGAGACCATATCCGTTCGGCCGCCGGTACATAGCGAACAATCCCTGCGAAATTAACCTTGTCAAGGAAACTATTACACGCCCCTGCCATAGCAGGCAAGTAGAAGTTTATTTAGTAAACAAACCCGGCCGTTAAGCTCTTCGGCGAAGTGAATAAGATTTTTGGATGTTTGTTTTTAGAAGCAATGTTGAATAAATTATTATTTATATTTTTGCTTGAAGGCAATTATAAATGCATGTATCGTATAAAATTCGATAATTATAGAAAATAAACTTGACAAGTAAATCCCGCAAAGGATAAAAATATAAATAATAATTTATTCAACATTGCTTCTAAAAACAAACATCCAAAAATCTTATTCACTTCGCCGAAGAGCTTAACGGCCGGTTTGTTTACTAAATAAACGTCTACTTGCCTGCTATGGCAGGGGCGTGTAATAGTTTCCTTGACAAGGTTAATTTCGCAGGGATTGTTCGCTATGTACCGGCGGCCGAACGGATATAGTCTCTGACTATGCCTGTGAAGTCCCGGTTTCGATTCCTGTCGGAGGGGAGTCGTTAGTATACATCGCTGAAGAGACTTAATAAAGTCGAAACAGTCTGTACGGTGTTCTGCATGGCGAGCCATCCTTTGCGGGATTTACTTGTCAAGTTTATTTTCTATAATTATCGAATTTTATACGATTACATGCATTTATAATTGCCTTCAAGCAAAAATATAAAAATAATTTTATTCAACATTGCTTCTAAAAACAAACATCCAAAAATCTTATATATATATATATATATATATTATATATATATATATATATATTAAATAGTTAGTGTTGCCATCAGGTGAGCGTATTCATTGCTTTGGTGTTTTGATAGAGCATCATTATGGCGCTAACCGTTTCTTTGGGAAGGCCATTTGCTTGTAGTATCTGCTCCATTTTCCCTCTGTGTATGGAATCAAATGCCTTGGGGAAATCTACAAATAGTAGGGTTGCTTCAAGATTCTTTGCTCGAACCCCTTCTATGATTCAACGAATAGTCATGATCAGACAGGTTTTGGATCGATTCCTGCAGAAAATGCATTATATATCTTAGCGGTTATAGCACTAAGGGTTATGCCTCTGTATACTGAATTGCATAGCTTTAGTAAAATGTCATCAAATTTCCTTATTTTCTAGACTTCTGTGTGTATTTTGTCGGGGCCTGAAACATTTATAGTTTTTAGTTTTCGAAGTACGTCTTTAAGTTTCTCCATTGTAAAGTCTCCTAGCCTTATGTCTAGTTGGTTAATCATTATTTTGGGGGGTGTAATTTTCCATGATTTTAGTGTGTCCTTGTCGTTAAAGTCCTACAAGGAGATACGTTAACGCCATATATATTTATAAAATGCCTAGACTACGTACTTCGAACATCATTAGACCCCACAAACGAAAAAGGCATCACACTAAAAAAGGCAAGAAGTGGGAGATACCCCGCACAAACAATCAAGGATGCGGACTACGCAGATGATCTGGCACTTCTTACAAAGACACCTGCACAGGCCGAATCCATATTACATAGTCTAGTAAGGGCAGCACGAAACATCGGCCGACACGTGAACTTCAATTATACGGGGTTCATGTGTTTTAAAAATGAAGGAGACATCTTCAGACTCGATGCCCAACTCCTAAACTCGGGGAAAACAATTCACATACCTAGGCAGTAATATCTCACCAACAGAAAGCTATGTTAATGCGCGCATAGAAAAGGCATAATCTGCTATAAACAGATTGTTAGTCATATGGAAATCAGATCTCTCTGACACGCTAAAGCGACAGTTCTTCCAAGCCGTAGTTGTATCAGTGCTATTGTACGGCTGCACCATCTCTACCCTAACGAAGCGACTGGAGAATAAACTAAACGGTAGCTGCACAATAATGCTGCGTGCAATCTTAAACAAGACCTGGACACAACACCCCACGATTAAACAGTTGTACGGCGACCTGTCCCATATCAGACAAACCATCCTTGTAATGCGAATAAGACACTGCTGGAGAAGCAAGGATGAACTCATAAGTGACATTCTTTTATGGAAGCCATCACATGGGCATGCCAGCGTGGGCTGTCAAGAAAAGACATACACTGAACAGCTTTGCGCGGATACTGGATTAGAAAAAGTATCGAGATTTTTTGTACTTTTTGACACACCTTGTATTCTGAAAAAATAAAATTCCATTCATTAATTTTTCAGAGTACAGCGTATTTCAAATGTGCCAAGTTTAAAGCTGTATTTACCAAGGTAGAAATGAAGAATGAATGTATCGTTATTTTTTTAGAATGCAAGGTGTGTCCAAAAGTTTTAAAAATTTGATACTTTTTGACACATCTTGTATATATATATATATATATATATATATATATATGAAGTGTTCAAACAATGTGTTTGAAAATGGCGAATGCCGACAATTTGTAGGGAGATTATGTGCTTAATTAAAGTCATACCTAATCTGTTAATTAATTAATTATAATTAAATGAATTAGACGTGCATGTCGGTTTAAATGTAAAGCGTAAACAAATCGAGAAAAAGTCAATCTCTGCATGTACATTTCAGCCCATTAGGCCTCATTAGCAGAGCTATAGAGAGGGCAGTGTTTTGTGCGCGATTCGAACCCTACCTGTCAGGCTGACAGGCAGACATTCTAACCACTATACTAGCTGGCTTCCCCAGAATCTCTCGTTTATTTTAAACTGATATGTGTATCGCACTTTTTGGTGTGACTTATCATGTGTGTGTGTGTGTGTGTGTGTGTGTGTGTGTGTTGTTGTGTGTTGTGTGTGTGTGTGTGTGTGTGTGTGAGTTATTCAGAATTATTATTTCAAAACAAACAGGAATCCGCGTTGTATCTCAATCGATAGATATTTGATGATTTATTGACTAGATGAACCGATCATGTTATTGATTAACTGCCCCGTCCAGATTTCTATTCCAGCTACAATCGCGAATTATTTACGAAGATTAGCCTCTCCTGGCACCAAACATTATTAACTGACATCGAGTTGTGATCTGCTGGACTAGCTCGTTAACCCCATACCTACACCGAGCCAACTATGTTTGAAAATACCAATGTTATCTTAGCTTATTCTGACATAAGGTCAGATGTGCCGAAAGTTTTAAAATAACATCCATTCCACTCAGTGGGAGATTTTACCAAATTAAGGCAACCTCAGTTTATATCTATAGTTTCATGATAACATAAAGGCGGTTAGTTCAAATACTAGACGAGGATGTTTGCAATTTACATAGCGATAATACCATTGAGAAAGGTATGAATACAACTATTGTCCTTCCAGATATGGGTAAATAATAGGACAGACCGGGATTTTTAACCTAAGAAAAGGAAAACTCTGAATTCAAACATGGTAAAATTCGCTGAGGAAAGTAAGAGTGTATAATTCTGTTCGTGCGTGAGGGTTAATATACATATATATATATATATATATATATATATATATATATATATTATATATAAACAAGTAAAATTGAAAAAGTGGCCTATTGTAGGTATCAGCCGGAGACAGGGATTCTATCCTCATTTTGCTAGTGCTAGACCTGGGAGATTGTTTTTTTGCTTAGGTAGAGTTCCATGTGTACCGCCAGCTCCCCAATTTACCGCTCAATTCAGATTACACTGCGTCTCTCATATGCTGAATTGTTAGGCACCAGTATCGAACACAGAACCTTGCAATAACTAAATGGTTGCTCTACCGACTGAGCCAAACCGTTTTTCATTAAGCTTAACTTCGTACAGAATAAGCACAACCAGAAACAATAACAGGAAAAAATGCGTATATTCATTTTCATCTTGCGGCGAGATTTCAGTACTGGAGCTCTGTGATATTTCAAGCCACATCTTTCTTGACATTACTACTGGGTCAACTCTGCCCTGGAGTATTAGTAGCTGTAAAGTACATATCTATTGCTCACAGGGATATCTTTGAGATAATGTTTAACTTGCAGCTTAATGCATTTATATGTGTTGACACAGGAACAACTTTTGATAATTATGAAGTGTTTATTAGATTTAAAATGATTGTGAAGATAGATTTCTGTACACATTAATTGTTTGATCAAACGTTTGTATTTTTACTCTTTAATCAGTGATTCTTCAGAAATCTGGTTAATTGCTGAATATCTCTGTACTAATAGTAATATATTTTCAAAATAAGGTACTTCTCCATCCCTTAAAAAGCACGATACCGGCATTTCTCTGAACGTAATTAAGAAAAAGAGGTTTGACTTTTTATCTGTTGATTGACCTTAAAAAGTAGTCATGACATTTTATGAGAAGAAATTGACAATTGACTATTTTTGGAAAGGTCCGTGGAATATTATTTTAAAAACAAAGGTAAATTTTCTGAATTCCTACAAATTTTGATGTTTTCTAGTCTATAAACATTGTTGAGCATGTGCTCGTGTGCTATGCGACACGAAATACTGGGGGTTGAAAGCCCCCTTGTCTAGTGACAAAATTATCAACTTCCTTATGTTCTCTTGTTGTTATGAGTTAATAAGAGCTTTTGATTTTGCCGCTTCTACTTTTATAGTTATACCTTCTACGCCAACTAGCACCAACCGACAAACACAGGACGTAATTCTCAGGTGCCTTAGTGTCAAATCGGATAACAATAACATATAAGGAATGTAATCCCAACGCTTACGGCGTGAAAGCAGACCTAAATTTCGTAAAGAGAGAATATGTTAGGGAATATTACACTTCCAGAGAGTATTTCAGATCTTGACTTAAAAAGACGAAATATTTTGGAATTCTTTAGCCATTGTTTTTTATCAATCTATAGTATGACGTATTCAGTATCAATTCGCTGTAAAAAAAACAACAAAAAAACATGTCCTCCCTTTGAATCGGTTGGGACAGTATCATGCTTCTGTATTGGCAGATATACGAGAAATGTTACCTCTCGCAATGCATATGTTGCTTCATTCCCTTCATAATAAACATTGATCCTGGGCCAATAACTGTTGAAATTTTCACAACAATTATTGTAGTCAATTTTGAAAAATAATCAAAGTTCCAATTACCGTCGAATTGGGAAGACATGGCAACAAACGGTTGTAACACAATACCAACCCGAATAGTCGCAAAGTCTACTGCAGAATGACAGGGTATTTATAAAACTACACAGTATCATTCAAATCAAGTAGCCAATCAGAACTCAAGGAATGGAATCACCTAAATCACCCAAATTCATGAATGGATCATTCTTGATTTCTATATATACCAACTATCTCGGACACTGCTTCAGTAGTAATTAGTTAGCTGCTGTTATTCAAACCAACAGTAGACTAACTGACCTAAATAGATTTAAAAGCAGTAGTTCTTCTTGGCGGACGGACAGTGACTGAGTGTAAGATCTTTGCTGCTTTTATTGGCTATTTAACCGGAAGCTTTTCCTGTTGCTAAATTGTTTAGTCTATAAATAGAACTGGTGATTCTGCGTGGCTTTTATACCAAATACATGTAATGTTTAGCAAGCTAGATTAGCAGACCATTGTTAGTGAGTTTGATTCTTACTGAACGCCCCACATTTCTTATGCCACATCTAAGCAAAGCTTAGTAAATAACTATCCCAAATACATTCAACAAACTATAGATTTATGCTACCTATAATTTTTTGATCACTCGCAAATGTTAGAATTATTCTAAGAAAGTTATTTAAAAATAGAAGACTCGGAAACCCAAGGAAAAATCAGTTTTATTAACAAAATGAATCTGTTGAAAATCTGAATGGATTATTCTAATTTCTTCTACATCGAAAAGTCAAGATAAAATTGGTGAAAATCCTTGAATTGATAACAACTTCAGACGAATAATGACTATAATTATAAACTCGAACCAAACCTCATTATCTTCAGCGATCAGTCTACAACAATTATTGGTCATTATCAGAAAAATACTGTTTTGTTTAAAAGTAGGTAATGAAGTCGTTATTTCACAGACTGACAAAAGACAAATTTCTCTAGAAATTTTCTTCGGGCTTCTAGAGAATAACTTTTATCAGTAATGTAAAGATTTAGGGAAAAAATAATTCAATTATAATGAACTTAATAGTATGATTATTCTTTTTTCTTTTCTATCTTTTTTTATTTTATTTCTAATTCTACTGTTGTTAGTTTAATTAACCGCTGAACTTGAAAAATGGTGACTGAATAGACCTAATTATCTGCTGTTTTTACTACTTTCTCAAACGCGTCTTTTGGTACCTCTCTCTTTCTCTATCTTTCTCTCTCTTTCTCTCTCTCTCTCTCTCTTTCTCTCTCTCTCTTTCTCTGTCTCTGTCTCTCTCTCCGTCTCTCTGTCTGTATGTATGTATGCTTCTCTCTTTCTGTCTCTATCTCTGTTCTTTCTTTTTTTATATTCCGATATTATTTTTCTTCCCCAAAGAAAGATAGATAGTAATTTAAAAATATTTTCTTAGACTGGTATAAGGGCAAGAATAAGATGGACCGTGAAGCAATTACACTATACGGTACTTTTTCATATGAATATAATGTTTTCTAGGTATGAAAAATTTCCATGAACATTTTCCCTTGTGTATATGAAAGTGTAGGCGCATGGTGTAATGGATATTTTCTTAGGAAATTGGCACAGCGAAACGACCTTAAATCTATGGGCAAACAGTTGGGCAGACTAGAATCTTTAACCCTGGTTTGTGAACCATTATAGTAGAAGGAAAACTCTGAATTCAAACCCGTTAAACTCCGGTTAAGAAATTGATTTCGTGTCACACCATACTCGCATCGAGAAGTTGATAAGTAAATAGGCCTAAGAAATATTATTTGAGCAGATAGAAAAGCAGATATTTTAATTGCTAAAACAAACAGACCCTATCAAGTGTTAATATCGACACAAATCATAATGTTATAATTCAACACAAGCAAAGCTAACCGGTGTTGCTCGGGATTTAAAAGGTTGAATATAAATATATTATCTACAATTATATATAAAAGAGAATTTTCCTATTTTTGAATTTGAAATATGTCTTTTTCTTTCAAAAACTGTTACACTAAAGATATACAATTA
>CM042137.1:94972862-94995362 GCA_023376005.1 Doryteuthis pealeii | reverse complement strand
ATGCGGGACCAGGCTGTTTGCTTTTCACATAGTGCTAATAACCTTGGGAAAGTTATGACTCCAACTATTCTCCTTCCAGCTATGGGTATAATAGGACAGCCGGAGCTCTTTAACCTGGGCTAGGTAACAAGTCTAGGAGAAGAAAAATTCAGACCTTTTAAACCACGCTTAAGAAATTGACCTTGGGTCACATCCTGCTCGTGCGGAGGGGTTAGTGAATACCTATAAGGCTATAAATGTAGGACTTAATTTCTGAAGTCACTGCAATGGCAATGACATAGCATTCTACACAAACCATATTACAAAGTGCGCTAGTTTTTTCTTCTTTCTTTCGTTTTTCCTTAATTTCTATAAATATCTTAACGTCTCCTGTTTAATTCTTTTTTTCCTTTTTTAAGTATATTTTCGCGTAATTGTTCCCTTTTTCCCCCTTTCCTCCTTTCATTCTTATATTTGCTTTCTTTCATTATCGTGTCGTGGCAGTCACCGTGTTTCAGTGGCTAACCTGCTTGACTGCGAGTTCGATCTCCAGCTTCGCTATTACGTTCCCCTTGGAACTATTACGCTTTTAGAAAAGCATGAATCCTTCATTCACCAACTATGGGTTGAATATAATCACTACTACTCTTTTACAAGGATGATCATGGCGAGACGAGTTCAACTCATGGACGAAACTCCTTTCTTTTTATATAACGCGAATAGATTCAGGAACAATATGCATCCAACTATTCTCTCTCCAGCTATGGGTAAATAGTAAGTCAGACCCGGCTCTTTAACCTTGTTTAGACAACGAGTCTAAAAGAAAATTTCTGAATTCAAGCCTGTTAAAATCCGTTTAAGAAATTGACCTTGTGTTACAATCTACTCGTGTTGAATTGTTGCTGAATAAGTACAAGGTTGGTTTGGCACTAAATTACCCGTAAAGTGTGATATGCCATTAACCAAAGAAATCAGAACTTACGTTATCGGTCGTTTTAGCTGTTTTTTCAATCATTCTTTTACATGCATTAATTCTATTTTTAATTCTTTTAGTCTATTTATTTTAAAATAGATTTTTCTTAATTCATTACCTTTCTTTCTGTTTTACTAAGTAATTTATTTCTCTTTCATTTAACGTGAAAATTTAAAATATTCGGTTTTTTTTTTCCTTTTTGTTTTTGTTTTCCTTTTTCTTATTTATTTGTTTTTCTTCTTTGTATCTTATGTCGACATTTTTCTGTGTTTCTTTCATTCATTTTTGTTTATACTTTTTTCCCCCCATTTTTCGTTCTTTTTTCTCATGTTTTTTCTTTGTTCAGTTAAGTTCATCATGCAATTTATTTAATTCTTTTATTATTTTTCTTCTATTCCTGTCTTTCATCTTCTCCCGTTACTCTTATTTCTTTATTTTATTTTCCTTTTGTTGCGTTATTTCTTTAGTACTGCCAACCCACTACACCCCACATCTTCCTCAGCGCCCGTCTGTCTGTCTGTCCGGCATCCTCACAAGACGGTTTCGAGCCTCAAGCAAGTTCTTATTTCTCCGAACATTTGTTTCCATCTTTTTCTTCTTGAAACAAAAAGAAAGAGCAGTCAATGATTTTTTTACTCTCTGAATGCATTTAAACTTTTCGCGCCTTAATGGCGTCTTTCGATTGGAAAGAGAAAAGAGAAAAAGGATGATCTTTATTGACTCATAAACAATCGACTAAATAAGATGAAAGAGAAGTGGAGAGAGAGAGAGAGAGAGAGAGAGAGAGAGAGAAAGAGAGAGTAGAGAGAGAGTTATAAAAGTGTAAACCATACGTAACAATAAAAAGGGAGTGAAAATAATACTGTTATGTGCAAAGAGTATAGAGTAAAAATGGCGTCGAGGCTGAAAGGATATCCGGGGAGACTGTTGGGAAGAAAAACACGGACGTTAACTGATTAAAAAAGAGGTAAAGACTTTACTGGCTGAAGAGAAACATAAGTAAAAACAATAAAAAGTGGAGATTGAAAAGAAAAATCCGAGGATGATGAACAATGAGTGCAGAAAAATAAAAATGGCGTACAGTAAGTTGCATCACAACTGATTATAAAAGATGATAGACGATCAGATTCTATCAGACAAGAAAACTAATCCATAGTTTTTTAGAAAATTAAAAGGAAAAACGTGTTGTTTTTTTAAATACATAAATGAAATATTACGTTTGTAATTTGAATTATATCAAAATTTAAAAAAAACAAAACTTTTTATTGGTCTGTTCTTTTGAATGTAAAACCTTTCTTTAAATTGTGCTAGGTATGAAGTTAAACTGCGCTAATGGTGAAGTTCAAGGGAGGTGTTATATGGTGGCTTCTTCAAATTCATGCTGCTAAATCGTGTATCTGTATACGTTGCGGGTATGTATGGTCACGTAGCGAAGTATGTATTAGTCAGCTACTACCGACTACTGGACTTCAATAAACAACAGATACGTATGTACAAAGAGAGGACCCTTCTTTATTTTCTTCGCTGTGTGGGTGGTAAAGGTGCAGAGCTTCACAATGAAAATACCAGTGGCTGGCCAAGAGCACAGTGTTCACAATGAGTGCCCGAGGGTTGACGAGAGACCGAGATGATGCTATCGGCTGTTCGCTAGGGTCTGACTGGCTGTCGGCTCGACCCTCTGGCTTTTGTATTGACAACACGCCTACGCATCTTTATCTTTTGATCTGGTTTTTACATCCGCTAATATGCCTACGCATTTTATCTTTTGATCTTATAACGGACGTTTGTTATATATTTCTTTATCTTTTCCCTGCTTCCTTGACCGGAAAGCCTCGCTTTCGTTTTCCCCTTTTATTAAATATATATTTTTATAAATCTCTTTGTCTTTTTGTCGGAAGTTCCGTCTTCCGTGTGAGGACAATACAACAGAGGGTGCAGTGCCCCTTCATCGCCATTACTCCAGGTTCGCTCTGACTCGAAGTAGTAGTACATATTAGGAGCATATCTTTGGGTTACATAGATAATAGATGAGTTTTCAAAAAATGTATTAAAAATTTTGTTTAAAAAATTGAATACCCAAGAGGAATGAATCAAACAGAATGTCGGCATAAAATAACCCAAGTGTTGACATGCCGTAAACCCAATCAACTAACCAAGTAACATTTCTTTAAAACCAAAAGGTAAAGACTGAATCTTTGGTTTCCATTTCTTTGTTTAATGGTATAAAAAAAACTCTGTGGCTTATTTATCAAGTATGCTGGTTGGCATGCCACCCTCAAAGTCTTGCTGAAGACGTTTTTTTTCCCTTCTACTTTGAAAGCCACTTGCAACAACGGAATGGGTTTTCTCAGTGTGATGAGTTTGGGCAAGGGCAAGGATTGCAAGTCGGTCACCAAGCACATGAATGTCAAGGCTGTCCAAATGTGCATCGGTAAGTGTTTGCACAGTTTTTTCAGTGATGCGGTTCTTCACGCAAGTTGTGGCATACTGAGTGCATTCAGGTTCTGGAATACCAGCCTCAACAAGAATACTGTTTCCAATCAGAATTAGTCCTGTATTGCAACGCCATATTCAAATGAGACACCCTGAGTGTGACAGAGAGAAGAGACAAATTGGCAAATGGCTAAAGGCTAGTCAGTTGCTGAAACAAAGAGAACAAACATATTCTCAACAATAACGGAACAGAGGAATATATTGTTCACCGGTCTTTATCGTAATAGGGGATTGCCTCTGGTTAAAAAAAGCTCTAAAAACACGCAGTTGGACATGACTAGAAATGACTTAATACAGTTCATATGAAATAAAAGTTCTTATGAAATTGAAGTTTCAACTGATTTACCTGAGTTGAATTTTCCTAATATAGCATTTGATTTAATAGACTGATCTTATAAGCCGTACATCTTATTATAATGGAGATTGTGTGTTTTTCTGTCTGTAACCGAAACTATATTACTACTCAAGTCACAATTCCTTAGTTATTACGTCACATTCTCCATGATTCTATTTCTATTTAAACCTCAATTAATAATAAACTGTTTTACATTATTAATACTGTTGGCCTTACCTAAATACTAATAACATGCAATTGTATTTATATATACAACAAAATACCAGTTTTCAGTGTAAACGTAAAGCTAATTTGCATATTGATATTAAAAAAACTGATTTTAATAAAAATGTGCTTGGTATTATTGATTTCTAATTGTTTGGTTTTATCTTAATGAATATGAGTAAAAATCTCTTCAATAAATCATTAAAAAAATTCATTAACAAGAAGAAATAATTGTAATTTTATTCTTTACTTCCTATTTTAACTAAATAGTTAAATTAGGAAAATTTAGCATTGAAAAACGAAAGTGATGAAAGAGTAAGTTTCAGTTGTTCTATTTTCCGATTATACCCCCTCCGATTCAAATCTTTTTATCTGAATTCTTAATTAGTTTCATTAGCCTTTCTGATTTAATCTAATATTTTATTACATTTTAACTTAAATACTTGCACCCGGAGGGAGCATATATTTGCTAGTAGAAGTAAACATTGCACCTAAAGATATCGCCGTCTCAGGCAAGGGGTTAGGAGACATATCCTCGAATCAATTACCAGAAAGTATTTTTTTATTTAATAGCTGCAACAATCATCATCATCATCATCATCATCATCATCATCATCATTAGTTCAATGAAAGCATCTTTTTTAAAACTCATTTTTATCGATTTAACGGATAGAATAGTCCCTAACAGGTGCTACCACTACAAGTCAGGGTGGACATCTTAGAGATGTCGATGAAGGCGTATTCCACATTCGATAGAGCTCCAGAATTGGAACTTCATCACTAGATGCAATTTAGCAATATATATAAGTAGAGTCTCGTGGTGTAATAGTCACTGTAATAGAAAATGAACACATCGCGACGAGTTCAAATCCTGGACAAGGCTCTTTACATTTCACATAGCAGCAATACCTTTGCGAAAGAATCCAACTATTCTTCATCCAACTCTGGATAAATAATATGGCAGACTGAGCTCTTTAACTTTGTTTAGGTAATTAGACTAGGAGAAAGAAAACTGAATTAAAACCAGCCAAACTCTGCTTTAAAATGGTGGTATATTATGTGTGTGTGTGTGTGTGTGTTAGCGTAGCGAAGATATAAATTCAAACTAAATCAAATTTGTTAATCAATAGTAGGTCAGGACTTCTGGGTGGAATAGGAAGATAAGGAGATTTGTATGTATCTCAAAGTCCCACGGAATTTTATGTTTCATTCTCAAGAACAGATTCTGATTTATGCTTATACCGTTTTGTTGCATGGTCAACATTTAGTTTTGCTTCCGTGTGGATTTTCTCTCCATCCCAGTCATATGTTGTCTTGTATTCTCGTTGCGCTGGTTTGCTGCATTCACATATTACATCTCATCTCTGTATCTACACATCCAGCATTTGCTGTTGTGTTGTGCCTTATCTATTTTTATTTGATATGATTTGTTCTCATGCCATGTTTTGTGCTGCAATTATAAGGGACACAGTCTCCCTATTGAGGTTTCCTTTTCTTAACCATGTCCAGATCTTTTCATGTGCAGTCTCTCCAATTTATCGCTTGACGTATCGGTATATTTGTTGTTTTTTTTTTCAATTATTATTATTATTATTATTATTATTATTATTATTATTATTATTATTATTATTATTAAATCCTTTTGAGTTTTCACATCCGCGTTAGCTGATGGTCTTTCACTGGAGTCTGAGTGATAGCAAGTCTCCTCATGTCTCCAGGACTCTTCTGAGTATTCTGGCAGATTACAGCAGTGCAGTGTTCTGGATGGTATCAATCCTTCCTCTGATGTCCAGATTTTCCAATCCCTTTTCCAATCCCTTTGGGACTGTTCCATGTGCACCAACTACAATTGGTATCACTTTGACTTTCATATTCCATAACTTTTTCACTTCTCTGGCAAGCTTCACCCAGTGATCTGCTGGCACTGCAAAATCCACCAGTTGACAAGTTCTTTCTTTTTGTTAATCAGTACTAGGTCTGGTCTTCTTGCTGGGATATTATTATTATTATTATTATTATTATTATTATTATTATTATTATTATTATTATTATTGTTATTTTCTTGAACAATCGAATCATATATATGGACATAAAATATATCAATAAAATTAAGCATTCAATATTAGAAAAGAAAAGCACAATCCCAAAGGATTTAATTTATGATTACAAATGTTTTACTTTAATATTGATCAGAAAATAGAACGTGACATATTCATATTTCCCCACCCCAGGTTTAATCTGGTCGACATCTCTAATGATGTGAACGCTGATGTGAAAACGTCTCAAAGTAAAATCGTTGCTGTTGTCTTTCATATTATTTTATATTTATTTAAGTGAACAGCGTGTTTGGAGAAATAATGTTATTTTATTTGGAAAGATGACGCAATTAAATCGAAAAATGACGAATTTTACATTTATTTTCGTCTTATTTTTTTTTATCAGCACTGAAATTAAAAGCTGATAAATTCTCAAACAACGCAGAATTACCCAATTGAAAAAGAAAAAAGAAAAAAGAAACGTCTCAAACATCGGTTGCTGTGGAAATTTGACGTCTGCCTAAAAGAAATAAGAAAGTATTTTAGTCGTTTTTTTCCTTTCTTTATTGTTGACGGCGTTGTGTTAGATAAAGACTTTGTGACTTTTATCACATTTAAAAATACGTAAAAGAATCAGTAACGGCATGCGCGAAAATCGAGTGTTCGATTTGCAAGAGTTTAATTCCTTTATGTTTTGTGGAAAGTTCATAAGTTAGAATACCACACACACGCACACACACATACATTCACATACATTCACACACACACACACACACACACACACACATATATATATATATATATATACATATATATACATATACATACGTGTGTATGTGTGTGTGTGTGTGTGTGTGTGTGTACGAACGTTATTCTATAAATAAGAAGGATGTTTTTAAAAAAGCTTTTTTTTAGAATCTTTTTCCATAAATGTAGTTTGCATTGTTTGGAACTGATTTTTAGCAAAAATATTTTTAATCTAGCAAAGACATTTGGTTTGAGGCTATTCAAAATGGCAGCAAATCAGACAGAGTGCTTGAGGCTAGAATAGAATTTTGTCATAAAATTGTTGTTGGCTGTTAACATACCATTTTTAATTTACAGGAGATTGTGTGATGTGTACAGAGAAGTACATTTTAGTAAAAGTAAATGTTTACAAATGGGCTTGAAATGAGTTCGCCACTACGAGCCTATGTCGAACATAAAATATATTATGTGATAACACACTGGATCTCCAATAAATAGAATGCTCCGGGTGCAGCAGTCACTAAAGAAGTTCATGCTGCCAGTGTTCTGGGACATGGAAGATCCATCATTATTTATTTCCCTGAAAAGCGTGCAACGGTAAACAGCTCGACCATACATAAAGTAGTACACTACCGACCCATAATAAAACCCACATTTTACCCAAACTCCAGTCAACAGATTAGATTTTCATGCCTACTCTTACATTCCTTTTGTGCCACTTTGCTGTATTCACTTATTATGTGATTAACTATTTCATCTTTGTCACCACATACCCTACATTTGCTATTCTTTTGCGTATTTTCAATTTTTGCTTTTCTATAATAGTCATTATTATTATTATTATTATTATTATTATTATTATTATTATTATTATTATTAATCTTGCTATAATGAATATTGTGTTTTTCTGTCTGTAACCGAAATTATCAATACACATTTTTACACTATTAATGCAGTTGATCATATCTGCATACTAATAACATGCAATTATATATATATATATATATATATATATATATATATATATATATATATATATATATATATATATATATATTACAACACTATAGCCGTTTACAGTGTGAACAACGAGCCTAATTTGCATATTGATATCAAAATTTTGATTTTAATACATATGTGCTTAGTATTATTGATTTCCAGTTGTTTTATTTTATCTTAATGAATATGAGTAAAAATCTCAGGGATAAATATTAAAAGAAATCCATACACAAGAAGAAATAACTGTAATTTTATTTTTTATTTCCTATTTTAACTAAATAGTTAAATTAGGTAGATTTATCAATGAAAGATGGGAGTGATGGAAGAGTAAGTTTCAGTTGTTTTATTTTTCGATTATATCCCTTCTGTTTGAAATCTTATTATCTGTATTCTCATTTAGTTTTATTAGGTTTTCTGATATAATATAATATTTTATTATATTAAAACTTAAGTTCTTGCACGCAGAGGATGTATCCACACATACATTCACATAATATATATTTGCTAATATAATAATAATAATAATAATAATAATAATAATAATAATAATAATAATAATAATCAACTTTACTTTCTGTCTAAAATCCTTAACCCGGTATTTACTTAAGATTTAGGGTGAAGGAAGGAAATGATTATATGCAAGGTATGTATTTATGGGGGTTGAGAGGTTGTTTTTTTTTTGGGGGGGGTCTGTCACTTTTCGGGTTATTTTCCCACTCACATTGAGAATAGTCGATTAAGGAGATGGGCTGTTCTGCAGAGTGCAATTGATTTTATTCTATAAAGACTGGCACAGTCAAAAATCTCTTTAATCTTGATCATGATCGGTATATTTACTTAGAGCCATATACTCACGTGGATATTAATAGTATTATCTAGAAATAGTCATATGCAAATTCGTATTATTAAGAGTAGTTACTTGAAACTATAAATGACTATTAGATACTAAAATTATATGATTGTTGTAATGAAGACTTTCTTCGCCATTAAATAAGTCATGAAGGTTCGATATGACCTAAAACCAACCAACCAACCAATGAAATTGCCGTAGTTGATATTCTATTTTCTGTTAAAATAACGCGTTGAGGTTATTTACTAAACTTTGCGTTGTTTAGCAAAGGGTCATAATTGTATGACAGCCAGAGACAAAGAGAGCCAGAAAGAGGGAGAGAAAAAATCAGCAACCCCAGAAAGCATCACATTTTGTGTGCAGTCCGTCCATCAAAGACTGTCACTTAGGGATAGACCTGCACAGTCTCTTGTGCAGATGCAGATAATTTATCTATTTATTGGAGGGACACTACGCCATCGTCCTTAGTGGACGGATAGTTGAAAAAAAGATAAGAATCGAACTCACTAACAATTGTTAACTTGGTAGTTCACTAACCATTAAACTATACCCGCAAATAGCGTTTAATGTTGTACACAAATGCACCTAGAAACTTAATAGAGAAATCAATACTATTGCACAATACAAACTGATCCAGCAGCTGACTCAAAGAATTACCGATTGTTGAGTACAAATTGTTAGGAACTGATGTGGTGAGGTGCCGCTCTTTAATAAAAAAAAGATTTAAGTGTAATCAAACAATGTGACACAATGTTTTACTAATGCTGTCACAGAAACTGTTTACTTTTTACTTTATCTTTTTTTCATTTGCTTTTTTTCGCTTTTTTTTTTCGCATTCTTAAATTTCCATATATAGATTGGTGATCATATACTAGCTGACTGGAATTTATTTTATTAAACTTATTTACCGTTTTCAGCAGGATATCTGCCGTCTCCTCCTTTCTTTTCCAGTGCAATTGATGTCCACTATTCATTAAAGTTTTTTTTATCTGACAAGAAGGGAAATATATCAAACGGTGCTACATATAATTGATTCGTAAAAATTGTTTCCTTCCAGGTAACCTATAAATGATTGGTCTGGTTCGGTTTCTTTGATTAATGGCATATCAATTTCGTGGGTTATTTAATGCCAAAGCTATCCTTGTAGAAGAACGGTAGTGTTATTATTAAAACCACAGCTGTGGGTCTGAGAGGCTCATATGATCTCCATGGGCATTACTTGTATTACGAAAGTGAACGTATTACGGTGACTAGAGTTCGAACTCACTACGATGTCCAGTCGAGCATATTAGTGACTACGCCATGGGGATTCCACCGAAATGATTGGTGCCAAGTCCCGAGTCAATAAAAATTAAACAATCCAACTTAGTATTAAATCCGAAAAGGTCAAAGATCAAAATAGGTCAATCCAAATATCAAATCCAACATCAGCAAGATGACTCCTTCCACGAAGGAGACGTCACATTAAATCACTTACATTGTTTTTTTTTATAGTAATTAAAGATTGATATTACCCAGAATGCAAGATCGATGGTTATTTATTTCAGACAGGAAATTGTTTATTGATAATCTAGGATTAATCAAACATTACCGCCCCTCGAACAATGAGATTTGTGCAGAAGACTACCTAAGGTAGGATAACATTCTACAGTTTCTTATAGAAAAAAACAATAAATCTGCCATTCTCAAATCCTGACTGACTAAACCATCCAAACAAGAAAACCAGATAAGAAAAAGGGAATATAGAATATGTTAGATCATGGATGCAACTTCAGCACAGACTACAAGGTTAAAACAAAATAAAGAAAAAAAACGTCAGAAAATGTTATGGTCTGGATCTAAAGAAACCTTGAAACATAAAGAATAGAACGTGTCATCTGGTGAGTTTTGTGATCATGGTTGATTACAGTGAAAATGAAAGAAACCGACATGAAAGACAATTGACTTTATATAACATAAATTAAAAAATGAAGTGACCAGCCTCTAAGTGTGCTAATTCCATATTTTTCTCATTGGTAGCAAATAGGTATAGTATCATATGTCACTAAATTCTCAACTAATAGAATTCGGTTATGAACAGTCGTGGTGTAATGGATAGAGTCGTAAGAAATGAACTCGTCGACCCGAGTTCAAATCCTGGACGAGGCTGTTTACATTTCACATAGCGCTAATACCCTTTCGAAAAAGTATGAATCCATATATTATCTCTCCAGCTATAGGTAAATAGTAGGGCAGAATGGGCTTTTTAACCATGGCTAGGTAACCAGTCTAGAAGGACTAAACTCTGAATTCAAACCAGTTAAACTCCGTTTAAGAAATTTATCTAGTGTCACATCCTTCTCGGGCGGAGGAGTTGGTAAATATATATAAACAGTCATGAAACGTAATTGGGTGGAAATACCAATATCAAGACTTCAGCACCAGGTAACCTCTTTTCCATATCATGTAGTTGCCATTATTCAAGCGAATGAAAGAACTAGATGAGGTGGCTGACTTTAAGATTTTAATATCTAAGTTTATGTTTAAGACTGCGGTTATGTTTATATCTGTCTGATGTTATATAAATAAAATTGTGCGTATGTGTGCATTATGGGCATGCAGAACGAGTTAAAGATAGTAAAAAGAGAAAATGATTTCCTCTCTTTGCTTCTGGGCGAATTGATAAAGATTTATGAATGCCATGAGAAGTTGCAAAGGTTAATCGTTGTAATAAAATTGATGAAGAAAAAGTAACACACGAAAAAGCGTACATCTAAGCTGCAGGCACGAAAATTCCCTGCGGTCTGGTGGCTTTTGAAATAGAAAAATAGTAATATTTAACTTTCGGCTACTTTCACAACGAATTGTTGATGAAGGTCCCTTTGGGTTGTTTCCGTCAAGTGCTAGAAAATCTGGAGCATGACATTACAAACACCAACAAATATCTCAAAGAAACGCATGCACTCACTTACCCACATAGAATTATACACACAAATATATAAAACGGACACATATACACGCACAGACAAATATCAAAAATAGCTTTCTATTTTGCCCAAAGGTTAGGGAAAATATAAAAATAAAGTTATTAGATGAAATTTAAACAAATTATCTATCTGTCTACCTATCTATCTCGTGATCATTATCTCGATTGACATAACATTCCCATATTATAATACTAAGCTGTTTATTCATGTAAGCTTACCTAATGATATCTATCTCTCTCTCTCTCTCTCTCTCTATATTATATATATATATATATATATATATATATATATATATATATATATATGTTTAGGATAACAATACAAACACACTAAAAACACATACATAAAATAAGACAAATGAATGCATATATACATACCAAAAGATAATCATACATTCAAATATGAGGAACATTCAATATATAAAGGGAATATTGCCTAAGGAGTAGCTAATAAAACGCACAGTTTGGAGTTGCACTTCTTTAAAGGAAATCCCACCCTGTCGGGTGGTGCTGTAGAATAGATTGACTACACTTGACTAGATTCCCCCCCAATTGGGCCACCAATTTGCTGTGGGTGGCGGGTGGCGCGATGCTTAAGGATGGAATCCCTGTGGCTGAGCAGTCCACTACATGTAGTATTTCACTTTGGCCCTGACTTAGGTTTGACGGGCGGTCAGAGAAGGCTCTTTTGATCAATCAACTGGTCACGTCAAGCCTAAGCACCTATATGATTGGGCCAACACCATAACCTCTATGGCAACCCCAAACCCTTTTTATCATATATGTGCTAGAATACGCTAGCTAAGGGTCTTAGTATCCTGGGTATGTTGTTAAACTGCATTTAGTGGTGAAGGTTCCATTCTTGATCTCTGGGGAATGTTGAGTACTCTTCTTTCGCCATTAATTCCAGTTCAACCCTAATCTGGATTGGTTATATCTGTTAGGGTACATCTATGTGTTAAATAGATCAAAAATGAGTATAAAAATGTGTTTAAATATTGAGTTAAAAAAAGGATTCCCAACAAGAATAAAACAGCATGTCATCGGCATTAAATAACCCAACAAGTATTGACATGCCGTAAAATCCAACCACATAGTTAAAAGGAAATCAATAGTGATGGGTCCTTTCATTTCCCAGTAGACACTCAGCATAATCTTTACTGGCGGCTGTATATATATATATATATATATATATATATATTATATATATATATATATATATATATATAGGTTAAATATTACACACACACACACACACACATATATATATATATATATATGTGGGTGTGTGTGTGTGTGTGTGTGGGTGTGTGTGTGTGTGTGTGTGTGTGTAATATTTATCCAAGACCAGAACAGATCCATACGACCAGAAATGTATCTATGAAAGTTGTGTCAGTGTTCCCAAAAAATGTTTCAGGCTTGAAATAATCTACATTTTAAATTCTAACCGTTTTTATACTTGGTATCCGCATCACCTACATCTAGGGTGGTGTGAATGACTTATATCAAATAAAGAGATATGTTTATACATCGTCTGACATGTATTATGCATAATATGTGCAGTGCTCAAGATCACTTTCTTCTCTCGGTTATGCGTTAGAGATTAAATTTTACATTTCCAATCAATACTTACATTTACACGTCAAACAGCGAAATCCACTTTGTCTAAACTAAGTATGTCTCGTCTGTTTTTATGACAATTAAAATAAAATGACTGATAGTTATTATAACGGGTTAAATTCGTCTGGCATAAAGCTACCAATTTTAGGACTAAGAGTGGTCATCGGATTGACCCCTCTAGCAATAATCTTACAGACTAATCCTCTCGCTAAACTTTACTTTAAAATACAACGCGCTCACACACACACACACACACGCATATAATATATATATATATATATATATATATATATATATATATATATATATATATATATATATATACTTTAAAACAACGCTCACGTATATATATATATATACTCACAGTTTTTCACCTATGCGATTTTCATATTAAGTCAGGTTTTAAAATCACAAGAAATTGACAGTTGATTTTATTTCTTTGCTACTCTAACTTACATATATAAGTTTGATTGGACACTTTTTAGGGAACAAAGTATATTATCAATGTCATATATATATATATATATATATATATATATATATATATATATATATATGATTTGTATACTGGTATATATATATATATATATATATATATATATATATATATATATATATATATATTATATATATATATATATATATATATATATATATATATAGCGTTTTATAACGTGAAGCGTGCTCACGCAATGGAATGTTATAATGCTTCACGTTATATAAACGTTGAAAAGCCACCGTTTTTATATCTGAACATTGTAAGATATGCAAAAAACTGCAGTTACTGAATATTAACTCCATAATGTTTAATCTCTGATTTTAAATCTGATTTGCTATTT
This sequence comes from Doryteuthis pealeii, assembly GCA_023376005.1. Classification (NCBI taxonomy): domain Eukaryota; kingdom Metazoa; phylum Mollusca; class Cephalopoda; order Myopsida; family Loliginidae; genus Doryteuthis; species Doryteuthis pealeii. The sequence continues at coordinate 94,981,302 of CM042137.1, read as the reverse complement.
CAGCCTTGAGCACCTTTATATGCTAATTCTTTTCACATCGATTCTCCATTGTATAGACCTGTTGGTATACCAACATTTCAAAGCGCATTCCCACTACGATTTAACAATGGCTAGAGAGGGATTGTTAGTTTCATACCTTTCCTAAACGTATTAGCGCTATATGAAATGCAAGAAACTCATTTAGGATTTGAACCATATCCATTTACTTGACCTACCGACGATATCGACAATAACCACCATTACAGTACGCGCATCCATGCGTGATTTATATATATATATATATATATATATATATATATATATATATATATATATATATATATATATAAACGACTACAAAATAAATAACAACAAATGTTTACTTCAGTTGGACGTATCACACTCTGGTTCATCCCCTTATATATATATATAAATATATATATATATATATATGTATGTGTGTGTGTGTGTGTATGTGTGTGTGTGTGTGTCTGTCTGTCTGTGTGTGTGTCTGTGATTTGTTTTTGTCCGGTATAAAGCTGAAGTGACAGATTGACAATACATGTGGGCAGGTTCTCGGTTGAATCTATATTTTTTTTTAGGAACAATAAAGCATTGGTCGAATTTTTTTATTGATTATTAGATTGACAAGTTTTAACGGCATGTCAACATGTGTTGATTTACTTCATACCTAGAAGTTAGGGAAACGTGTTCATTGCCTTTTACTATCTACATTTTTGTGTAGTGTTCAACTTATTTTTTCTTTTCTTTTTCTTTTTTTTTTTTGTAAACTGTCCGATTAAATAAGAATACTTTTTAAACAGATGTATGTTACTGAAATATGACACTCTAAGACAGTGATCACCAAACTACGACCGGCGAAGTCATTTTATCAGGCCTTCCGACAGTGTTTAAATGTTGCGTTCGTTGATAATTATTTGAAAATAAATATGTTGGTTAAATTTGTTTTTGTGCATCTTACGCCACTCATCCATGAATATAACTTGGAAAGATAAATTTTGTTTTACATCTTTTTCTCAGAGATTTCGTTCTGTCAAGCAAGTATTGAACACAATAATGATGTAATCCGAGCTTTTAAGCAAGTCCAAACTAGAGTTGCTTTATTATGATCATTTTTGACTAATATTCTTTGGAAAAGGATGAGCACCCTCATTTTCCTGCTATGGATTAAATAGTACCACTGCCGTTCTTCTACAGGGATGGGTTTGGCATTATATATCCAATGAATGTTGATATGCCATTAAATAAAACAAAAACCCCAGATCTTTAGAACTGAAGTCTCGCTCCAAATTCCTTTTTATATCATACTCTGGATACCACTTTACATATTTTGGGGGGAGTCTTACTTCTATATGCAAAGGATACAATAACGTTATTCTAAGCCTCGCTGAGAGGGTGGTGTTGTTTTTTTGCTGCACCATTAGCAATGTTTGCTGCACCTTAGAATTGGTGTCAAACTTTTAAAGTGGAGACTTAAATCTTTGTCAAAGCCGTCGATCTATTTTAATTGAGTTCTGTCCATTAGAATTGAGGTGAAACTAGGAGAGTTTCTATCGTGATTGAAATATAAAAGTTTTCTCTTAAAGGTGTTGAAAGTCACAATCCATTTTATACTCCATTGCACGAACAAATTGAGTTCAGATTATAGATTAGAGACCATTTGAAGATATTTAAAATTTCTTTTGGTAACATTATAAATGTCAAGTGTCATCAGCAAAAATGTTGACAAATGACCTATGCTACCATCTTCATAACTGTCTGTATGTCTGTACTACTATGGTTATTTCCATCTATCTATGAAGATATCGATTGGACGACCGACCGAACGATCAAACAATCGATCTATCTATCCTTTCTAACAAAAAAGTATAGGTTCTTCTTAAACAAGGTTTTGTGTGTGTGTGTGTTTTAGATTTCTTTTATCCAGCAGAGATCAACTAGATCAATCAAAGATCAACGATTTATACTACTACTAATAATAATAATAACAACAACAACAACAATAATAAAATAATAATAATAATAATAATAATAAGAAGAAGAAGAAGAAGAAGAAGAAGAAGAAGAAGAAGAAGAAGAAGAAGAAGAATCACTGAGATATAAGGAAAATCAATTGTAGAGAAATGAACAAGAAGAGGCACTGAGAAATAAAGAAGAAGAAGAAGAAGAAGAAGAAGAAGAAGAAGAAGAAGAAGAAGAAGAAGAAGAAGAAGAAGAAGAATGTCTTTATTTACCATAAATGTAATATAAATTGAAGGAATTTAAGATATAAACTAGCATTTAATATGTTGGTTGTTTTAATAAATTCTATGAATAAAGATATTCTTCTAATAGCTCTTCATTTCAATAACGAATTTGTATTCGCGCGATGGATTTTATTTTCATTTCATGTTATTTCATTCTTAGTGAAGAAAAGGAAAAACTAGAAAAAAACAATAAAAACAAGAAGACCAAGGAAACGAGGTCTGAAGTATATGAGAGGTATAACATATAAATTGTAAGAGTAGTAAGAAAAGAAAATAATTATATAATGAAAGCAAATGAAAAACAAATAACCAGGTCAAGAAATATAATAAATTACATTATAGATTTCCCACAACTATATGAATAGGAGGACAGACTGGGCTCCATAATCTTGGTTGGGCAACAAGTTTTGAGAAAGAAAACTCAAAGTTAAGCTAGCTTGAAACTGACCATGTGTCATAATCTACTCGTTGTGGAGAGGTGGCATAAATACCTATGGTTGTGACTGTTCCTTTGTCACCAAATAAATAGATATGTAAAACCTTTATATATTTATTTATCATATTATATAACAGCTGTATTCTATATTGAGCACTCTCCCAATAATACTGCGTTTGACACACCGTTCCAGTAAAAGCTGAAACAGTGACAATCCCCTACTATACACACATATACACATATATATATATATATATATATATATATATATATATGAGGAAAAGGGGGTTGGAATGAATCCGACAGAATGAGGTAAAATATATATATATATATATATATATATATAGTCATCTACAGACACGTGTTTCGACTTATCAAGTCTTTTCAGTGTGGCTTGACATTTTGGGAGCTACCTATGGCCGGGATATAACTCCGATCGATTCAGCAGCAGCTGGACAGCTTAACCGCTCGGTCATCGTCACCCAGAGATTGCGAAGGGGATTTTAACTGCTTTAATACACACACCTGTATGTATGTAAAGGCCGCCTTAGAGTGATCCATCCATTTTACAGGAGAGGGTTGCGCTTGTGTTTTAGTTGGCGGTCATCAGCTAAATAAACCCCAACTCAACCCCAGGGGGATGAGAGCATATAGTCATCCACAAACACGTGTTTCGACTTATCAATCCTCTACAGTGTGTCTAGATATTTTGTAAGCTACCTACAGCCGGGATAGAACTCTGATTGATTCAGCTTAATCGCTCGGCCATCGTCACCCACGGAATGCGAAGGGGATTTTAACTGTTTTTAATAGACGCATCTGTATGTATGTAAAGGCCGCTATAGAGTGCTCAATCCATTTTATAGGAGAACGTTGCGTTTACGCTTTAGTTGGCGGTCATCGGCGAAATCCCCCCAAATATATATATATATATATATATATATATATATATATATATATATACACATACATACACACACACACACACACACACACACACACACACATATATATATATATATATATATATATATATATATATATAAGGTGTGTCAAAAAAGTATCGAGATATTTTGTATTTTTTGACACAGCTTTTATTCTGAAAAAAAATGAACGTTCCATTCATTGTTCATTTCTATCTTTGTAAATACAGCTTCAATTTCGACACTTTTATGACACACCTGTATATATACAAGGTTTTCGGGGGAAATTTGACAGTTTCATAACGAAAAAGGAAAAGTGCTTGGTACCTACAAAATGTAATGGATTGTAAAGAAATTCACGTACAATGGATTGTAAAGAAAGGCACGGAAATTATACTACTGTCAATAAGTTTCACTTAAAATAACCGCCATTAGCGTCGATCACAGCCTCAATCTTCTCCGGAACCTGGAGCAAGCTGATGTTATAGTTTCCCTCGGAAGGATCTCAAAAACTACCATAATTCTGTCGATAAACTGGACTTTTGTAGTACTGGCACGGCGATTGGTGTCTTTCACAACAACGCCCCATACATAATAATCCATGGGGTTAAGATCTGGGGTGTTCGGAGGCCAGACATTGGGACTGGCGTAGTCGTAAAAATTCGCCGACAACCATTTTTGTCTAAATTCAATTGATATTGAGCTTTCCCCAAACTTTATTGACTTACATGCTTGTACATTCTGCTTTTATAGTGAAAAGGTAAATGGGTGAGGGGTGAGGGGAAAATTCGGATGGGATTGGTGTGTGGAGAATGGTACTTTTATTTTCATGGGGCCAGTTTATGGTGTATCGAAAACTTATCGTTCTTTTGTACTATTTGACGCCTTGTATTTTGAAATAAAATAGCGTTCGATTCATTCTTCATTTCTATCTTTGTAGATACAGCTTAAAAAAATTGGTACTTCTTGACACACCTTGAATCTGAAAAAAAAAAAGGAATAGAACGTTATTTTCTCAGAATACAAGGTGTGCCATAAATACAAAAAATCTCGGTACTTTTGACTCACCTTGCATATATACAGTGTGTCCAGAAGTCATGAAAAAGAACACCTTTTGAATTTTGAAAAACAACACCTTTAGTTATTTCAAAAACATATTCATTGATTGTGATTGTCGTGATAAATTTTCTATCTCTCTCACTTTATTATAATTATTCTCAATAACAGTGATTTGAAATCAACAAAGGTGTATTTCTGAAAACCAGGATGGTGTGTAACTTCTGGGACACCCTGTATATATTGCATATCGTTGTTTTTTTCTTATTCGGTACGTGTATATTTGTAATTTGATCCTACTGTGCAGGGGCCAAGTGGAGCTATCTCTATAGAATAGGCTGCCTTTGTTGCGTACACTTCAAGGCACATATCTGTATTATGGATAAGACTGTACACAAAGCGTGCAAATAGTGATGTCCCTGGGTAGCTGTATCCAGAGTAAGGGGCCATAATGGGCTAGTTGCATATCCAGTACCTCTTTCATGATGACCCTGCATATCGCTGCGGTTATTATTCCAATGAAGTGATATGCTCAGGAGCAGGTGTTAGAGGAGGTAAGGTGTTTAGGTCTTCTGTCCGTTTCAGATGTTTTGTGGGTTTTAGTACGATATCCTACTATATATATATATATATATATATATATATATATATATATATATATATATATATATATCAGTCTTGTTTCTCGTCTATGCTAAGCTAATAAATATCTATCTCATTGTTTATTTAAGCGATACAAACTTACGTCGAAATGTGTTTTTGCCTCTGCCGAGTCTCTTGGGCACGTGAAGTATGTTAAGACGAAGAAAGTCTATGTATGTACATTAATGTTGATAATAGTATTTAGAAAACTAAGTACTTATAGAGAAAGATATCGACATTGTCATTCAACCATGAATTAAATATCATCGTATGTTTACGGAGCGTTCGACGCCAAATACCTTTATTCTGAGATTATGGTTGTTTGTCCACAGTCCATCCTTTGCATAAACAATATCTTATGTTTATATATATATATATATATATATATATATATATATATATATATATATATATATATATATATATATATATATTGGTCTTATCACTCTTGTATATATATATATTAGTCTTATCACTCTTGCTCATGTCCTTATACATATATATGTGAGTGTTTGAATGTGTGTATAATATATATATATATATATGAATCGATCGGGTTTCCATCCCGGCTGGGGGTAACCTGCAAATGTCTAGCCACACTGAAGCTATTAAACATCAGCAATTGAAACTGGCTGTTAGAATGGTTGAACTGTCCAGCAACATACAAAATGAAGAAGTTACAACACGTAGTTTATGTGGAAGAATATGTCTCTCCAGGGCTGGGCTGGTGAGTCATCTGAAAAGATTTAACTATGTCAAATGCTATTGGCCCTCAAGTAGTATTAGATTCTTCAGAAGTCTCAGCGGTCTGAAAAGTCATCTTCGTGCTCGCAGAATCACAGGTGATTGAAAAGGAAAAAACTGGAAATCTTCTTGCTAGTGTGAGAGTTGACAGCCAACACACACACACACATATATATATATATTATATATATATATATATATATATATATATAAATATATATATAATGAATAGAGAATGAAAAAATGAGAAAAGTATTGGCATGAAAAGGTGCTCAATGCTAATAAAGCAGAGCAGATTTATAATCAATGGTAATATTATGGGTTTACACTCATTTGAAGTTTCATGGTAATCCAATAATCAGATGAGTCCAATGGCTGAGATGTTAAAAACCATCTCAACCATTTCCCGACTGGTTTTTAACATCTCAACCATTAGACTCATCTGACGATTGGATTACCATGAAACTTCAAGTTATGAGTGTAAACCCATAATATTGCCATTGATTATATATATATATATATATATATATATATATATATATATATATATATATATATATATTCAGGTGTATATGTGTTCACCTATGCCTGTTCATTTTATTTCAAAACATGTTTTGAGGATGATCGTTCATCCTAAATCCATTTGGCATTAGTCTTTGGAGATTTGTTTTCCATTTATCTTCGCATCTTTCTATTATCACCTCTATATCTAAATGCATTTTCTTTCGTTCAATAATGTTGAACACGTGGGCGTTTGAGCGAAAATTTCCAGTATTAGTTAATGATGGTCTATTTGTTTTACGGCATATCATCTCTTTTCGCTTCATTTAATGGCGAATCAAATCATTTTGATAAACGAAGGGGTCAGGTTACTTACAATACCTGGTGTTGTTTAAGATATATGTAAATCGGGCACTGATGATTATGTATAAATGAACAGTCTGATGTATTCAATAACCATTTTATATTAATGTAGCCATGATGTAAAAGATAAGACATTAGAGAGAGCAAAAAGGAGGTCGGAAAGTAATGCCTATTTATGTCCATAAGAGCAATAGATTAAACAGTATAACACCGTTGTATAGAATATTTTTTCTGTTAAGAAACTCATTCAACTCTCCTCCCCTTTCTATTTCCCTTTCTCACTTTCTCTGTCTCTCTCTCTCTCTTCCTCTCGGCCGCTCTCTCTCACTCTCTCTCTCTCTCTCTCTCTCTCTCTCTATATATATATATATATATATATATATATATATATATATAGTGTGTGTTGTAATGGTTACCTGGTTACCGTCAAAGGATATGGACACCGTGAGACGAGTTTAAGCCCTGTTCGAGGCTATTTGGAATTCTCATAGTTCTAACCCCTTGTGAAATTATGAATTCAACTATTCTTCCGCCAGCTATGGGTAAATAGTAAGGAAAGGCTGGGGTCTTTAACAATGATTAGACAACCAGTTAAGGAGAGATAGAAACTAAGATTTCAAACCTGATAGCCTACGCTTAAGAAGATATATATATAATATATATATAATATATATATATATATATATATATATATATATAATAAGTTAATCCACAGACACGTGTTTTGAGGTTTCATCTCTCATCAGTGTGGCTACACTTTAACAGCTATCGGGATCGAGACCTGAGTGAATTTTCGCCTGTCAAGTCTCTTACCCATACGACTACTAGCGGCTGTCAAATTTAGGAGAATATTTAATTGATACATTTCTAAGCGGAAATGAATTCACGAGAGACCTCTAACTTTGTAAACAAAGTGGGGGTTAGCTATACGCCAGACGGCGAATTTACAATTAAATCCCTATTTAGATAACTCAACGACCCGTTGGGTCACCCATTGAGCTAAAGAGAGATAATTGTGATCAGAAAAGAAGTGAGTTTGCAAAGCGAATTAATTTAAAAAAGAAATAGGACAGGATAATTTTTTTTTAATCATTAAAATCATTTTGTGATATTTCTAAGAAGGGGAAAGTTAGACCAAATTTAAATGAACTAATTCTTGAAATTCTATTAATTATTAATGCTGTGAAGCTAAGTTGTGTGGTGAATAAATTCATTTTTTATGTAATATAAAAAATAATCGGTGATTCTCACTTTACCACAATTTTAATTGACAAACAAAACTGTAGTGAAAAAAAGATTTTAAGTGATAAGTGAGAGAGGCTTTCTTTGTGAGTTAATTTGCAAATTACTGCTAATTAAAACGATGATGTTTCTTCCAAACATAGTTCAATTCCCACAAGTAAGGAATATTGTGGTATTTAATTTTACTCATTAAACTAAACAGGAAAAAACCCTTAGGGAAACAAACATTGATTCGCTCAGCTTTAGTAGATTATATATATATATATATATATATATATATATATATA
>CM042137.1:94960362-94967862 GCA_023376005.1 Doryteuthis pealeii | reverse complement strand
ACACTGGAAGGTAAAATTGATCCATCCTTTTTCCAATGGTATTAGTGTGAAGAATAACGCAGACAACCTCGTTCAGGATTTGAACTCGGGCGCTTGGCACATTTCCTCCTCCAAATATCGTTACGTCCCGTATTCCTCATTAATATATGTAGGTATTTACCCAACCTGTTCGCCACAAGTAGGATGAGACGCAAGTTCATAAGTATGGGTCATCCAGTGAGTATCGAACTCACTATTTAGGAGTAATCAATATGAGACTAGCTAGGTAAATCTTATACGACGATGGAATGCCCAAGTTCCTCCTTAATGAATGTATGGATATATGCGTGTAACTGTAACTATCAAAACGACACATTATAACATTATTAGAGCCTTCCATTTAAAAGATTCCTACTTTTTCATGCCTGTTCTATCTAGGGTTTTTTTTAAATACTAAACTGTTTTAGTTTCTTGCTGTTATAAAATCCCGACTGGTAAATGTACATTTATTTCAAACCAGAACTTTCTAGAGAAATTTAAATATATATTTCACGAGCAGTGTACCAAAATCTACTAACTTTCATACTTAAGAGTAGTCCATAATGATACTGATGCTTCTATTTAGATAGTGATCCATGAGGATACTGTTGCTTCTGTTTAGGAAGGATTAAAAGATTCTAATTAGCATTTCATACTTAACATTTGTCCATGATGATACTAATGCTTCTATTTAGGAAGGATAAATGCCTTATCTTCAGTGGGTAAGTCAATCACAATCTGTATTGCTGTCATTTTGAATAGACCCGCTAGCGGAGTGCAGAATACACGGACAGAGCAGCGTCTGTTATATCATTATTATCAGTTTTTCACACCAGCCTTAGCCGGTGGTTCACAGGAGGCTGAGTGACAGCAAGTCTCCCCACTCCATGATACTTTTTCATACCCACTTTAGGCGATGGTTCAGTGGAGGCTGAGTGACAGCCAGTCTCACCAGGTCTCCATAACTCTTCTGAGTATTCTGGCCGTACTTAAAAATACTGTTGTTTGGAAGGTCTTAATTCTTCCTCTGGTTTCTAATTTTCGCGGACCCTTTAAAAAAACTTGAGGACCGTTTCAATGATCTCAATTACAGTTGGTTTGACCTCGACCTTTATGTTACACAGTCTTTTTCAGTTTTTTTTTTCAAAGTGCAATTACTTGTCTATCTTTTCATTTTCTTTCATTTTCACACTGTGATCAGCCAGGACATTAAAATCCACGAGATTTTCTCCTTTTGGTTAATTAATACTCGGTTATTAGTTTTTCACACCAGCGTCAGCTGATGGTCCTTCACTGGAGTTTGACTGAAAACAAGTCTCCTCAGGTCTCAAGGACTCTCCTGTGTATTCCAGCTGATTTCAACAATGCTGTTGTCTGGATGGTCTCAATCTTCCTATGATTTCCTGTTCCACTATTCTTTTTTCTAAGCTTTTGGAGGCCGTTCCAAGTGCCTCAACTTCTATTGGTATCACTTTCACCATTATTATTATTATCATTATTATTATTATCATTATTATTATTATTATTATTATTTTATTACACTCATTGTGATTTTTTTGCACCAGCATCAACTTTTGGTCTTTCATTGGAATCTGAGAAATAGCAAATCTCATTAGGGCTCCAGGACGCTTCTGAATATTCTAGCCAATGTTAACAATGCTGTTGTCTGGATGGTCTCGATTCTTCCTTTGATTTCTTCCATTTGTTCATTTTTTTTCATTCTTTCAACCCTTATGTTTGTATTGCTATATTAACATTTAAGTTTCGCATCTTGCTTTTTTATTTGAATCAAAATAAAAATCCACATAAAAGATTAAACAACTCGAAGCCACGTTGTGAGAAGCATCCTTATTTAAAGATTAAATTATATATCTTATCTTATGGTCTATTAGTGAATTAAAATGATGGACAGATTTCTTAGGAGTCCCGCTGTTTTTATGTAGTTTTTTTTAATTTATTTTTTGTTTAATGTCACTTCTCCTGTTTGAAAAGCTCCTGGGACTAGAATAATCACCTTGTGTAAACGTCGACTTGAGAGGAGTGTTACTTCTATAGAATCACACAAAGAATTAGGAGGCAGTTAAATGAAGACTTTTCCAGACAGCATTATCTGGTGTGTTGTAAAGTTCTAAATGAAGACCCATCAAACAAATCTTAACGGTTAGATTTTGGCATCTCTTGTTTTTTGTTTTGTTCTTTTATTTCTTTCAAATTTTCTACTTCGGATTCAATTGACAGTTTAAAAACATCCTCTCGTGTATAAAATTCCCAAGACATAAGTAAATGAATAAAACATATCAAAGAACAAAACAGAATAATCTTTGTTCAAAACTTCATTCTTTTTTTTTTTTCAAGTCCTGAATATATGTAAGGGATCATACTCACTAGGGTGAGTATAAAGTTTTGCAATGTTTTGGTACATATTAGTTTGCAGCGCGTATGTCACGTGACCAAAGCAATTCAAGTCGGTGTAAGTACCCGATGTGCTTGGTAGAGTTGCGGTTGTTGTGTTGGTATACAACACAACAACCGCAACTCTACCAAGCACTGGACCCGAAAAAGAACACGGAGCACATGTATATATTAAAATATAAAGTTATATTTTCATTATTCAATTGTGTGTAGACTGAGAGTCGTCGGGAGAGAACAGCACAAACACAGGAGCTTTTGGGAGTTCTAACTGTGAGTGATGATCTGCTCAACGCAGATTTCTAAGGTTTTTTTTATAATTCTTTAACTCAACAGGCTTACGCCTCTTTGATCATGACACCAACGCAGTTTTCCTGTAGACAAACCTCCAGCCCACGCAACTTGTTTTTATTGTTTATGGGATACACCTGCACATTTTCTGTGCCTACACATTGTAAATTTACACCTGCATTTTCCGGATGTCCAAGGTCGGTTAAATGCATTCAAAGTATTTTTTTTCAGGTCCACGTTTGATACCCATTTATTTCCTGTGCCCACGCACCAGTCATTTGCACCAGGTGTCCGGGTGCAAAGTCTTCGAGCAGGCAATATATTACAGTTGGCGCGCTGACATATTTCATAATGATTCACTCTCTGTGTGATTTGAAGCCGCACATATGAATGTGCATTGTTGTCTAATTCGGTAACTTATGCTTTACAAATTGGAACTGGATCATAAAACCGTGGAAATAAGCAAAATCAGTTGTTGTGTAAAAGGTAAAGGCGCAGTTGATAACAGCACAGTAACCAGGTGGTTGAAGATATTTCGCTCAGGTTGCAAGAAGCTCGACAATCAGGCAAGGTGGGGTAGGCATAAAGCCGGTGATTCAGAGACAGTGCTCCACGCCACAGAGAATAATCCAGCGAGTAGCCCTGGAGAGTATCAGGCGAGCACAGAACTTTAGAATCCAGTGTAGTACATCACTTTTACTACCTCGACAAAAGCATAAGTAGCTACCAAATTATGTCTCATGTTACCAAAATATTCAATATTTTAATCCCCCTAATTTTAAGAAACAAATTAATTTCTTGTTTGAAATACACCCGCTCACTTAGAGCACTCGGTGGCGTCGTTCGTTACGTTATGACTGGTTCATTAGAGATTTTCGGGCCTTTCAAAATTATACCTCATTTGCCAGGTAAACCTCCCCAGAGATAAACGAAACGAAGTAATAATTGAAAAAAAAAAGCATGTTTAATTATTTAAACATTCGTATTTTTTGGTGGGGGTGTATCAGTAGCGTGTATTCCTAAGAATCAAAGTATTCATTATATAATACTTTTCCGTAGAAAATTAAATGATATATTTGTTTATTGAGTATTGACATATCTAATATATTATTGACGGCAATTGTATTATCTAGCACTTTCAGCAGATTCAGTTTATGTATATTATTGTGAAACGCACTTGAAACTTATGAGCAGATATTCAACTTTGAAAATCTGTCCCTCTGATACGCAAAATTCAATTTCTATTCTATTTCCACAGTAAAATGGCATGTTACTTCTTGATGAAATATAGAGTGAATTTCGATACTAACTTTAATCCGGAAGCATTGCAAAGCGTTCAGTTGCTGCTGGCTTTCTTTAAAGAAAATAGACCAAAATACGCGTAGGCCTTTTCAATTTTATTTCTAAAAGTAAATATATCAGGTGTTACAAAAACATTGATATCATTTTATATCTAATATATTGATCAATTCACGTTCAAACTATCTCAGATTTGAACCGCATGAGTAGAAACAACTAAAAATTGTTTATGTAATATTTGATTCTTTTCAGGTATAGAAATTCAATTCACTGGAAAAGAAAAGGCGTTGAAATATTGAGAATGAAAGTCTACACCTGCTGCTAAAATTTGAGTTAATGTCAACGAGAATTGGTCAAGTTATTAGATCGCAATATGATATCAATTTTTATGAAACACCCAATATATATGAAATTTGTAGTGCTTGGTAACCGACAGTTTATTGCCTATACGATTTTCAAACCAAAACATACATGATCTATCGATGATATTGAGGGATATTTTCATCAGGATATAGTAAACTATATTATCAATATTAGATATATATATATATAAATATATATAATATATATATAATATAATATATAATATATATAATATATATATATAATGTGTGTTGTGGTCTGTGTGTGGTGTGTGTGTGTGTGTATAAAGTAAGAAATAGCACAATTTAAAAAGATGCGATATGCTGGCATCGAAATCCGACTAGCTAAGATTCAACTTATGTACTGGTCACGTTGTCCGAATGAATGAGAACAGGCTTCCAAAGAAGATTTTATACGGGCAACTACCAAATGCTAAGCGTTCAATTGGACATCCTCTCTTACGCTACAAGGACAAATTGAAGGACAATTTGAAACGCCTCGATATTGACCTGAGTGCTTGGGAAGATCTAGCATCGGATCGGAAGGAATGGTGTAAGACCTGTTTCGGTAAACTAAAGAGCTTTGAACAAAATAGACTGAAGCATAGAGATCGGCTACGCCTAACTTAAAAAAAAAACACTTAACTCTTGCCTTGGATCATTTTGTTTTTCAGTGTGGCTTCATGGCTCGCAGCAGGGCTGGGCTCTGTCACACTTGAGGAAACATAAAATGTCTTTTGACAGCATGCACAACATGGAGGAATCAAATCACCCACTGCTGACCCTCATCTATCGTTCTCGATAGGAGAGTCCGCCATATATATATATATATATATATATATATATATATATATATATATGAATTTTGTTTCCTTAGCATTCATTTCTTACTGTAATAGTTATTGAATGATGACATCAACACAAAGCATTTGATATTTCAAATAGAAATTATAATTCAACGGTATGTACATTTACGAATTTTAAAAAATGTTTTAATTTGGGCTTGGGGCTTATTTCTAAACTCAAGCACAAGAAATAAACTCAAATGTTTTCGGAGTTTATATTAGACATTTAATTTAATTCTAAATGATTGTAATTAACTTTTACCTTACTTACAAGATCATCTCGGTTTTATTTGCTTACCCCAATTTTTTTCCCGGACAAATTTCTAGGAGATAATATCAATAGACTGAAAGAATACTTCAATGTGTTCCTGTTTCAATTGTGATTTAGGGTTGTGTTTGTTGAAATTGTTCGGTATATAAGGTGTGTGCTAGACGCCCACTCTTATTTATAGACGGGGCAATAATCATGTGACTATATTCTTGTCCAATCACTGGCTGTGCTCTGCTGTTGATATTGCTACTTACATTGACTGTTCTGGTCATACCTACACACATTACTTGGATCTTCATGGACGACGGATCATAGGATTATATCACTGGACCTTTGATACTACATAGGATTCCAAAACTTAGGACTTATTCACTTACCAAAGGATTCTATAACTCAGGACTTACTTGTTTACATTAAGTTCTTTACAACTGGCCAAGGATGGCGGCCAGATACTTAACAGTGTTAATTATACAAGTACCTGATTAAAACCAACAATTTGTTGTTCATTTCCAGATGTGGGTGTGAGTTGACATCGGTTAATTTAGTAAATTTGTAGAGAAAGAGACAAAGAGACAGAGGACAGAGAGATTCATTGAGCTTTACTGTTATCAGTCTACATAGACACTTTGATCAAATATAATGTTGTCATATATATGCACGGTAGATATTATCATATTGATATCAACAATTTCTTCAACACCTTTTCATAGTAATACACGTGTATCCAAATCTAATGAGTTGTATTACATAATTAAATAACATGGCTGCTTGTTACTTTTCCTAAATGGGGACATTGTTCCATTATACATATTTAGCATGATATCTAAATAGTCTGCTATTTTAAAATTCGTTTGGAGATCTAGTTTAAATTCGAACTTATTGAATAACCAATGTGTTATAGGTGATACACCCTATAAGACTAATGGAATGCGCCGACGGGTTACTATAAGTAACAGGGACACTTGTGGCTTGAGAGTAAGCCAATGCGAGTAAGCCAATAACTCTATTTGTCGGACGTGATTTCCACCTATCTCTATTGTATTTGTCTACTTTCTGTTAATACATTTTACTACATTTGTTACCCGTCGTTTTGTTCTTATTTGACCCCTTAAAACCTCACAACACAATATAACTTCTTTTAAATACATTACCCTTTCTACTATGTTTATTAAGTAAAACGCTATTCTGTCTTTAACTTTCTGCTGCCCCACACCCGTGTAGCGGCCCAGTTTGGGTTCTGCTTTAAATTATGCGTACGTTATGGTGCCACCTGGGTTTGGAAACCCCGCCCGATTTAAAGGGTGGTGACCCGACCGAATTAAAGCGTATGTCCCTTCCTGCTGTTCACCGCATAAAGGGGTAGCGGTAGCCGTAGAAATAAACCCCCAGTCCTCATGGGTTTAGTAGTAAGGTTGAGACGGCGCATTGGATTATATGCCAGCAACAGAAACCAGGTCCGTTTCCCGATTCATTTATTACTTCTCTTATGATGGTATTCGGGATTTCGCGGTTCACTAAAATATGGACAAACTCTGTCTCCCTAGTCAAACTCAGAGGGACAAATCAGGAATGCGGGCTGTCGTTGCTATGCTGGATTTGTATTTATTGGCGAGGCAGTGGCGATAGAATATAGGATTGCGAGAAATGAAATGGCTGGGGGATTTAGGTCGTAGAATAGGAAAACGATAGAAATAGGCAAATCAATTTTATAAAAATAAAATGTGTAAACAGTTGTTTTTTTATGCTAATATTTTTGGACCACGGTGGGACTAGTTTTTGTAATAAAAGTACGGTTTCTCCAATACTTTTAGTCAGATTCTTGCCCAGATGAGCTACTAAGCGAAAGTATTAGTAGATATATCCGACTCGTTAGGATTTAGGATTAACAATGTCATAGCCTAGCTCGTTACTCACTACAAATGTCTGTATCTCTGTCTGCCTGTCTCCGCCCTCTCTCTCTCTCTCTCTCTCACACTCTCTCTCTCTCTCTCTCTCTCTCTCTCTC
>CM042137.1:94912862-94955362 GCA_023376005.1 Doryteuthis pealeii | reverse complement strand
TTGCCATGTATCCTTGTGTAAAAGACCTGTAGACTCTTTTTGTTGGTTTCGTGCGTGTTCAAGCCTTGCTCTCGTACAAAATCATCGATGCAACGGTGGCAAAGGTCAACATTACCTTTGCCATTCTTGAGAGTCTTAACATCTGTTGTATACCCCGTATAAGACATCGTATATATAACTTATATATAACTTATTACTTGTTACATTCTGCTTACTCCGTCTAACTTGGCCACCATCGTCTTCAGGCTGACTTCTAAGGGTTGATTCTTTTTTCTTGTTGGAGTGGTCATTTCCTGTTTTTAATAATCAATTAATAAGACTTGGTTGGTTCCTGATAAAGCGTTATTTCACATCCCAGCCCATATTGATTCCGCCGTGGGGGAGATGCCGACCGCTGGAGCGAGTGAATTCGAGTCACCTCACTCTGAAATCTGCGGTTCATCTGAAGCTAAACCTATCTCAGCCTAATTGCGTCTACCGGAAAGTGATTTCGGGTTATCATCAGGTCAACCATAACCCTAAAGGCTATGAAATTTCCAACCCTTCGATTATAAATCTAACGGCTCCTGATTTAAATATTTTAACTACTGGTATGTTCATAAATCATAAGCGGATTATGAATCATGTAACATTTCCACATTTTCTGAAGTTTCTTTCTAATTCATGTCGATGTTCATGTCTCACTCACAAAGTCATCAATTCAACAGTGGGAACAGTTAACCATCTCGAACCTCTCTCCAAGCAGATGTGTCTCTCTAGATGTAAATAATGCCATCATTTTTTACAGGAACTATGCTAGTGAAAATATAATTTCAGCAAAACTCTGAACAAAGACAAAGGAAATATGACAGAAATTTAAAAAAAAACAAACTGTAGTTCCAACATTTATTAGTTCAGTAAGATTTTTACTCCAATGACTTATCACAAGAATTAATCATTTTGATGAAAGTACAAAAAGAGACGAAAGAAATAAAAATCTAAAATTAAGAAAATGAAAACAACTAAAAACCTGATGAAGATAAAGTCAAGAGATACAAACAACATTAGGAACGGAAATTAAAAGCGCGAGTCGTTAATTTTTCCCTTTTCGCTTTTATTTCAACAAGACAAAGAGTCTTTGTCGCTGGAAAATGCGACTAGAAGTGTTGATGGTGCGACAAGATAAGATCTGACACGAATTTATTAAAAAGGAAAACAAAGAAACTCATTTAAAAGCCGAAGAGAAAGATAAGAACATCAGTTTGAATTTTCGTGCGGCTTTGCAAATTCCAACCACTTATCACATGACTATTAAAATCAGTCACCATTTGACACATTCAATGTATTGATGTATACCTACACGCATAACACCATTCACAAACTCGCACACATACTCACACATAGGTATAAACACGCACGCACACATTATCTACTCCCTCTTTCTCTCTCTCTCTCTCTCTCTCTCTCTCTCTCTCTCTCTCACACACACACACACTCAGGCATAGACACACACACATTCTCTCTCTCTCTCTCTCTCTCTCTCTCTCTCTCTCTCTCTCTCTCCCAAACACACATACACACTCAGGCATAGACACACATATGTTCTCTCTCTTTCTCTCTCTCTCTCTCTCTCTCTCTCTCTCTCTCCAAAACACACATACACACTCAGGCATAGACATCTCTCTCTCTCTCTCTCTCTCTCTCTCTCTCAAACACACATACACACTCAGGCATAGACACACACATATGCTCTCTCTCTTTCTCTTTCTCTTTTCTCTCTCTCTCTCTCTCTCTCTCTCTCTCTCTCTCTCTCTCTCTCTCTCTCTCCAAACACACATACACACTCAGGCATAGACAAACACATCTCTCTCTCTCTCTCTCTATCTCTCTCTCTCTCTCTCTTCTCTCTCTCTCTCTCAAACACACATACACACTCAGGCATAGACACACATATACTCTCTCTCTCTTTATCTCTCTCTCTCCACACACGCGCACGCATATCCTTGCATAGACACACAGGTGTAAGTATATAAATATCTATGCGATTGAATCAATAACTGTACATGGATTAATATATGAATTTCCAGCTTCATTTTCCACTGAATAAAGTTTGATCGAAATAATAATTGCCATATGATTAAGTATATTGAAAAATATTTTGTTGGGAAATGAATATTTATTGTATAAAACGTTTTTCCTCATTAAGCGACTGAAATATGATTGATAAACATTTTTAAATATTGTTGCATTTAAAATGTATGTATAGAATAGGCGGGGACTTCGGGTAATGTGTTTTAAAATGTCGTTCTACAACATTAAAAGTATTGTCAATAATGTTTTCTCAACAGCCTTATTTTCGATTGTACGACTGATAACGGAAACTTGATATTGATGTGACATAATGAATAGGGATAGCCTATCATTTTTTTAATGTAGTGTAAAGATTCAAATTTAACATTTAACAGTGAGAATTCATGGCTATATACAGATAATTTCAGATAAAGATGGCAGACAGGCTTTACGTACAGGTTGACCTGTAACGGGATTCGCTGATTTTTTGGTCGGGCAACACATGGGAATATATTGATAGTCGCCTATAATCGGCGTCTTCAGGCGCATAATAGTGTCTGTGCTATTCTTCACTCTTGCGCGGGAATTTGGTTTTCTTTGCTTTGCTTTGCTTTACGGCATATCAACTTCAGTGGGTCATTTAATGCCGACAAGGTTTTGAAATAGATTTATTTTAATGGATACTCATTTATTTTATAAACTCATGTTTTTGTATTTAATCCATAGATGGGATCCTAACAGGTACTACCACTCCGGGTCAGAGTGGACCTGGGAGCAATGGTGATGAAAGGATGCTCCACATTTCCCAAATGTCGAGAACTGGAACCTCGCCATCAGATAGAGTTTAACGTAATTCCCAGGACATGAAGACCCCCAGTCACCGCCTTCTAGCACCCATATGATAAAAAGGGTTGGGGCTTGATATAAGGGAAATAGGGTTGGGGTAATCATATAGGTGCTAGGGATTGACATGACCAGCCGATTGATCAGAGGTGGCCTCTCAGACCACCCGTCTAGCCTAAGTTAGGGTCTAAGTGAAGTGTTGCATATCATGGATTGCTCATCAACCAGGATTCCGTCCTTAAGCATCACTGTTTACCACCCATAGCCAACAGGTGGCTCGATTTGGGGGAGTCTTACTCATCTGAAGAGGTGCAATCGATGTATTCTAAAGCGCCGTGGATTAGAGTTGGTTGTTTGGTTGGTTGGATTTTACACATATTTTAAAATATTTTTGACCCAATTTACCATAGATGGAACCCTAACAGTTACTACAACGCCGAATCAGAGTGGACATGGGAATAATGGCAATGAAGACTTACTCCACACTCCCCATAGCTTTGAAATGGAACCTCAGCATCAGTTGCAATTTAGCGTCATAAACAGGACTATAAGACCCTTAGCCAAAGCCTTCAGGTACATATATGATAAAAAGGGTGAGTAGTTTGCCACAAAAGAAACAGGGTTGGGACAATCATATAGGTGATAGGGCTTGACATGACCAGCCGATTGATGAGAGGGATCCTATCCGACCACCTGTCTAGCTTCAATAGTAGTTGAAGTTGGGTATCGGAAAACAAAATGTGTACGCAAAAAAAGGTTTAAGTCTTCATGATCCTAATTTGATTAACAAGAATTAAGATGGAAACGGAAATAAACAACAACCGATATAACCCGATAAGATGAAGGTGTCATCAACAACCGACGTGAACACAAGAGCAGCAGAGAAGATAAAAGATCATAGCTGCCTGAGAAAATAATGAGAAGTATTTAACATTGTGGCCAGCGTTGGAATTAAACTTCTGCTCTTTGTCTAAAAATCTGTATCGTATCTTACTTAGTGTTTAAAAATGTCATACCTCCTGTAGACTCTCTCTAATATATATATATATATATATATATATATATATATATATATATATATATATATATCATAGATAATATGGATGCTATATATATATATATATAATATATATATATATATATAATATATCATAGATAATATGCTATATTTATAAGTAAATAGATTTGAGTCCGAAATATCAAAATAATACTTATCAAGCCTCAGAATTTATTAAGGTTTTCGACAATACCAGCTGTTCCATTATCAGTCATACTGTTCATAAGACATCAATGTGTGTTTGATTTAAGCGAAACAATAATCTGTTACTTTTGGGCAACGGTATTGTACAATATATTTCGGAGAATCGTCGCCGACTATATCAATCATTTCCTGATAGATATAAGAGAATTTAAAAATCTGCCCTACTTTCGTGTACGAAAATTTTATTTTTTAAAGATTTTGACACATATCGTGGCATTTTATTGCTGCAATTTATCTTGCATAAAAGAGAGGCTTTCATAATCTTATGGTGTGTTGTGTTACGAACCTTCTTTAAGAGGTGTGGCATTCTTTCCAAAATAACTCTATAGTAGTTTTTTTTTTACGTGGTAACCCTGAATTAGAAAAAATTGAACACCAATCACTTTGTTTAATTGTCAAACAACAGCTTTATTATTGCCATTGAAAATCGTTTGTAGTAACTGTCACTTCAAAGAGAGAGAGAGAAGGAGGAAACCGCGTAAGTGTCAAGTCAGAAAAAAAGAAAGAAAGAAAGAAAGAAAGAAAGAAAGAAAGAAAGAAAGTGAAGAGACATTGAGCACTAAAACAGTAAGAAAGACATTGCGTCATTAGTAAGATGGAAGCTTGGAGAAAACGTTCTTATATATTTTCTTTGAGGAAGCGAATATTGTATCCTTGATATTATTTATACAGTGAAAACATGAAAATATATTTTGTTAATATAATGTAGACGTTAACGTTTCAATAGTTATGCACATATCAAATATTTATCTAAAATCAAATATTTACCAAATATGTATCTCCAATCTTCTTTTGGACAAAACAAATATCGACCGTTGATGTTAGTTTTTTTTTATTTTCTCGTATTACTTAATAAACAAAAACTAACTGATTGTGTATATATTAAAGATACAGACTGAGATACATTGCATTTATTAGAGGATTGTTAACATTTTCCCGATTCAATCAAAAATGGAACGTCTGGGTCATGTGACATTCCATTGGCGAGTAGTCCTTTCCTGCAAAACTCTCCAGTCTGGAGTATTATTTGTAACTCTTGAAATATCCTACTTGTACATTTAAGATAAACGGCCTCTCATATGGAGATCAAATCAAACAGTGCTCCTAGTTTGAACAGAGTTCTGTCATCAACGTTTTGATGGCTGAGAACTGGAAACGATGTGAAATAACAGAGGAATGTACGATGTCTACGGAGAAGAATGTTTTAGAAAATAGGCCAGTTATCAAACACGGTTTTGCCACAATGAGCATGAGTTGAAAATACATACTCTCACATTTGAACACTGGCTTTCCGGCAAATAAAGAACAATTCTGGACAGGATAGTCAATAAAGTAAATTCTGCTGATAGTCTTCTGAGACATGAAAGGATGCATCAGTGCTTCCTATTACCAATTCGTTAAGCAAAACTCTCCTTATTTATAGAATGAACATTGTAGATAGACGTGAAGGAATAAACTGGGCTAAGGAATAGGGAATGTTCAATTCAATTGAGAAAATACAAACGCAATCCCCGAAAGATAGAGAGATAGATTGATATATAGAAACTAACTGGGTTAAGTTAAGAGGGTATCTTTAATTCTATTGGGATTGGTTGATATACGAATGCAATCTCAAATAACTAGATATAGGAAATAACTGCAATAAGTAAAATTACCTATTCAATTTATATATATATATATATATATATATATATATATATATATGTGTGTGTGTGTGTGTGTGTGTGTGTATATATATATATATATATATATAGAGATAGAGAGATAGATAGATAGATATAGAGAGAGAGAGAGATAGATAGGAATATATACAAATGCTATCTAAAATAGATTCATGGATAGATAGATGGATCAGAGATAAGTGAAATAATTAAAAGGGAAATATTCAATTCAATCAAGATTGATTGATATACAAATGTAATCTCAAATACATAGATAGATAAATAGATAGTTATATAGGAAGTAACTGTAATAAGTAAAATATGCATATTCAATCGAGAGATAGATAAATAGATAAATAGATATGAAAAAAATTGAATAAGTAAATGATACATATTCAATTTCATATCGATCAATATACATATGCAATTTCAGATAGATACATTGATAGATATTGTGAACTTGACCGAGATATTAGGCGGAATAAGATAGAAAGAAGAATTAAGTGTAAAAGCTGCGCTCTAACGGAAGAGATAGTAGAGGTGTAAAGCTGTATCGAGTACAAAGATTTAAGTCAAAGATCTGAACTATCAACAAATGCAAAATACGTGCCACTGAAATAAACAAATAAGTATGAACACGCACAAAAAAATAATCCGCGCATTCGAATAAAACCGAGAAATAAAGATAAACGAATTAATACAATCTATGTGGCACTTTATAAACAAAGAACAAAGGAAGACAAAAAATAAAACAAAACCCAAAAAGTAATTTGCCGATCTGTTGTACGTGACGTCAGAAGAGGGCTTAGTCGAATGGCATACGTGTAAGTCACGACGATCTTGCTTCGTTTTTTTGTTTGTGTTTTTTTTTTGTTTTTTTTTTTTTGGTCTATCATTCTTGAGAGCCTCGCTTTGACTTTATATGCCTCGTTTAACGACGTAGAAGTTGTAGTAAAAAAAAAAAGGAGGTGGCTGCTCTACAGATGACGCGGTAGATGGTGTTATTGGTATACGGGTCTTGAGGAGTTGAAATAATTATGTTAGTATTGTTCTCAATGAAGTTGTTTTTGTTGTTGTTTTTGTTGTTGTTGTTGGTGGTGGTGGTGGTCGTGGTGTATGGCGGTGGTGGAGACTTTTTAATGCTGATCAAGAAAAATGTTCAAGACTATCGGAGAGAGAAAAGAGGAATGTTTTGCCGACAATTTCATGACGAGGGTGATGATGATGGCCGCGTAAAGTAAGTTGATGATGGTGATGATGATGGCAGTTCTCGACGATGCCGATGTGAAGGAGTTTATCGGTAGTGTTTCTAGAACGGTATGTTATTTTGATGATGATGATGATGATGATGATGCTCATTGTTGAAAAAAGTGTTAAAGAAGATAATAAAGACAAGAGTAACAATGAGACAGAGCTTATGATATACACATCATAGTAAATTCGAGAAGAGGTCATTTTTAAACACATTTTCTAAACGCATTTAAGATCTATTTAAACCGTTGATAAGACCATAACAAGTACTACCGCACCGAGTTTGTGTGGAACTAGGAATAATGCCAACGAAAAAACACGTTACATTTTGCAGAGCTCTAGAATTAGACCCTCACAACTAGATGCAGTTTAACGCCATCCCTTGACACTAAAACCCTCAACCATCTCATTCGAACGCATATATGATAAAATGATTGAGTGTCTGCAAGAGCAATAGGCTCGGGAAAATTATATGGGTGCTAGAGCATGACATGACCAGCCAATTAATCTGAGGAGGCATTTCCAACATACCGTCCATCCCAACTAAGAGCAAAGTGGACTGTTGTATGTCGTGGTCTGCTCAGCTGCTAAAATTATGTCCTTAAACATCGAGAGTCGCCACCCACAACCAACCGGTGGTCCCATTGAGGGGGTCTTATAATGAACGGTAATGGAACAGGTGATAGATCTAATGATATTATATATACACTTCTCTCTCTCTCTCTCCCTCCCTCTCTCTCTCTCTCTCTCTCTATATATATATATATATATATACATATATATATATATATATATATATATATATATATAAGAATGGATATAAAGTAACCTACTCGAGTTTCATCATCTGAATCGTCAGGGTTACATCCGCTGAATTAATCGAGTTTTTGATTAATATCAGTTGGTACCACGTATGTCTGATATTAATCGAAAATTCGATTAATTCAGCGGATGTAACCCTGACGATTCAGATGATGAAACTTGAGCAGGTTACTTTATATCCATTTCTTAAATAAAGTTTGCTCTACATTGTATTGAGCCCTTTGTATTTGTTTTTTCACGGTCTTAACTCCTGGATACTGTGCGCTCCCAACGATCGTATCCGTACCCACCGGTAAGCCACTACTCATATATATATATATATATATATATATATATATATATATATAGCTAGCTATCGCAGTTTTTTCATAATCAGAAGAAGATAGGAAACGTTTTTCTTTTGTGAATTGCACAAGATGGTCTTGATATAATGCACATCAGATCATATCCTATTTTTTTAGAACTTAAGACATTATGTACCTATATAAATGCTCACAATATCTTTCTGTCTTTAAGCTGTTGCTATTCAAAACGGTCTCCAACTGTAGCAATGTATTCACTTCTCCTTAGAAATGTATTGTAAAATCCAGTTTGGTCAAATTCCTTCGGTAACTCCATAGTGTAGCATCTGCTTTCGACTCTCATCCACAAGTCGGTCTTAGTTTTCGTCTTTTTTTGTATTTTATCATTTTATACTTTTTATTACAATATTTTATTTGTTTTACTTATTATATATTTTATACTCTTAAGTTTTTAATTTACTAATCCCCACATAATACATAAATTCAGTCGGGCTATCACATGCATTGGACCAATATCCCCGTGAAATGTATGAATAATAATAATAATAATAATAATAATAATAATAATAATAATAATAATACCTTTGGGAAATATATGAATCTCCAATCTCCTCGCTATGGGTTAAACATTGCCACTACTGTTCTTAGTCAAGGATGGCTTTGAAATCAAATAATCCAAGAAGGTTGATATGCTATAAACACTGAAATAAACCCAAATGTAGTGGTTTAAAAACATCACGTTTCCATTAATAATTTCGGGGATACGGGTATATGATTACTTTGAGACTCATAAATTAGATAAGCGAATGAGCGTTTTCTGTCCTATAAAAAGTCATATGGATTCATTTTAGACAACGGGTGGGGTTTCCGTGGCGTAGTGCCTAATGTGGTAGATTGCGAGATAATAGTAAGCGAGTTCGAACTCCAGTCATGCTATAATACCCTTAGGTAAGGCCTGAAACCCCTCATCCCTGTGTTATGGATTGAATATGTTACTATTGTTCTTCTACAAGGATGGATTTGTCATTAAATAACCTACAAAGTTTTATATGCCGTTAAACTAAGAAACCATTTTATACAGCGATCTTTTTGTGTGGATGCGATTTCCTTGGAAGGTAATGTTACGAAGAGTGGAGTAACCATAGTAACAAGAGAAGTAGAACAAAATAAATCACTCCCAAATAAAACATCAACAACCGTCAGAGACGGAGAGAGAAAAAATCACCTTAGCTCATATCTGAAGTAGGTAGAAGCAGTCTTTCAACAGATTGCCGATGTTGCAAACCTGGTTCGGAAATCCGGAACCACGGTCTATTAGTCGAGGATCACTGTAGTTCTATGAGCACGATCAACGTGATATAAATAGAATGGTAAAAAAACACAAAAAACAACAAAAAAACAAACCAGAGTGATCTTTATATCAAAACAAGCCCCTTATATAATACGGAAATATGTGACTCATGCGGTCAACACGTGACCTTTAATGCAAATAATCAGGTAATAAATATGACCAAAATTAATGCGGGCACTTCTAAACCCTCACTCGCTCTACCCGAACTCACTGGAAGCTAGAAACCAGTACGTTTTTTGACAGTCTCACTTTTAAGATAAAGACGGACTTTTCAAAGAAAGAAAGTACCAAAAACTATATAATAGTGATAATATCTATATAGTGATATCCAAATCGCTACTGAATTCTAAAACTTTGGATGAGAACATCACTGTGAACCACCCTGTCGGCTGGGGTGTAAGAATAGACCGACTGAACCTCTACAGAGGGGTAAAACTCCCCCCTTTGGGGCCACCTTTGGCCGTGGGTGGTGAACAGTGATGCTTGAGGAACCCAGATGGCTGAACAGTCCATGACATGCATCACTCCACATAGACCCTAACTTAGGCTAGACGGTCGGAGAGGCCCCCTCCGATCAATCGGTTGGTCACGTCAAGCCCTAGCAACTATATGATTGCCCCAACCCTATTGCTCTTGTAGCAAACCCCAACCCTTTTTATCATATGAGTGCTAGAAGGCGGTGGCTGGGGATCTTCATGTCCTGGGAATGACGTTAAACTCTAAGTGATGGTGTTCCAGTTCTGGAGGTCTGGAGAATGTGAAGCCCTCCTATATCACCATTGCACCCTATTCCACTCTGACCCTGAGTGGTAGTACCTGTTAGGGTCCCATCTATGTGTTAAATAGAAAAATGTGTTTATAAAAATTTGATTATCCATTAAGAATGAATTTATTTCAAAACTTTGTCGTCATCAAATGGCCACTGGGGTTGATATGTCGTAAAACCAAACCAAACCAAACCAATCACTGTGAACCTTGCATAATGAATAGACAAAAGAAAAACCTAATATAAGACGGTAAAGGGGTTGGAAGTGTTTTGATATTTAATGTAATATTCAGTCAGGAAGATGGTGGTAAAACAGAAAATATCACCTTAAAAACGTTTCTTATTTTCTCAAGAAAATTTGGAAAAGCACAAAAATATTTTCACTTTTTCGTTCCTGGTGTTCTTTTACTTACTGAAGTTTTATTTATTTGAATCTTAGCGAATTTGTGCTAACGCAAAGTAACTGCAACCATGTAAGCTTTTGCGCATGCACCACCGATTGTGAACCTAGCCCTTTTCTTGTATTTCTTTCAATTCCTTTTCATTTTCTCCAATTTCACGTGGTTTTTAACCGTGATATTATCTTTTGTCTCCTACACACACACGCGCGCGCGTGCGTGCATGCACGCAGACACACTTTCTTTCTTTCTTTCTTTCTTTCTTTCTTTCTTTGGTCCATTTTTCATAATTTTGTCAATTTTTCTTTCCTTGGTTTATTATATCTTTACTTTTTTTCCTGTCGTTTATTCGTTTTTAAAAAAAACACTTCTTTTACTTTTTATTTAAACTTATTCCATTTTTCTCGATAGTTCTTATTTTGCTTCTTTGTTCAATATTTCTCTGTTTAATTTTCTGCAATTTTTTTCCTTTTTGTAATTTTTCTGCTTTTTTCCGCTTTCTTTCCGTAATTTTTCCTTTCTGTAATTAGTCCTTTTTTTTATTTTTTCATCCTTCTTTTCCTTCTGTTAATATGGTAATCCTATTTCCCCCCTCTCTCTCTCTCTCTCTCTCTCTCTCTCTCTCTCTCTCTCTCTCTCTCTCTGTTCAGATTTTTATTCGGTCTCATCATTAATGCTTACTTTTTCTCTTTAGCTCACCCACTCACTTTATCTTATTTAATCTATCTCTCGCTTTGCTTCCTTTATTTTATCATGTTTATTTACAGTCAAGCTTTTCAGCTTCTTTCATTACGTGTATTTTATTTCTGTGTCTCATCTTGATGATTAACAAGGTTACCTGAGTATAGCTAAATCGCAAATGAAGTGAAATTGTTAGATGATATTTAATTACCTTCCATCGGGGACAATTTAGACACAGGGTCATTTTAACGAGGAGAACCAGTAGCACAGCGGATAGGCAAGGCCGAAACTAGTCCGGGTTTTCATTTCTCTGTCCTGACTTAATTATCTTAAAACAGCTCTATCACTTATTTTTCTTTCATTCCCCCCCTCTCTCTTTCTCTCTGTTTTACTCTTTTTCTCACTTACTTCCATTTTCTCTTTCTTTCTCTCTTTCCCTTTGTCTCTATTTCTTTCGTTTCTATCTATCCTTTTCCATTCTCTTTCTCTTTTCCTATTTATCTATCTATTACTTTTTTCACCTCTAGCTATCTCTTTTTCTTTTACCTCTGTCTATCTTTTTCTTTCTCTCTTTCTTTCTTTTTCTCTCACTTTCTTATATCTTCCTCTCTCTCTCTCTCTCTCTCTTCTCTCTCTCTCTCTCTCTCTCTCTCTCTCTCTCCCGTTATCTCTGTATTTATCTTTCTTAGTTTGTATTACCCCGTTATATCTGTATTTATCACTTTCCTTTTCTCTGGTTTCTCCTTTCTCCCTCACTTATTTTTCAATTATTCTGCTTTAACCCATCTTACATACCCCCCTCTCTCTCTCTCTCTCTCTCTCTCTCTCTCTCTCTCTCTCTCTCTCTCTCTCTTTGTCTGTAGAGTTCTGCAATATAACACCTTTCTTTCCCACTTTATTTATTTTCTATTTATCGTTCTTTCTGTTGTTTTTATTTGTATTTTTAATCTATCTATCTATCTATCTATCTATCTATCTATCTCTTTCAGTTTGGCTTTTTATCCTATCTGTTCTTTTTCATCGGATCATTTTTGTACAGTCTGTTCACGTAATTTTTATTGACTCTCATCTTTCTGTTATCATTCAAATCATAATAAAACTGCTTCACCATTCTATAATAAAAAAAGAAAAGAAAAAAGAAATGTCGGTTGGACAATAAAAACAAATATATTATTCAATATTTCCTATATTTTGCGGTTATGGATTTTTATTTGCTTATTTTATTGCTGATCTCTTTTTTTTTTAGCAAGTATTAACTTTGAAAAAAAAAAGTTAAGAAGACTTATCTTTTTTTTTTAAACAAATGACTCTGAGATGTCTCTATAATCTTTTTTTCGTTTTACCAGTAAGGAATGGGAAGGAAGGATAGGACTTGGTGGCATAGATGATTTGCATATGATTAAACGAAAGAATAAAAAAAAATCAAAATAAAAACAAAAAGAATCTTCTGATGTTGGTTTCTGTCCAAAGATACAAAAAAAAAAAAAAAAAGATAAAAAAAGGATATCAAGTCAGGAATTACAGATAAGAAAAAGAACCGAAAATCTGACAGCTCAAATACAATCCAACATACCGGAGATACTCGTGTATGACTCGACTTTAAAGACTTAATTTTCAGGCAAAAGCTGGCGTTGAGTAATGAGTATTACTTCTATTAGCAAAATAAAAAACGCTCTCTGGGCTACATAAAATAAATATTGCCTGAGGGGATGGGACTTGAAAATTTAATATTTGTATCATAAGAGTTTGTATCATAAGTAAAGTAAAATCATCAAATTTATTAAAGGAGTAAAAAATAAAATAAATTCATTAAAGGAGTAAAAAATTTTAAAAAATGAAATGGAAACTTAGTTTTGATAACTTTAAATATATATTAACATAAAACAAACTATATATAGATAGATAATACAAGGTATGTATTTATTAAAACTTGTTTAAAAAACCAATGCGGACTGTCTAATACTGCATGCTCAAATTTTGAGTATATTTATTCTATGTTATGACGATTTTAGGTAGTGTGACGTAAACAGTGACGTAGTTTTTGTTACAGACAAAAGTCGGATGCTAATCTTCAGTATTAATAGAGATATGGTTATAACTTGAAGAATTAGAAGCAACCAAAAGTCGAGGTATACAGAACGATGAACTGTGCACATGTATATGCCGTAAGGTTCGCCTTTAACTGAATGCCTACAAATCCATCGATGTCCTTGTTATGATACTAAACTAGATCGGATATCCAAAGTCTTGGAGTTTTAGATATTTACCAACCCTCCGCACGAGCAGGATGCGACATAAGGTAATTTTTTTAACCAGAGTAATAACAGGTTTGAATTCAGAGTTTTCCTTTCCCTAGACTGATTACCTAACCATGGTTAAAGAGCTCAGTCTGACCCGCTATCTACCAATAGGTTGAGGGAGAATTGGATTCATACATTTCCCAAGGGTATTAACTCTGTGTGAAATGCAAACAGCTTCGTCCAGGAATTGAACTCGGGTCGACGAGTCCATTTACTAAGACTCTAACCATTAGACTACGCGCCTCCTATCGCGTGTATATGCCATAAGATTCGCCTTTAACTGAATATCTATAAATATTTCTATGTCCTTATTATGATATTAAACTAAACTGATAGACAAAGCCCCCCCCCACTCCCCGCACGAGAAGGGTGTGAAAGAGGGTAAATTTCTTTAGCAGAAAGGTTTGAATTCAGAGTTTTCTTTCTTCTAGACTGGTTGTTTAACCAAGGTTAAAGAGCCCTGTCTGCTCTACTATTTACCCATAGTTGCAGGGGTATTGTTGAATTCTTACCTTTTCAAAGCGTATTAGTGCTATGTGAAATGCAAACTGCCTCGCCCAGGATGTGAACTCGTCTCGTCGTGCCCGTTTCCTACGACGTAAACCATTACACGACCACGCGCAAGTTCCGAAAATTTAGTGAGTGGGAAATATCCTTTCATTGGCATTAACCCCAGATCCACTCTGGTCCTAAGTGATTGTAGCTGTTCGAGTCCCGATCTGTTGGTCAAATGTACATAGCCAACACCTTGACCACGAGTAGGAATTGACAAAAAGTTAATTTTTAAGCGGGTGTTATGGTTTCAATTCCGAGCTTTTCTTCTCCTAGAATAGTTGACACGACCCGGTTAAAGAGCCAAGTCTGTCCTACAGCTGAAGGGAGAACAGATGAATGCATATATTTCCCAAAGGTTCCAGCTCAACGTAAAACAGACATGGTCTAAGATTTGAAATAGGGTTATCGTGTCCATTTTCTCCGATGATAACCATTACAGAACTAATATATATATATATATATATATATATATATATATATATATATATATATATAGGGTGGCCTAGAGGTCACTGAGGGATTTTGAACTTGAATAGCTTCTTTATTTTTGAAGGTACCTTAATGGACTGTTAACATAATATGACGAAGACCATGGTAATTTGTTTGCAAAAAATAAAAATAAAAGAGAATTTATTTATGAAAAATAACATCTCTTAAATGGTTTCCATTTTCAGCATCACAAATTCGTGCCCTTTCCAAAACATTATCCATGACGAATTGCAGGATCCCTCGATTACGATTTAATTCCCTGACTTCATTCCTGATGTTCTCCTTCAATTCTTATAGAGTGAGGTTTGTTGATGTAAACCTTTTCCTTGAGATATCCCCACAAGAAAAAGGTAGGGATAGTCAAGTATGGGGAACGTGAAGGCCAGTTGACATTGCCGTTGCAAGCGATAATCTTGTCGCCAAAGCATTACTTCAGCAACTGCATGGTCTCTCTAGCCGTATGTGTTGTTGTTCCATCTTGTTGGAACTATACTTCAGGCCTATTTTGTGATCTTGGAAGCAGGAAGTCTTCAATCATGGTACGGTAGCGTATTCCAGTCACAGTGACAGCAATTCCGTCTTCATCCTCAAAGAAATAGGGTCCGATAATCTCCTCCGCCGTCATTGCACACCATACCGTGCACTTTGTGGGATGTAACTGCCTTTGGTGAATCGCCATCGCATTTTCAGAGCCCCAAATTCGGCAATTTTGGGTGGTAACGAATCCCTTTAAATAAAAATGTGCGTCATCTGACATCATCAGATTTCTCAGAAAAGTTGGGTCATTGCGAACAAATTCTTGAATTGTGACCGCATATTGAATCATAGGTTGATAATCCTGGTGTTTTAAGTATTGAACCAGCTGCACATTTTAAGGAAAACAGTTTTAAGCTGTGCAGAATATTTTGAAGAGAATTTCAGGATATCCCAAGTTGTGTGGAACGTCGTCGATTTGATGTTTCAGGATTCTGCCTAACATCTTCCCTCACTCTTTCGCTGGTTTCCTTTGTTGTGACACTGTGGGGTCTCCCAGCTCGCGAAAGATCCCTTACTGCTCCTTGCTGTTCAAAATGACGAACGATGCTTCGAATTGTGTTGTCACTTTGACCATCTCTCACTTGGAAATGCCGTCGATAGGCTCTTTGTGTTAAAATAATTGACCCCCGATTTTGATAAATCAATTTTACAATTTGGGTACGTTATCCGACGCTATACTTATTTAAGATTAATTTCCATGTATTTTCTATACATTATCTGAAATAGAAAGACAAAATAATTAATAATGGTAAGATGTCAGCATGTGGCAGCCCATCAGTGACTTCTTGGCCAGACTGTATGTGTATATATATATATATATCAAAACCTCCTTACGAACCGTATGAGACACAAAGTAGATTTCTTAGGCGGGGTTTAACAGTTTTGAATTCAGAGTCCCCCTTCTCCTAGACTGGTTACCTTGCCATGGTTAAAGGGCCCAGTCTGACTTAATGTTTAACACATAACTGGAGGGATGCATACCATTCCCAAGGGTATTAGCGCTATGTGAAATGCAAACAGACCCGTTCAGGATTTGAGTCCATTTCCTATTAATCATGATACTTTGCGCCTCCATATATATATATATATATATATATATATATATATATATATATATATATATATATATATATATGTGTGTGTGTGTGTGTGTGTGTGTGTGTGTGTGTGTGCGTGTGTGTGTGTGTGAAGAAAATATTTTCAAAAATATAACAGACACAGGATGTTATGATCAAAGGGAAAACATTTTTGAACATAACATCCTGTGTCTGTTATATTTTTGAAATCATATTCTTCACATATTGTCGGATTAATTTCCTCATCGTATTTCCATATATATATATATATATATATATATATATATATACATATATATATATATATATATATATATATATATATATATATATATATGACATATTTGTTGAATACCTTGCGTATAAAAGAAAATGTTTAGCCCTGAGTGTTCCTTCATCGCATTTGCTTCTTGAGAATAGGGTCTGTTATATAGCAATTTCAGATTCCTCTTTCTTTTAACACGTTCCACCCAAAATGGGCTACAATGTAATAAACACAGAAGTGTAGTGAAAGACATTCCACGGTGTTTCTAGACAATAGGAACATTAATCTCAATGAAGAGATTAACAGATATTTCAGGTATTTCACTGCCGGGTTAATTTAAATAAATTTCGAAATTTCACAGTTAGATCATGTCATGTAAACTAACTTTACTTTTACGATCATATCGAAAGTTAACATCATTAAATTACAATAAATAATGTCTAAAGGACAAACGTTTAAAATCACACACACACACACACACACACACACACACACACACACACATATATATATATATATATATATATATATATATATATGTATATGCGTGCGTGCGTGTGTGTGTGTATGTGTGTGTGTGTATGTTGTATGAAAAATACGAAGATCACAAGAATGAAGCAAAAGCTTTCTTAGGTTGCATTCGGTAAATATTGAAACTACATGTGGACATGCTTAGTTCAGATAGCAAATTTATTTGTGTTGCATACGACTTGTAAGGAGGTATATATATATATATATATATATTTAAAAAATATATAAAAGAATTTTAAGTAATCTCACCGAACGCAAAATCAAGCGGACCTACAACACCACGGACGGAATTAACCGATTGAAAAAACTTTCAAATTGTTAGAACGTTTCAAACAACAGTTGATTACACCAGCGTGGGATAAGTACTATTTAAAAAAATACCTAGTATTTTTTAAAACTTCTAACAACTCTGATGATGGAATTTTATTCCGAAAATATTAAAAAAGGTAAAGAAACATAATTTCCAACATATATTTGCATTGTCAACTGCCTTCAAAAAATTTCTCCGAACGGATATGGTCTCTGACTATGCCCCCCGATTCGGGAGGGAGTCGTTAGTATACATCGCTGAAGAGACTTAATAAAGTCGAAACAGTATGTACGGTGTTCTGCATAGCGAGCCAGCCATCGCGGGATTTTTGTCAAGATTATTTTTTATAATTATCGAATTTTATGCGATACATGCATTTATAATTGCCTTCAAGCAAAAATATAAATAATTTATTCAACAATGCTTCTATAAAAAAAAATCCAAAAATCTTCACTTCGAAGAGCTTACGGGGTTTGTTTACTAAATAAACTCCACTACCTATGGCAGGAGCGTGTACGGTTAATTTCGCGGGATTGTTCGCTATGTACCGGCGGAACGGATATGGTCTCTGACTATGCCTGTGAAGTCCCGGTTTCGATTCCTGTCGGAGGGAAGTCGTTAGTATACATCGCTGAAGAGACTTAATAAAGTCGAAACAGACTGTACGGTGTTCTGCATAGCGAGCCATCCTTTGCGGATTTACTTGACAAGATTATTTTCTATAATTATCGAATTTTATGCGATACATGCATTTATAATTGCCTTCAAGCAAAATATAAATATATATATATATATATATATATATATATATATATATATATATATGCAAATGAATATGCTCTGTCAATGATACTGAAATCTCTTTAGTTGTAAAAGAAACGGGGTAGTATATTGTTAGTATCACCCAGATACTGAGGGGGTCTATCTCCTTTTCAGATTGTTTAGTCTGAGGTAAAGCCCCGCCACCTACATGCACCTCCACATTTTACTGCACAGAACCAAAGCTGTCCTATGTAAGTAACGATTAGGTGGGTGCCGATATCAAACCCGGAACCTCGTGGTTCTGTGGCACATGATCTACCGACGGGATAAAACTATTCTATTAGTAATATGATGCTGTCTTTTTTCATGTGCGCTTTTCAAACTAAATATGCAAATTAGGTAACTCCATCGGGAATTAATGGCTACCTTTGTCAAGTCATAGAGCAGGCTATTAGAATTTTTTTGAGATCGGAATGAGTACTTTTCTTTTGTCACATCTTTATGTAAAACACGTACCCAGAATTTAAAAAAAACTTACTCATGTAATATATATATATATATATATATATATATATATATATATATATATATATATTTATGTGAGTATGTTTTGACTCCAACACACAGATATATATATATATAATATATATATATATATATATATATACATACATAC
Organism: Doryteuthis pealeii; assembly: GCA_023376005.1. Classification (NCBI taxonomy): domain Eukaryota; kingdom Metazoa; phylum Mollusca; class Cephalopoda; order Myopsida; family Loliginidae; genus Doryteuthis; species Doryteuthis pealeii. The sequence continues at coordinate 94,936,476 of CM042137.1, read as the reverse complement.
ATACATATATATATATATATATATATATATATATATATATGTTTGTGTGTGTGTGTGTGTGTGTGTGTGTGTGAAAACGTTGTCGTTGGAGGGTATTTATTGTAATTTAATGATGTTGTAAAATAGAAATTTTAAATATAACTTTGGTTTATGTAAATTTTTCTAGAGGCGGACTTCTGAGTTTTATTCAAATTAGCCCGGCAGTGAATGTGCCTTGAATATAGGTTAATCTCTGTAAAGGGATTATTCTTCTTATCGTCTGCAATCACCGTGGAAACACATAAGTCTTCATTTATGTATCTTTATTAATTCCTCTCTCGAAGAACTTGCGTGGAACATGTGAAAAGAGAAGAAAAAGAAGGCAAACAATGAAAAAATAAAGTAGAGGTATTCTCAAAATACTGTGCTGCCAAGTTTACTTTTAAATTTCTATTTGTTTTTATCTTTTTTTCTCAGGCCTAAAATTCAAAGTAATTCTTTGCAGAAATGGGGAATGCAAGAAAAATAACACGTTTAAAAGAAGGAAGGAAATGAAACGAATAGAAACATGAGAAAAGAAGAAAACAACCCTTAACATAGAAAATGATAGAATGTGAAAGCAAAAATGAAAGAAAAAGGGAAATGTCTACAAAAGTAATTTAAAAAATGGAAATATAATGTGTTAAAGGAACGAAACTAAACGTGACGAAATGGAACGTAACAAAACAGAATTAGAAAAGAAGGAAAAATAAACCAGGAAGAAAGCAGAAGTAAAACGAAAAAAATTTTTAGTAAGGAGAAACGTAGATTACATTAAAGACGGAAACAAATAAACAATAAAAAAATCGATGAAATAATTTATAAAAGAAAGGAGAAAAGGACAGAAAGGAAGAACGAAAGAGGAAAATAAGGAAATACGAAAGAAAGGAAGGAAAACAAATGAAAAATAAGGAAATATAATTCTTAAGAAAAATGAACTCTCTCGTTGATTTCGACGCATTAGGGTTTATCCAATGAACCACCTACACAGTGTTTTGTTTATAGTGGTGAAGGCTTGTGTTGGACCATCCGCACTATTTGGCACAGTCGATAAGAAAGAATTGGTGCACAAGGAATGCCACAAACCCAATCAACGACTGACCTAAGGATTTTCAAATTCATAGTTTTCCTTCTCATAGACTGGTTATCTATCCAGAGTTAAAAAGCTCAGTCTGCACTAGTATTTTATCCATAGCTAGAGGGAGAATATATGGATTCATACCGTCTCCAAGGGTATTAGCGCTATGGGAAATGCCAACAGTCTTGTCTAGGATTTGAACTCGGGTAGACGAGTCCATTTTTAACGACTTTAAACATTATTCCACGCGGCTCTTAATAAAGAATAAAATAAAATGACAAAGAATAAAGGAAATGAAAAAGGGAATGTTTACAAAATAATTTTTTAAAAAGATATACGATGAATTTAATAAAAGAAACAAAAAGAAGAGAAGTGGAAATATATAGAACAAAAAGCCAACAAGAAAATACAAAGTGAAAAAAGAAAAGAAAAATAGAAAAGAAAGGATATTTTAAGGAAAGAAAGAAATATAAAAAAAGAAAAAGTAAACGATGAAAAGGAAAATGCTCAGTTTCAAAAAGAAAAAATTAAGAAAGAAAAAGAAAACGTTAATAATAAAGAACGAAGTAAGTAATGTCCCACAACTTGAAAAAAAAAAGAAAGGAAACAAAGAAAACGAGCTAACTTTATGATAAAAGAAAGAAAAAAAGAAAGATACATGAGAAAAATAGAAATTAAAAAATAGAAATAAAAGGTGTTTTAAAAAAGCATCGAGATTTTTTGTACTTTTTGACACACCTTGTATTCTGAAAAAATTATCGTTCCATTCATTGTTCATTTCTATCTTGGTAAATACAGCTTTAAACTCTGCACTTTTATGACACACCTTATATTCTGAAAAAAATTAACGTTCCCCTCATTGTTCCTTTCTATCTTGGTAAATACAGCATCAATCTCAATACTTTGATGACATACCTTGTATTCTGAAAAAATTAACGTTCCATTCATTGTTCATTTCTATCTTGGTAAATACAGCATCAATCTCAATACTTTGATGACACACCTTTTATTCTGAAAAAAATTAACGTTCCATTCATTGTTCATTTCTATCTTGGTAAATACAGCTTTAAACTCTGCACTTTTATGACACACCTTATATTCTGAAAAAAATTAACGTTCCACTCATTGTTCCTTTCTATCTTGGTAAATACAGCATCAATCTCAATACTTTGATGACATACCTTGTATTCTGAAAAAATTAACGTTCCATTCATTGTTCATGGTAAATACAGCATCAATCTCAATACTTTGATGACACACCTTTTATTCTGAAAAAAATTAACGTTCCATTCATTGTTCATTTCTATCTTGGTAAATACAGCATCAATCTCAATACTTTGATGACACACCTTTTATTCTGAAAAAATTAACGTTCCATTCATTGTTCATTTCTATCTTGGTAAATACAGCATCAATCTCAATACTTTGATGACACACCTTTTATTCTGAAAAAATTAACGTTCCATTCATTGTTCATTTCTATCTTGGTAAATAGCTTCAATTTCGAAATGTTTATGACACACCTTGTATAATAACTAAAGAAAACTAAACAAAGTAAAAAGGTAAAGTAATCCAAGTGAACACGAAAGAATTAAATGAAAAGAAATGACACAAGATAGACTACAGTATGTCAAAATACCCATAAAATGAATAAAGATAGAAAGAATAAAAGCACATGAATGCGACCAAAAGAAGAAAAGAAAATGTCACATTCATCAAGCATTTCTCATTATTAGTCATCTTACGAATGTCTTGAAGAAACATCTAAGAGTACAAACACACACAAACAGATATATATATATATACATAGTGACTCTTACATCTTGACAGAAGAAGGCCATCTCATCGATTTGCTAAGAGTACCCATTAGAGCGCGTATAACGCCTCAGGACAAGCCCTTACGACAAGGACTTGCGAGCCCTATTGAATGTGCAACACACAAATTAGCTGTATATTCCGTTGACACTGCCCCAGTGCACCCTCTTATGACTTCGCAAACCTGCTGTAGATCCACATACTTTGTCAGAGAATTGACACGATTTACCTCTAGGTTGCTTCTGAAGCATCCTTATATAACGAGTATTCGATAGTTTGTAGTCATGTGATCTCATATGACTAGAAAATCCGACTTAGGAAGAACATACACTACTTCTGATGTTACAATCATGTTCAGAACTGAAAAGTATAAGAGCCGTAGTAAAGTTCTGCTTTCAACGGGCTCTATTCATTTTGGAGTGTTTGCTTCTCCATTCTTCAAACACTTGACAGCTTTCGTACATCACTTTCTTTAAAGTTGATCGATTTACCGCCATCTCCTCTCTCTATAGAAGCGGTATAGCTCAGTCAGTAGAGCGTCTACCCAAGAACCACAACGTCCCGGGTTCGACACCAGTTCTCGCCAACTCAGTGTATGACTAGCACAGGGTACTGTGCGGTAAAGTTATGACCTGATGGTCTATCTTGGTAAATACAGCATCAATCTGAATACGTCACCTCAGACCGAAAAAGAATTTCCTTGGTCTCTCGCTAGTGAAAAGAGGGTGGATTCCCTCGCTCTCTGGCTGATACTGAGTTTAGACCCCAACGACTTTGATTACTTTACTTACTCCCAGTCTCTAATGTATATTCTGAGCACCCAGAGGTTGTTTTTGGCGACTTTCCTAAAATCGGTTTATTTCTTAGTTTTAAGTCTTGGACGACTACCGTGTCGTACCTCTCTGTATAAAAGATGCTTCGGTAATATAACGTCTTCCTTTCTGGAAAGTCACACCTGAAAAAATGCATGTGAAAAATTTTACATCCTGGAGTTGGAGGGAACTGGAGGGTTGGTTTGGTTTGGGTTATTTTGTTTTACGGCATATCAACCTCAGTGGTTCATTTAATGCTGATAGAGTTTTGAAATCAATTCATTCTTGATGGATACTCAAACACATTTTATTATTTAACAGAGATGGCACCTTAACAGGTATTACTACTGTGTCAGAGTAGACCAGGGAGCGGAGGTGATGAATTGGCGCTGCACATTCCTCAAACGTCTAGAACTCGATCCTCACCATCAGATAGAGTTTAATGTCATTCCAAGAACATGAAGACCCTCAGGCGCCGCCTTCTAGCACATATATGATAAAATGGTTTCGGGCTTGCCATAAGGGCAATACGGTTGGGACAATCATATAGGCGCTAGAACTACCGATTGATCGGAGGGAACTGGATAAATTAGAATGATTTGATATTAAACTGTTGTCATTCTAAGCGTAGTACATTGTAACCAAACTGAGTTGGAAATTTACAAGCCGGCTACCTGCATGGTATATCTCTTCCTCCAATTTCTCACATATCTATTGGGGTATATTTGATTGAATGTTCGTAGGCAGTTCTTTTTGGTAATATATGAAGGTCAGATAAATTACCTACATCATCATTTAGGCTGCCGTGATTAAATTTTAAATAATAGCCACCTAACTAATTAGCGTTACGCCCTTATCGGATCATATATATATATATATATATATATATATATATATATATATATATATATATATATATAGAGAGAGAGAGAGAGAGAGAGGGAGAGAGAGAAACAGAGACAGACACAGAGAGAGACAGAGACTGAGACAGAGGGAGAGAGATATTGTGGGTCAAAAGTTGTGTATATGAGTGTATGTGGGTATGGCTTGGTGTGTCTGTGTGTGTGTGGTGTGTGTTCAACTCGGTGCATTCATGAATGTTGGTGTTGGGAAATTCAGCGGAAACTTCAGAGACATTTCCAAGATTACTTTGACGTTGTCTTAAATAAGCTGTTTTGAAGAACTAATATATATATATACATATATATATATATATATATATATATATATATATATATATATATATATAATCAATAATAATGATATTATGGATATTAGGAACTCATAACTATAAGTTTCATGCTTACGCAATCTTCAGATGAATCAAATGGTTGAGATTTTAAAAACCAGTGGTTTTTTTAGCATTTATATAAACATGAAGCGTTTTCATGCGATTGAATGTTATAATACTAACATTTGTTTTTTTAAAGCTGTAGCTTGTTTTATTATCATTTGTTAACACAAATTTAGCGTCATAACATTCCATCATGTGAACACGCTTCAATTCATATAAACGCTAAACAAGCCACAGTTTAAACAAAAACTTTAGCATTGTAACATTTCATCGTGTGAAAACGCTTCACTTTTATAAAAACGCTAAAAAACTACTGTTTTTTTTTAAATCTCAACCATTTGATTCATCTAAAGATTGCGTAAGCATGAAACTTATAGTTATGAGTTCATAATATCCATATCATCATTATTATTGATTGCAAATCAGCTTGCTTTATTAGCATTGAGCACCTTTTTATGCCAATACTTTTCTCGTTTATTCTCTTTCGTTTTCTATCATTCTATATTATATATATATATATATATATATATATATATATATATATATATATATATATATATGTGTGTGTGTGTGTGTGTGTGTGTGTGTTTACGTAGGAGGATTTGCTGATAAACATGTTAATTCCACTGTTAAAATTGGATAACACCTGTTTGTAGATAGTAGCTTTTTTAAACAAAATGCCAATCTGCTTCCTATCTCCAGGATTTGATAATGAAGACAGAATTATAAATCCAAGAAGCACCAAATTATGTTTTAATTTATATCATGACGCATCACTTTAGTTGTGTTTGTAGTTCTGAATGGCAGATATTTGAAAAGAAATAATTAATCAAATCAAATTGTTGATTTTTAAAAGATAAATTTTACTCGCGGGGGAGATAGAGTTTTCACATCGGAATCAATACAAGTAGCTGAACAAAATGAATTTAATATACGAGATATGTCTGCAAAGTTCCAGTATGTTAAAAACTTCGTCCACTGAGACTTCTTGCCACAGGGCCAGAAGATCAACCAGCATGTCTACAAAGAGATACCGCGGTCTTTGCATCATACAGTGCGCGAGAAGAGGCGAGAGATGTGGCAGAACAACTCGTGGAAACGCACCTGTCCACACTGCCCTAAGTATCCGAGAGTTCCTGGCACAGAACAACATCACTGTGCTGGAGCAACCTCCTTACTTGCCCGACGTGGCTCTATGTGATTTTTCCCTCTTCCCCAAGTTCAAGGGGCTCATCAAGGGAACCAGTTTTGAGGATGTGAACCACATCAAAAAGGCTGTGACGACAGAGCTATGGAGAATCCCGGAAGAATCCTTCCAGTTGTGTATGCAGGCGTGGCAGAGAATGATGGGAAAGTTCATTAGACTCCGAGGAGATTATTTTGAAAGGGATAACTTGTAGTTTCTAGTTTGGATTTGGAATAGTTTTTTTTTTTGTGACACATGTCTGGAATTTTATAACATACCTCGTATGACTGAGACGTTGCCTTTAAATCATGTTCGCTAGATTCGAAATTAATAATAAACGTTGTTCTGAATCATGAAAAGAAATCATATAATGATATTTACAGTGCTTGGTATTTCGCTGACTTTGGTTGGTCGTGTTGTATACTCACTGACATATCTCGGGTATATTATAAAGAGAGACAGACAGACAGACAGACAGATATATCGATGAGATGATATGAGGGTTACTTTGCTTGCTAACCTTTGCTTACTTCGTCTAACTCGGGTGACAGCCATGTTTTTCAGTCTGACTTCCCTTCAGGGCTTCTGCTGTGGGTTGATCTTCTTTGTTGATTTGTTCGGGCTGTCATCTCTTCTTGTTTAATTAACTCAACAAACAAGACTTGGTGTTTCCTCCTCCTAAAGCTTTATTTCAACAAGCCAGTCTAAGATTCACCCACCACGAGGGGAGACCGACTCAGAGCGAGCGACCATTCTCTGTCGAATCCAATCTAATCTAAAACTATCTCACGCCTAATCGCGCGTTTTTGGAAAGGTGAAGTTGGGGTCATCATCATTCCAATCATAACCCCAATGGCAATGGAAATGTTCCACCTCCGATTTTAAATCTAACGAATCGTATTCAAAATTCCTTACTACAATACGGACATAATACATACGCTGCTTATAAATGATGTAACAGCTATATTCTACGGCATATCAACCGTTTTTAGGCCATATCTTGTCATTTTTAATAAACAAATGACTTAAGTTGCCTACAGTTCCTGCTGCTTAAGTGGTCACCGGATTAATTATTTAACTCATCGCTACTTAACTTCAGTGATCTAGTGGTTCGTCGGAGAGGAAGGTGAACTTTGGAGCTATGTGTTTTGGATTTTTTTGGAGGGGGAGGGGACAGACGTGTCTCCATGATGCCCTTTTCTTCCGTGTGTAATGGTTAAAATTGATTGCTAAAGTCTGAAAATTGTCTGAAAATTATCATATCTTTGTGTTCCTTACTAAAAACATCCATGAAGACTGAGATGAAGAAGTTCCAAGAAGTCCCAAAGGAGCTGACCTGGAGAGAGAACCAGTCCAGATAACCAGAGAGATGTTAGCCGACCCAACCGGAATAGAAGTGTCCACACAGAACGATAGACGAGCTGGCTAAGAAGACGGAATAAGTTAAGAACAATATAAGTAGAAAGAAGATGATAAATATCAAATTCACTTGAAGATTTACCATTTAATTCATTTAATTATGATCAATACATTCCATAATGTAATGTTCACTAAAACTCCCGAAGATATCGTTCATCGGTGTTTGAAAAAAGCAATTAATTAAAATCCGTAAAATTCCGCATAAAATTTTCCCTTCAGTCAGATTTTGCCCGTGTGGAGGGGTACATACATACTGACATACATAATTGTGACTTATGAGATGAAAAAAAAAAGAGGAATTTTGGGATCGTTTATAGATACTGAAAATTTAATGACATTGTTGGAACACAAAATTGAATGGTCTCAATTTTTATATTGGAGGCGGGGCTTCTCAGGTCACGTGTCCGTTTGTCACATGACAATGCAAGCCCTGAGATCTGTCTCTTTTACCATGAGGTGGAACGAATCAAACGCCTGTCCCTTAGTCCATCAACAACTAAGCACATGTCTGTTTGGTTCACAGACTTTCTGAATCAAAGGAACATCAATAAGTCCGTTTTCACATTTATCTTGTCACACTTATTAGGTTCTATGCAACACCGTTGTATCCTTTTCTGGTTTGGGACTGAAGCGTTGTTTTATGTTTTACTTACTTAATATTGTAACCTGCATAGATTCGTCGCTTACCTACTAAATATTGTGTTTTGGGATTCCCTTGTATAGATAATCTAATGCATTATAGGAATTTCGGGTGGTAGCTTAGAACTGATACCCCGCTAAATTCTAATAACATCTTTATTTGGGCTGTCAACAGCAGTACTTTAAATCTGAAACATATAAGTTATGTAATTATTTCACCTATGAAAAATTAAATCATTTTCTTGAACGTATTATGTAATTATTTTACCTCTAAATTATATATAGGGGAGACAAGACTTTCAGACTTTTCAGACCACATTGTACATACACATGCTGGAAATTCTTTTACTAAAGACAATAAGAAATAGCTGCGTGCTTCATCAGTTTAAAGTTCTATGGAAATGGTCGAATAAAATAATAATAAGCACAGTTCTTCCTCGTTCATTTGTTGGGAACCTTTTCATGCTTAAAGGCCACATTAAAATGTGTTCTCTACTAATAAAGTTGAACTGGTCTCAGTAATATTTTACTATTTCGAATAAAATTTAACTTAAAATTTCAGTTAAAAATTTAATCAAAAATTAATTAACATATATTATGGAAAAGAAACATTTCTAAACTTTTAATGTATTTTATAAAACTGCCTTTTCAAGAAAACATAATATATTATGTTATAAAGTCAGGGTGTGCAATTTTAATTTGTATCTCGATAAAAAGTTGGAAGTAGTATTTATTCAGCACTATCACCCGCAATCACGAGGAAAAACGTGCTACACTGTCGGTTTAATGAGCGACACAACGAAGGAAACATCGCGGGTAGATGAGAAAATCGCAGGGATATGAAAGCTGCACATAATATTCTCAAATCTACATCTATCGGCAACCATCTACCATAGATGAACCGAGGTAATAGAGTAAAATAAAATATCAATGCTCGAATTACGTGTATGGGATTTTATCAGAAAACGAGTCTAATTCATAAAATATTTTTTTGAAAAGTTAAAAAAATTTAAAAAGAAGTTTTTACTTTTTTTAAATACAGAAATAAAATAGTACGGTTAAAACTAGCAAATAGATGGGCCCTCTGAGTGCAAGTATTTCATTTTTAATGAAATAAATTAGTATATCAAATTAGATAGACTAATGAAACTAAATAAGAATGTAGATAAAAAGATTTGAAATAATATAGAAAAAATAGAACAACTAAAACTTACTCACCATCACTCCCGTCTTACATTGTTAAATTTTCCTAATTTAACTATTTAGTAAAATTAGGAAGCAAATAATAAAATTACAGTTTTTTGTTTGTTAATGGATTTCTTTTAAGATTTATCATCGAGTTTTTTTCCTCATATTCATTAAGATAAAACCAGACAATTAGAAATAAATAATATTGAGCACATATTTATCAAAATCAAATTTCTAATATCAATATGCAAATCAACATTCCTGTTCACACTGTAAACCGGTATTCTGTTGTATATATAAATGCAATTGCATGTTATTAGTATGTAGATATGATCAACAGTATTAATAATGTAACACAATTGGATTAATAATTAAGGTGTAAATAAAATCATGGAAAATGTTACTTAAATAGTTAAGGGAATTGTGACTTTAGCAGTAATATGGTTTTGGTTACAGACAGAAAAATACACAATCTCCATTATGATAAGATATAATAACAAAAAGGAAAAATCTTTTTTATTTGCCTATATTTTTAGATGTAAAACATTTCTTTAAAAACGAAAGGTAAAGATAGTGAGTATTTACCCAAACCGTTTGCCACAAGGTCGCAAGTACGGGACATCCAGCGAGGATTGAACAAGCTATTCAGTCGCGATAAATCTGCGAATCGAGCTTGCTAAACTTTACAGCACAATGGGACGCAAAAAAGTAAATATTGTATATTCACGTTTGTAATCACCGCCAGCCGATGAGATGTGTCTATTCTCTGGATGACGTAGTAAACAAGTTTCTGCGACGTCACGCACATTCTGAATAATCTAGAATCGACTACAAAGAGGGATGTTTTTTTTTACTGCATTACTTAATGTTAGATATTTTGGATTATGTAAATACAGTGTGCAACTGGCTCGTTCGAATAGCTTACCTAGCTAGATATGTTGAAATCATAAATTTTGGAAATTAAAAAAAAAAAAAAGGAAATATTTTTCCGGGTATGAAATCAACGATTTTTTTTTCAGAATGAGTAACGAATGATGCATGATGTTGGGATTAAATGTTTCTACACATTACACATATTATCCAGGCCTTTAGATTAAATCGCTTTTCACTGTACATTGTGTTTATTTAGTTGTTCGAAGATTTTCTAGATAGTAAGCGAAAAATCATCATCTTTATCATCATCCTCATCAACATCATCATCATCATCATCATCAAGTCGTGGTCACAGCCCGGTTTCTCTTTACTCTCTCTCTCTCTCTCTCTCTCTCTCTCTCTCTCTCTCTCTCTCTCTCTCTCTCTCTCTCATTCCTCTGTCTGTTTCTCTCAACTCTCTAGTAACCATAGCTCCTGGAAAGTTCCCAACACAGCATGCAATGTCCACACAGAACTGATGAATATAGTTTTTGCTTGACGTCCATACGGGTGGGCCCCTGTGTAGGAGTCCAGTGGAGTTCGTCATTGCTTCCCCAGAAGTACCCAGCATGTCTTGGTCATCTTACTTGACGTTTTGTGTGATAGGACGTATGTGGTCGTATAGCTGCTGTTTTGAGAAAAGTCTAAGTCTCATCTTTTGATTCTTCAGTTGTTACATTTTTGGCGGAAGTGAACACCTCCTAGTGTATGATTGTTATAGTAAAACATGATGGTAAATTCACAATGACATCTTGTTTCCATGTGTTCTTATTGATGAGCTTCCAAGATTTGTCCAAAACAGCACACATCATCCTTGTGTAGTTCCCATTTAGCTTTTTCGCCAAGCATTTCGTTTAAGCCCAAGTGGTACAGCAACCAAGTGTAACATTGCGTAACCTTTTGGAAAGCTGATGAAATTAATTTCATAACTGTCTAATGATGCTTGTAATTCATATGAATAATCTATGTTGCAAGATGATTCACTAAAAGCATTCAAATACTTACGTACATACACACAAACAAATTCAATTTCAAACTCCCACGTACATATATATGTATGTGTGTCTGTGTGTGATTATCTATCTATGCATCTATGTGTATGTGTGCCTGTTTGTTTCTCTGTGCATAGTGTTTATTTAGGCAGTAATTAATCTTGTAGACAAGTTTTATTAAAGATAACAGACACATTAAATATATACATTTTTAATAAGCCGCTCCAGTTGTCGAGTTTGATGTTTCAGTATAAAATAAAAATTGTTTAAGAACCGCCCAAAGTTCACGAGGCTCATATAAATTCCAAGAACTTTCAACCTACATCGGTCATTGTCAAAAAGAAAGAGTGCAGAGTTAAAGTCCAGTATTTTGATATCGTTGATCATAGTGTTTATTGAATTAAACAAAACCCACACACGTAAAGAAACAAATAAAGTTTTAGGGCGCGTTAGTGACGCCATTATTTTTGGTTTCAAATTAATAAGTGGAATTACTATTTCGGAATCATGAGATGCTTTATTGATTGCAGACATATTTGTTTTAATATAGTTGCCAAATTAATATGTCGTCTTAGTAATCATTTGTTTTAAGGAGAAGATTTGTATTTTCTATAAGTAGCCGATGGATGTTTGTGTAGGTTTGGTTTGGTCTGTTTGTTTTACGGCATATCAACCTCAGTGGGTCATATAATGCCGACAATGTTTTGAAATAAATTCATTCTTAATGGATACTCAATTTTTATAAAACATTTTACTATTTAATCCATATATCAGATCCTAAGATGTACCACCACTCCGGGTCAGAGTATATCTGTGTGCAATGGTTTTAAAGGGTGCTCCACAAACCCCAAAGCTTCAAAACTGGAACCTCACCATCAGATAGAGTTTAACGTTATTCCCAGGACATGAAGACCCCCAGTCACCGCCTTATGATAAAGAGGGTTGCAGCTTGCCATAAGGGCAAAAGTTGGCGCAATCATATGACCAGCCGATTGATTGGAGGGGCGTCTTCAACCGCCCGTCTAGCTTAAGTTAGGGTCTAAGTGGGGTGTTGCATGTCATGGACTGCACTGCCACCTAGGTTCCATCCTTAAGTATAACGGGTCGCCACCCATGGCCAACAGATGGTCCCATTAGGGGAGTTTTACACCTCTGCAGAGGTGCAGTCGGTGTATTCTAACGCCCCACCGACAGGGTGGCGTTTGTGTAAGTGTTAAGTATCTTTAATGTATTTCAAGATTGAACTTGCGTCATATATAGCATCATGAACTCGTGCTGACATGACAAATTCCAAAGAGTTTCTCTCGTCACTCTTCCCTGTCGGTAATCGTTCTTGGTAAGTCCTCCTCACGAGATCCAGTATCCGCAGGTAGCTGATCAATATACACCTTGCTGGTTGGCCCATTCGGTTGTATTAGCATGATTGTCAATCGAATGTCACATGAGTTCGTCCTTGCTTCTCCAGCAGTATCCTCAGGTCCTGGACGTCTTATTTGAATGACTTGCGTGATTGGATGTAAGTCGTCGTACAGCTACATTTTGCGGGGTACTGCTTCCAGGATTCCTTCACGGCTACGCACAGCTCCCTTGCGTAGTCCCTACTTATTTTCACAATTATTTCGTAAAAGTCCAAGACTCTTGTTATATAGTAGCATTGATACGGCTACAACTTCGAAGAAATCTCGCTTTATCTTATCAGAGAAATCATATTTACATATGATCGATAATCTGTTTAAAGCAGTCCATGCCTTTTCTATGCGTATATTGACATTGCTTTTCTGTGGAAGAGATATTACTTCCCAGGTATGTGAACTGATCTATACTTGTCAACCAGTATGATGTATTCATTTATTTAAAACACATGAACTTCATTCTGCTTCAAAATATAATGACGTAATAAGTATTCTAAAATGTTATCAATAAGATATTTTTAATAATTCTTAATTACCTAAAGAGAAGGCCCCCATGGTCATAGACAGTTGTTAAAACAAAACTCAACAATTACTTATTCATCAATTATTTTATTTGAAGGAACTAATGATAACACTATGTAACTCAAATTTTATTCTTGGATACTATGTGTCATTTCGTAATTGATTATTTTGAAAAAACAGAAAAATAAACATGTTTACCTTCAAACATTATTTTTCTGCCCTGGAAAATACAAATTAAAATTAACCTATTTATACGCTGAGTTGACGAGCGCCGGTATCGAACACAGAACATTTAGTTCCTAGATGGATGCACTACCGATTTAGCTAAACCGGCTCATTAAATTATAGCTTCAGATAATTAGTCTTATTATAAATAATTTACACACAGTTATATAGCTTGAAAAATTATCATCTAATAAAATTAATTTACAAACAGGTCAGAGCTGAAAGCCTAACAGATATTACCTCTCCAGGCCATATTGGACCAGGGATTATTAGCAATAAAGGTTGTTCTAAACTCTCTAGAACTAGAGCCTTACTATCAGCTGATGGTACAGTGGGAAACACTTTTTGGAAATCACTTAAACATCTACACAAGCTTCAGTAAGCATATTTAGGCCCTGTGGATCCTCCCTTCTCCTCCACCTCCACCCATGCTCCTCTTCATCATCATCATCATCATCATCACCATCGTGACATGCTAGCAAGACGGGTATCCACCTCTCTCTCCTCTCTTCAAATTCCCTATAGTCATTGCCCATGGAAGGTCCTCTGTGAATCATCTGGAATCCGCACAGGCCTTGTTCGTCTCACTCGTATGGTATGTGTGATAGGGAACAAGTGGTCTTACAGCGTTTTTTGTTGGGTGCTGCTTCCAAAATTTGTTCAAGACAACACGTACAATTCTTGAGTAACTCCCATCTAGCTTTTCCTCTAAACGCCGAGTCTGAGTGGTGCAGCTGTATATTAGCACTGATACAGCTACAGCTTGGACGAATTTTTGCTTTATCTTCTCAATGAGATCAGATTTCCAATTAATCTATAATCTCTCTATAGCAGTCCATTTTTTATGAGAACATTGACTTCGATTTTTATAGTTGAGATATTTCTTCCTAGGTATTTAAACTGGTCCACTAATTTGATAGGCTTACCCTGCAGTGTAAGGCTTACGGTCAAGTCACGTTCATAACACTGCTTCTCGCTAGATCAGTAAGCAGTGATGAGTATAGGTGCCCATTTAAACAATAGCAGGTACTGTAAAAAAACGAATATTAGATCCGAGGGATTACTTTGAAAGATAACTTGTAGTTTCTAGTTTGGATTTGGAATAGTTTTTTTTGTGACACATGTCCTGGAATTTTATAACATACCTCGTATGACTGAGAGGTTGCCTTTAAATCATGTTTGCTAGATTTGAAATAATAATAAACGTAATTCTGAATCCTGAAAAGAAATTTAAAATGATATTTACAGTGCTTGGTGTTTCGAATATTAAATTACTGATTTCGGCATTAAATGACCCGAAAGGGTTGCTATGCCATAAAACAAAACAACTAACCAACCAAACACCAGATGAGGTGCCTCTATTTGCTTAAAACACATAGACTCAGTTTTTTAGAATCAAGACGTTTGATTGTTTGAATGGTATTCCATACATTATTTCTTTTTTGTTATGATCTGAGATTAAAGCCCGGGTTAGTGGCCCACCCGACAGATTTAATGTATTTTCATGAATTTTCCATGATTTACTGCCATTATTTATCTGAGGTTAATATGGGATAAATAATCAGAATAAAAGGCATCATCCAGTTTTTTTAAGTGCCTAAAAGACCCCATCAAACTTTATCATACAATGATGCAGTCATTGTTGGCATGAGGCGTTCCCAGCGAGCTGACAGGATATTTATAGCAATACATTAATATTCAAGCCTGAACCGCCTCAGGTCGCGTCTACCCCTACGACGTCTTTTGACAAACTTTTAGCCTTCATGTTCAGAAAGATAACAACGTCTGAAGTTTTTCACGATTTAGAATTTTTATTATGAGTTTATGCATATATTTGTTCTTAGTTTTTGATGGATGCAACCCTGCTGGAAATTTAGATTTGGTGACTGAAAAGAAACTGATATAAGTTAAAGCACATACAAATAATACAGATAGATATACAAGGTGTGTCATAAAAGTGCCGTGTTTGAAGCTGTATTTACCAAGATATAAATTGACAATCAATGGAAAGTTAATTTTCTCAGAATACAATGTGTGTCAAAATTTTGAAAAAATCTTGATACGTTTTTCACACAACTTGTATATGAAAATGCTTAGATAGAAAGATAGATCGATAGATATGTGAGCAGATTTAGATAGATAGATAGATATGAAGTTATATAAATAGGTAGAGAGCGATTGAGAATAAATGAGATACGAGCTGTCAGTACGTCAATGTTTTTGTTTTGCTTTGTAAGCTATTTTGAGGTACGTGCTTCGGATACACTAATGTTAATAATTTTCCCCAAAACATTTAAGTTTCCAAATTCATCACACCAAAGAAAATACTATTAATAAAATGATAAATATTAAACATATTACAGCCCATAATTCACGATATTATACTTTAATACGTTTTTATACAACACAGTGCATTTAAAAAAATGTAAAATGGATCAATAGCATTTCTTTTATTTCAATAGAGAACATTGATTTGATATTGGAGGAAATTGAGGTATGAGAAAGAATTAAACTCCTAAGTCAAGGCACCACTCTATCTACAAGGTGTGTCAGAAAAGTACCAAGATTGGAGCTATATTTATCAAGAGAGAAATGAACAAAAATGGAATGTTCATTTTTTTGAGAATACAAGGTGTGTCATAAAAGTGCCGGGTTTGAAGCTGTATTTACCAAGGTAGACATGTACAATGAATGGAACATCAATTTCTTCAGAATACAAGGTGTGTCAAAAAGTACTAAATATCTCGATAGTCTTTTGACACACCTTGTATATGTGTAGAAAAATTCAATATTTTGTAGTCTTTCTAATCGATTAATAGACACGTCCACACAGAGATAAAAGCATAAGTTAAGTTTAGAATCATGTATTTATTGTTCTGGGGTAAGCCATACGTTAGAAATGATCATTAACATTGTCACTGTCCTATTGCCTTTTTTAGTCTTATCTTTTCTATATATTTCAAAAGATGATGCACATTTTCACTCAGAATGCAGATGCTGACAGTTTAAGACTTACATATTTGCATGTGTTGTAGTTTCTTTGACTTTGGTCAGTAATTAAACTATGAGCAGCCTAAACATTAGCAGAAGAAAATAAAAAGAAGATTATTGAGCAGAAGGACTCAGATCACAATAATAATAGGACTTTATTTGTATAGAATGAGTTCTGAGGTGAATAGTGAACTTTCAAATATTCCACCATACAGGTAAAAAATATCAAGAAAATTTGGTACAGCCATGGCGGAAATTTCATAGGAAAAAAAGTTTAGAAGAAAATGACTTTGTGTAAAAAAGGAAATAGTACAAATTTTACTCTAAAAAAGCATGATCTTACCTAAGAAAGTTATATAAATGGTGTCAAGTTAGCATTTTTGGCAATCTTGTAGTACACGAGTTTAGTAATATAATTTAGTCGACATTTGAAGTATTTTTCTAAATTTTTGAGATGAGGCTTGACAATTAGTATTATTTAGATTATTCGGACTATTTCCTCATCTTTATTGTTATTTGTGCTCCTGAGTCCGACAAGAAATACTCGAAGAAGGCCGGAGAGCACATCGACCAAAACGTTGTACAGATAACAATAAATGGTGTGTCAGTTCATAGATTATAAGAACATAGCCAGCTTCGACCTGTATTTTGTAATAATGCTAGAGGAAAGCCATGCCTCAGCCGCCGAAACAATCTCCTTGGTCTAGCGCTAGTGAAAAGGGCATAGACTCCCTTGCTGACTGGCTGATACCGACTTTCAGCCACCCCGAAGGCTTTACGACAAAAGCACAAAAAGGATATAATAGGTTTTGAAACAATCATAAAATCGATTGCACTGAAAGTAAACAAGAAAGAAAAAATAAATAAATAGAGAGATATATAACAACTTAGAAAGGTAGAAAGAAATATATACACAGAGAGAGAGAGAGAGAGAGAGAGAGAGAGAGAGAGAGAGAGAGAGAGAGAGAGTAGGAAAGGGTGAGATATGTTAAAAATGGATAGATATTAGTAGACTAAAATAGATAGATATGTATACTTAGAAAGAAACAGATACACACAGATACATCGCTTATCTTTGCTTAGTAAACCTTTTTTTCTATCCTTAATAGTTTGTGTTTCTCCCTGTTATTTCTATGTTAACTCTGCGACTTAAAATACAATATATATATATATATATATATATAGAGAGAGAGAGAGAGAGAGAGTTAGAGAGACATATAGATTGAGAGCAAGAGAGACATATAGAGTGAGAGAGACAGAAAGAGTGAGAGGAAAAGAGAGATAGTGAGAGACAATAATACTACAGAAACGAATCGAAATATTTTCATGTTTTGTAGGATATATACTTTATAAGAAATGCATTTCCCAAGATATTTAGAAAAAAATAGAATTACAAAATCGGACTTCTGCTTGAGTGACGCTACACGATCTGGTCGTCTTGTTGACCTGCTTTTTGTCAGAAGCCGCATAGAAATAGAGCCGTGAACAATTTGATGGATTTGCGCAGAAAGTGAATCCATGCAATTCACTAGGTCACCGTTATTGGCAACATCTTGCAGAGATGCTTAAACTCGGAAAACAGGTCGAACACGATTTGACAGAAATCACCCGTAAGGCCGGAATATGCATTTACACTTTCAATTCGCTTTCATGAACGCCTCTCTCCAGCTTTGGACAGATTAGTGACTGGTGGTGAAAAAAAAAAGGATATTTTGCAAGAAAATATCGCGACGCCGATAATGGGTTCCTGTAGGCAGAGAAATGAAAGACACAATCCAAAAGGAATTCACTCTCAATGAAGGTGTTGGTAAGTGTTTGATGGGATTGCGCTTGTGGGAACCACTATGAATTAACATCAGTCAATGGTCCAAATAAAATGATTGTCATTATGTATTTACCCAGCCTCTCCACCCGAGCAGGATGCGACACAAGGTCTATCTATTTTTTAAACGGTGTTTAATTGGTGTGAATTCAGAGTTTTCCCTTTCCTAGATCGGTTGCTATTATACTAAGGTTTAAGAGCCCAGTCTGTCCTACTATTTTACCCATAGATGGAGAATGAATACTTCCTGTTCGAATGTTATTACCGCTATGTGAAACGCAAAAGGCCACGTCCGGGATTTTAACTGGAGTGTAAGTGTCCATTTCCCACAGCAATATCTATCACATCAACTATTGTCATAATCTTGTTTTTTTTTATCTTGCCATGTTGCTTTTAGGTCTTATATACCCCTAACATGATTTGGGTATATATAATGGAGGAGAGAGACAGAGAGACAAATTAGAGATGATGGTTCTTACCTTTTAAGAATTCTGATTCTTCGTCTAACTGCTTTTCTCTGGGCTGATTTTCTCTGGGCTTTTCGGCTGGGGTGATTTATCTTCTTGTTATTATTTTTTTTTTTGTACTGACTGGGATGGTCATTGTCTTAACATTTAATTAATACAACAACAAGACTCTGTATTTCCCGATCAAGTTTTATTTACCCAGCCCATGTTATTCTGCGTGGAGAGACCGGTCCAACAGTGCCGACAACCGCATATGCACTCCTTCGAAATCGGGTCGCAACTGAATGACGCGATTTTAAGAGACCAAAGGTTATTAACCGTCAACTGCCGGTAATTTTACATTGACCCCCTGATTTTAAGTTAACGGACCCTATTTGAAATTCTAACTACAGGTACGTTCATAAATTGTGACTGCTCATAAATTATGTAACATTGCGGTATGACGACTATTTTTTATTCATTTAATGACAAAGTCAGTTTTTTTTTTCAGTCGTATGGTTGGTCCGGTTTCTTTGTTTTATAACATATCAATCAATAGTTCACGGGTGAGGAGATTCATGCCTTTCCCAAAGGTTATTGGTCTGAAGATAAACGTAAGAGTGGGAGTGGAGTTCGAGCTTGATTACCACGATGTCGCAGTCCAGCACATTAGTCATTATGCCACGGGGGTCGTATGGTTTCAACTAACTAATGATAGCTTCAAATAACTAATATTAATACAAATAATTTATACACAATTCTCTGATCTCAAGTAAGTATTCTTATTTAATTTTGTTAATAGTTTGTTTGCATACATTTAGCTCAGTCGGTAGAGCGTTCGACTAGGAACCCCACGGTTCCAGGTTCGATACCGACCCTCGCTAACTCAGCGCATGAGAACACGAGGATCTGTGCAGTAAAGTGCTTGGTAGGTGTGACGCTCAATATCAGACGTAAAAACAATCTCCTTGGTCTAGCGCTAGTGAAAACTTGATAGATTCCCTCGCTGTCAGTCTGATACCGTCATTAGGCAACCACGACGACTTTTAATTAAACTATTCCGTTTTGCTTTTCAAGTATTTCAAGAATATACATGGTTTCAAGTAATTAAAATAAGCAATCATTTGTAAACAATTATAGCTTCAAGTAACTATTCTTCACTCACCTATATGGATTCAAATATGGGAATGTCGATTCAAATATGGGAAATGTACTAGTCGCTCCGAGATCAAATCCTGGACGTGGTAATTACATTTCACTTAGCGCTAATACCCTTGGGAAAGGTATGAATCCTACTCTCCCTCCAGCTTTGGGCAAATAGTAGGGCAGACTCTTTAACTTTGGTTAGGCAACCGGTTTAGGAGAAGGAAATCTCTGAATTCAAACCCGTTAAACTCCGTTTAAGAAATTGACCTTGTGTCGTATCCTGCTCGTGCGGAGGGGTTGGTAAATATATATATATGGATTCAAATATTCCTACCTAATTATAATGGTATTCAATTGGGTCTATTCGACCTCAGAACAACAAGAATATCTATAAACGAAGCTCTGCAGTTGAAATCTCATCAAACTAATAAAGACTTTGCTTTTCACCCTTGTCAGATAATATAGTCCGTTCTTATGGACAAGTGAGGAATGACCCAAAGAGCACGGAAATTAATTACTATGCACTTGAGAGATGACATAGACAAAATATATGGCATTCATTTGTATCTCAATATTCCAGCGAATTTTATGCTTTTCCTTCTTTGGGACGCATTTTAGTTTCAGCATATACCATTTGGTTGCCCTGTCAAAATCTAATTTCTTTCCTACTTTTCAGTGCGCAATCTTTCCTACTCTGTCATGCTTAGTCTTGTAATCCTTCTGTACTTGTTTTCTGCATTCACTTATCACGTGATCAATCGTTTCAAATCTTACTCCAAACTCCTACACGTGCTATTCTGTTGTATCTTATCTCATTTTCGATTGGTTAAAATTTGTTCATCTGATATTATTTTGAGCAACTTTTATTAGAGATTCACTTTTTGTCTTGAAGTTTCCCTTTCTTAGCCATATCCAAGTCTTCTTGCGCAATCTTTCCAATCAGTTGTTAGAATTATCCATATTGTTGTTTTCCTTTCCATTTATGCTTTCTAGTTTTTGTTGTTTTTCTGTTTGTATATATCTTGTAATTGCTTTTACTGTTTAGGATATTTAGTAGTTCTTTGCTATTCTTATTTTCTCCAGACTTCTAATTATCACATCTGCGCAATCATAAATGCTGACGAGTCCTCTTCCTGACACATTTCTTTAATATATAGTATGTCTCTTTCCTCTCGTTTTTTTCTAACCCTTTAAAAATAGGAAGATCTGTGAGTTATACTGGGATAGATGAATATTTGAAGAATTTGAGATAGAGATATATTCATAAGCTTAGGGTACATTTTAGCATACGTCGTGAGAATCGAACCCACTGCTGCGCTATTGTAAAAAATAATTCACTAAGCTTAGCTTTGTTCAGCACAATACACAAAGAATGGGGCCATTGAATAAAAATCAAATTCAGTATCAATGTTCTGATCACATACCTTGATAACCACTGCACAACGCATAATACCCTTAAATATGAGACGCCGATCGGGCAATGAACACATTAAGAAGTAGCAACTTGTCTGCAAAATTAGCTTGCAAACCATTATACCACAACTTGGTAGCCAAGAAAGGTAGATAGATGAATAGAACAACAGTATGATAGATATCAACTGTCAGCGAGATAATAAATCTGATTATATATATATATATATATATATATATATATATATATATATATATATAGAGAGAGAGAGAGAGAGAGAGAGAGAGAGAGAGATTCTCAATGTGATATATATTAACACTATCAGAGATATGAAGTAGGATATAGATAGATAGACATTGTTAGTAAACTCGATAGCGACACAATGTGTTACGTATGCATTCTGAGACAAATGTATAGATAGATCCCCTCAAGAGGGTAATGATCAACAATAACAGATATTAAGTATGAGATAGTCTCAATGGGGATATATGTTGATAGTCATTTATAAATAGATATTCTCAAAGATCTAGATATCAACAGTCAATAGCAATTATTAAATCTGATAAAGACTGGTAAATAATAATTTAATGGAAATATATCAATAGTTTTCATTTGATAGATAGATAGATAGATAGATAGATAGATAAGGATTCTAGAAACAACTTAACATTACCAATATTCACTTGCCCGACCAGCGTAATGCCATAGTCCTTTTGATAGTTATTAATTCTTCAATAGTTACCGATTTTCTTTTGAACTGTTTCTGTAACCTTTTCTTTCATTTATTCCCAGACAGGTATCTCATTCCATGGTTTACATTCCCCAAAGCAGTTTGTCTTCGGAAATGTCTTTTCGATTCTTGTAGTTATTTGGATTCTTCGGCTTCTCCCCTCAGTCAGTCTGGAACTTGAATGTCTTCCTAGCAATTTTTTTTATCCGCGAAAACATTTCTCTATTTTTCTGGATTCCTAATGTAATCATACTACATAAATTCGAGATAGCTGGCAAGCATTTGCCTGTCATTCAAGAATAGACTACTGGTTACTTTACAGAACTGAAGGCGCGCTTGTCACACTAATTCGATCTATGTTTCATCGCGTAAAATATAGGGTAATGTCTGATCGCCTATTTTTATACATATATTATCCCCCATAATTACACCCTCTTAATTCAAAAGAAAATAAATTATTAAGTTTATTCTAAACAAAAATACCAGATTAGCATTATACAGTGTTACCTTGACTAACGAGCACTCTAAATTACGATTTTCCCGAATTACGAGTTGACACTTGGTCAATTTTTGCTTTGTGTTGCGAGCTAACATTTGGGGTATGAGTAAACTTAAGATACACTTATGTTAATAAGTCCATTAAAAATATTTAAGTTACAAAATTTATTACACCATAGAAAAGTATTATTCATACAAAAATAAACATTAAAAAATATCACAACACTTCTCAATGGGGATATATGTTAATAGTCAGCTACAAATATATAGTCTCAAATATTTAGATATCAACAGTCAATGGCAATTATTAAATCTGATAAAGACTGGTAAATTATTACATTCTATTTTATTATAACTTATGCAATGAAATGTTATTTTTCTTCTTAAAAAAACAATAAAAATCAGGGTATTTTTGGAAGTCTGGAACGGATTTATTGCATTTAAGTTTATTTCAATGAGGAACATCGATTTGATATACGAGGAAATTTAATCACAAGCGGAACGAAGTAATTTTGTAAGTAACGTTACTACTGTACAATCAAATGGGTTATTATTATTTATTAATTATTGAATCAGGCCACAAAACAACCTTAAATTATTAACCAATGGGTCACTGTTGGCGTTCATAAAAGGTTACTAATCTAAACTGAGCAAAGTGTAAGACCTGATAAAAGTAATAATATTATGCTCATATTACTAATACGATGACTGGTAAACTAACGAGGTGATGCATATGGGTCAAATTCCCCAGAACTTTACACGTCTTGTTTATTTAGTCATCCGGCATAAACACACACAAAAAAAATACGCTTCTGTAATTTTTCATGGTAAATATCAATCGAGGCGGAGGTAATCTTTTTATTTTAGTTTTTTATCGTCTTATTTAGTGTTTTTAATGTTTTATTAATTAATTTCTTTAAGTTTCTTAATTTTCTGCATTAATTCTTTTTAATTATGTCTCAACTTTTCATCCATATGTTTATTCCATTCTCTTGGACGAAGCAGAAAATAAGACAAAAACTAATCAACTAATTTTTTGTTTGTTTTATTTTTATTAT
>CM042137.1:94855362-94907862 GCA_023376005.1 Doryteuthis pealeii | reverse complement strand
TTTTGACCTAAAACTCAGTTAGGATTATATATATATATATATATATATATATATATATATATATATTATATATATGTCTGTGTGTGTCTCTGTTTCTATGCATTCTATGATGAAAAAAATACAGGGTATTCTTTTATCATATTTGAAGTATTTCCAAAGTTGAACGTGTCGATTTTTAAACATAAAAACATCATCAGGACATTGTTAATATCTGATGCTGTATCTTCTTAATCATTAGTAGCGTTCCGTTTCGAAACTATGTAAAGTAATTTGTTAAAAAGTAATCTATTCTCTTTTAAATGTAATTGAATATACTTCAGAAGATGCACCATCATTTATTTAAAATGTCTGATGATGCTTTAATTTGAAAAAAAAAAAAAAGGTTAACATTGGAAAACACTTCAACTACAATAAAATCATCCTATGAATACCTTGATTGTTTTATATATCTACATAAAGTCCGGTTTATCTAAATTTTCCTTGATACTCTCTCTCTCTCTCTCTCTCTCTCTCTCTCTCTCTCTATATATATATATATATATATATATATATATATATATATATATATAAAAGCTGTCATAAAAGTATCGATATTGAAGATGTATTTACCAAGATAGAAATTGACAATGAATGGAACGTTAATTTTATTCAGAATACAAGGCGCGTCAAAAAGTGCTTTTATGACTCACATATATATATATATATATATATATATATATATATATATATATATATATACATTAGAGAGAGAGACAGACAGAGACAGACAGACAAATAGACAGACAGAGACAGAGACAGAAAGACAGACAGACAGACAAACAGAAGAGACAGAGAGAGATAGAAAGATAGACAGACATACAGAGATAAACAGACATAGAGACAGAGGGATATTGTTGTAGAGGTGTGTGTTTATATATATATATATATATATTATATATATATATATATATGTGCGTGTGTGTATGTGGGGAGAGAGTTGTCTTGTGATCATCAATGTCCTGGGTATGACACTAAACTGCATCTCATGGTGAGGCTCCAGTTCTGGAATTCTGGGTAGTGAATAGTATCCCTTCATTACCGTTACTCCCAATGTACACTTTCTCCGGAATGGTAGAGCCCGTTAGGATTCTATCTACGAGTTGAATAGATCTGTTTGACAATTATTTTCTATACGAGATATTATATAATCATGTACATAAAAATATAAATATAAATGTACAATGTACATAATTCCTTAAACGCTAAGCTTAAAATAACTCGAGAGCGGTTGACATGATAGTAAACACAATCAATCAATTTTGGAATCATGAGTTTATTCTTTGATTTGTCCATCTCTGAACTTGCCTTCTATTACATTCTTAAATTGTAAATTTTAAAAATTTTTAAATTTTGAATTTTAAGGAAAATGAATTAAATACAACGATTCCTAGCCTTACATGTTTTTTAATTATTTCCGCTTAATTTCCTCGTAAATCGAATTAATTTTCACCATTGAAAAAACCATTAATACCATTAATCCGTTTCACTTCCACCGCAAAATTTTTTGCAACTTTTTGATATGAAGAATAGAACGGAATTGTATAAAACATATGAAATAGAATGGCATGACCATCTGCTGTATTTTGTTTTAATGCTTATCTTTTTATTTTTTATTTTAATAAATTTGGAAACTTTAGTTTACGTAAACTTATTAACGTAAGCATATCTGAATCTCACTTGTAACTCAAATTTTACCGATGAACATCAAGCAAAAAAAAAAAAAAAGATCTAGTGACAGTTCATTACTCGGAAACTCGTAAGTTAGAGCATATTTAAGTCAAAGTACCACTGTATAAATTTTGATGGTGTTTTTTTTTTTTGTTATAAATTATATATTAATAAGTTCATTAAAAACATTTAAACTTTAAAATTTATTTTGCCAAAGAAAAATATAATTTATAAAAACACGGATTAATGGTATTTCCGTTAATTTTGATAGGGAAAATTGATTTGAGATACGAAGAAATTTTTATGGTGTTTTTTTTTTAAATAATAAAAAAGAAATCATAAGTAGACTTGGTGTCTCTTAATCTCCAGTGTTTTAAGATGGCATGAGTGATTTTGTTAAGTGGGTGGTCTCGGGGAAATAGAATGGAGCTTATTTTCGAAAAGATTCCAGTATTATTTTGCTAGAGTGTCCTAAATTCATTCAAGCGAATATAATGTATCAAGTCTCCAAATCTCTCCAATCTTGTCAAAGACTAAGATTTATTTTTTCCGCTTTTAACTTTCTTCATTCTTGCTTTCATCTCTCCCTTTTCTTCCCGGGAAGACACGGCTAGAAGTTGATTATGTTTTCTTCCGACCTCTATTGCAATAATAAATATAAAAACACAAGCCAAGGTTACGACTCAGATAGAAAATTGGATTAATAACACCGCTCTCTTGATATCAAAAATCTGAGAACTTGCTTTTGCACCGATAAATTCGAACAAAATCGATTGAATCAGCTTTGGAATTTGTGACTAATGAGTAGAAACAAAGGAAGTGTGTCGCGTTCATACTATAAAATTATTATGGATTGGTTAAGATTCAATATTTTATTATATCTTAGGTGAATTACAACTAATATAAATATTTCGTATAGTACAAGGGTCGTTCAAAATGTCCTAACCATCAACCCAGATACGTTGTCGCTCTGTAGGCTGGGGCAAAAGAAGATGCCTTCTGTAACTCTGTAGAGGGGTAAAATTCCCATAATAGGGCCACCTGTTAGTCGATGTAATCTTGGTGGCTGAGCAGTCAATAACAAGCAACACTCCATTTTGGCCCTTACTTAGGCTAGACGGTCGGAGAGGCTCCCTCCGATCAATCGGAACCCTAGCATCTATATGATTGTCCCAACCCTATTACCTTTATGAAAACCCCCAATCCTTTTTATCCTATATGTGCTCGGAAGCGGTAGCTGAGGTTCTTAGTGCCCTGGGTATGACATTAAACTGCAGCTGGTGGTGAAGTTCCAATTCTGGAGCTCTATGGAGTGTGGAATACTCCTTCATTACCATCACTTCCAGGTCCACCTTAAACCGGAGTGGAATTACCTGGTAGGTTCCATTTAAAGGTTAAATGGAAAAAATGAGTTTAGAGATGAGTTAAAAAAGTATTTTTTTAAATAAATTGAATCCCCATAGGGAATAAATAAAACAAAACGTTTTTGGCATAGAATAACCCAGCAAGGGTTGGCATGCCGTAAAATCTAAATAAACAACCAACCATACACTTTATGGAAGTTCCCGCCTCTGTTTTATAGGTTTGCGGCACACCTTACACATTTATAAGGGCATCACCTTCACTAAATTTAAGACATAAATCTTAATAAGTTTTTTTCTAATCTTATAAGAAGTGGCTCTTATTTCTGAGTGAGGATTTTACCTTTTTGACCAACCCTCGAATTCCTTTCATTTTGTTTGCTAGATTGAATTATTGATTCTAACGGCATGTCAAACTTTCTGGGGTTACTTTCTGTCTGTATGTTAGGGAATAGAGTACATTGAACGTTTCTATTTACATTCCTATGTGTGTCCTGTGTATGATGCTAACTGCATCTAGTGGTGAGATGGTATTCTAGAGGTCTGTGGAGTGTAGAATACTCCTTCATTGCCATTGCTCCTAGGTCTACTCTGACCCGGATTGGTAGTACCTTTTAGGGTCCCATCTATGTGTTAAATAGGTATTTATACATGTTACTTAAAACTATTTCTAACTGTTTATAAAACCAAACACAAATATTTACAAAAACAAGATTCCTCATGTCAGCGTATCTACAGCCACAGCCGTGTCGGTTGTGGAAATTTGGATGAAATAAACCCTACCCGAAAAGAGATTAAAGAGTGTCATATAGTACCTAAATAATGAGAATGGAATCGTCGGTTTTCCTATAATCTCTATGTAACCTTGGATGAGAAGTTAGTGAGATATCAGGGACTTATTGATTCAACCTTGCAGTTGCTAATTACTCTGTTCACCTTGCATTTGTGCTTAATAAACCTTTTTCCTCAAGCTTTAATACTTTTATTTCTTCCTATTATTTCTCTAGTAACTCTGATGCTCGGGTTACAACAAAGATTCAGAATATTAGAGAGAATTTGAAATTCAGTTTGAAATGACAGCTGTCAAATCTTAAAATGGGGGTAATTAAACAGAAATGCTGCAAATGCCATAAAACGACAAACACAGAACGAAATTTATGGACAACAACACATAAGTATTTGAACATATAATTGGCTAATTTCTAATTACGTGGTTTTTAGAGTTAAAAAGAAGGACATTACGCAAGAGTATTTGCACAAGCGTATAATCCGTTATTATTGCCTATGATTGTAATATACATTAAGGTGTGTAAACAAGGAGCATTCAAATTAACTTTTGGAATGAAAATGGGAGTTCCTCTTTAGATAAACATAATTAAACATGAATGCTCCCAATGCTGTCAACCTTCGCTGGTTGAGCATTGGACAGAAGGAACTTTTTGTACAACTCACACACAAGCACACAAGCACGTACACACACACATACACAAATACCTACGTATATATATATATATATATATATATATATTATATATATATATATATATATAATAGTATCCGATTGTCGCTTAAATTTTCCGTCGTAGTGGTGTCAGTAAAAATCCAAAAGGTCTCAATATATTAAAAATATAGAGCAGTAATAATACTATTAATATTGTTGTTAGATGGAAAATAAAGGCCCTACCATAGTTTCAATCAAAAAATGATCTCCTCAGGACACCATTCTACATTAACCAAGTTAATGTAATTCCTCAGTTAAAATTGAATATATTCATCGGATAATAACCGTTATTATCCGATAAATATATTCAATTTTAACTGGGGAATTACATCAACTTGGTTAATGTAGAATGGTGTCCTGAGGAGATCATGTTTTGATTGAAACCATGGTAGAACCTTTATTTTCCATCTAACAATAATATTAATAGTATATATATATATATATATATATATATATTATATATATATACTAGCAAATATATGCACCTCCGGGTGCAAGTATTTAAGTTTTAATATAATAAAATATCATATTAAATTAGAAAGCCAATGAAACTGAATAAAATGCAGATAACATGATTTGGAACAGAGGGGTATGATTGAAAAATAGAACAACTTTGAAAGTAACTCTTCCATCATTTTCAATTACTCCTATTCCTAATTTAACTATTTAGTTAAAAATAGGAAGTAAAGAATAATATTACAGATATTTCTTTTTGTTAAGGGATTTCTTTAAGATTTATTGAAGAGAATTTTGCTCATATTCCATAAGATAAAACTAAACAATTAGAATCAATAATATTAAGCATATATTTATTAAAATCAATTTTTTAAGATCAATATGCAAATTAGCCTTCCCATTCACACTGTCAACCGCTGTTTTTGTATATATAAATACAATTGCATGTTATTCGTATGTAGATATGGTCAACAGTCTTAATGATGTAAAACAATTTTATTAATAATTGAGGTTATATAATAATAAAATCATGGAGAATGGGATGCATATAACAAAGGGAATTGTGGTTTGTATAGTAATATAGTTTCGGTTACAGACAGAAAAACATACAATCTCCATTATATAATATATATATATATATATATATATATATATATATATATATCTGCGCTGAGGATCTTCCGGGGCAATGAATGATAGGAATGGATGGCGACAGGTTGTCATGGATATCTGCGCTGCCAGCGCGACAGGTTGATGATAGATGATGATAATATATCATGAATGTGTAATTTTTCCCCAATGTTCTTTTCTGATAACT
Source organism: Doryteuthis pealeii (assembly GCA_023376005.1). Lineage (NCBI taxonomy): Eukaryota > Metazoa > Mollusca > Cephalopoda > Myopsida > Loliginidae > Doryteuthis > Doryteuthis pealeii. Next base: position 94,902,020 of record CM042137.1, on the reverse strand, counting down.
AGTTTATATACATCGTTAAAAACGTTTTTTTATTAGAACTTTACATACACAACACACGCATATATATATATATATATATATATATATATATGGGACGTTTGGTAGGTTTGTTGGTTGTGTTAGAAGGATGGAAGAATAAAAAAAAAATTCAGAATGATGTATATAATCTTACTTTTAATCTATGTTTGTAATTTTGCTCAATAAAAACACACAGACAAAAAAAAATAAATGTATCCTTAAACTCTACCCCCACAGATAAAGGATTAAATTTAGACTTAGGGACGCTTAATGCGTAGAAAAACTTTAATAACCGATTAACCTCACACATAGAGCTCTGAGCCACAATACAAACATAGCAGTCCTAGTTTATATAACGCTATAAATTACCAATGAGACTTCTTCCCCTACGACTATGGGTCTAGGCCGCTTGGATGCCCCTATAACAAGTCCAGACACAGGGCAATAAAAAACGCTATCAAAGTCCGAAAAGTCAGAAAACCGTTAAGAGGATATTCGTATGACATTAAAGAGTGTGGGATTGAATACATCATCATCATCATCATCATCATCATCATCATCAGTGGTTCTGACAAAACAGATTCCTATGCCTGTCTGTCTGTCTGTCTCTCTCTCTCTTGCCACCCGATTCTATCGGTCATCACTCCGGACAAATCCTCAGTAAATTTCAGTATTCAGTATCTGTACATGGTTGTTATATGTAAGTTTTTTGCTGGACAGCCAACACTGGTGTGTCCATGTGTAGGTGATGACAGGAGAATAACACTTATCAATTCGTCCTTACTTCTCCAGCTGTGTCCAGCATGTCTTGTTTGCCTTACTAATGTGGTTTGTGTAATATATATTTACCAACCCCTCCGCACGAGCAGGATGCGACACAAGGTCAATTTTTTTTTAACAGGTTTGAATTCAGAGTTTTCCTTCTCCTAGACTGGTTACCTAGCCATGGTTAAAGAGCCCAGTCTGCCCTACTATTTACCCATAGCTGGAGGGAGAGTAGGATTCATACCTTTCCCAGGGGTATTAACGCTAAGTGAAATGCAATTACCACGTCCAGGATTTGAACTCGGGGTGACGAGTCCATTTCCCATGACTTTAACCATTACACCACGCGCCTCCTTCCTGTATCTGTGGTTTGTGTAATAGGAGGTTAGTGGTCGTATATATGCTGTTGTGTCTAGTGGTGCTTTCAAGTTTTGTTTAAGACAGCCCGCTGAATTTTTGTGTAATTCCTATCTTTTTGTCAGAGCATTTCATTCAAGTACAAGTGATGAAACTATAGAGTAGTACTAGGATAGCTATAGATTGGAATAATCCTTGTGCTACTTATCATAGAGATCTGATTTGCATATGCTCGATAATTATGTTTATAGCAGTCCATTTCTTTCCTATGCGTACATTGGCATCGCCTTATATAGATTATATCCAGGACCAGGAAGAGCCAATTATGAAACCATCGCCATGAGCAGCTTATACGATCCCAAGGAAGTCAGGGGAATTAACCTCGATAACAAATCCGGAGCCTTTCATTTTTCAGGAACACCGACACTAGTATGATTGTGGTACTTACTACTCACAAAAATTCCCAAATGGATCAGAAGAGGCTCCTTGGCCTTGGTCGGCAACCCATCTAAGTCAAGGAAAAGTCCAACACAAAACCTCCGCAGCCTAGTGGCTTTTCCTTATCCCAAGGAAAGGCTAGGGGAGTAAAGCCTGAAAACAAATCAGGAGCCAGAATCCCTAAGGTGGTGTGATGCTGAAATCCAGTTCTACCCAGCAACCTGCTGCCAAAACTGCATTGATTCCTTACCTTTCCTTTGGATCACTGCTACATTGTGGAGAGAGAGGATTTACTGCTTATCTTCCATATGAAGGTAATTTTCACCTTTAGTTGGCTAAATTCCTAGCAAATAAGGCAATTAGAGTAACCTCCCTTGTCATTCACTTTGAAACAAGCGGTAACCCTTTTGAAAGTATCCATGCGAAATAAACAAATCGTAGAAACTTTTTCATGCTTTAACACAAAAATATCATAAAATGTGTTCTTAATAACAATTAAGTTCATTACAGATAATTTTATGCTAGGAATTTATTTTAAAATGTGTTCTTAATAACAATTCAGTTCATTTCAGATAAAGCGCACGCACAATTTTATGCTAGGAATTTAGCCAACTAAAGGTGAAAATTACCCATATGAACCCGCCCAGGCCACGTAGTTAAAAAAATGGATACTACGCCATCGTCTCTCGTAAACGGAAGGATGCCGACCAACCAACCAACCAACCATAGCTACCTAGGTATGTGAACTGTTTTACTAATTTCAGAGCTTTGCCATTTAATGTGGAGACATCCTGGAAATAATTCAAAACTTACAATATTAAAATTCACATAAATATCATTTAAACACACATTTTTCAATTCTTTTTATAGAAACTTTTGGGAAATGTTTTCACATCCATCGTTCAACATTTATTTACTGATATATTATTTCGGAAAATGCAATACAGAAATAAATTTCACAGTTCTTTCGAAATAATAAAAAATGTATCTTAGATTTTTTGCATGAAGAGTAAATGAAAATGATATAAAGTGTCAGAAATAGCTGACTGGAATATAAGGAAATAGTATACTCTGTGCAGATTGGACAAAAAAGTAAAATCAAAATAAAAAAAGAGCTATTCTTTAAGAATTACGTTATTTCTTATGAATTTTCACAATGCAATATTAATAAATACATTCGTGCATACGCAGGTAATAGGTGTGTGGATGCTTAATGTTAGTTTATATGTATGTATATATATATATGTATGTGCGTGTTATATACAAACACATATATACATGCAAGTAGACACGTTTTGTTATATGAGTGTGTATTATAAATTTTTGTTTATAATATTTGTATATATATATATATATATATATATATATATATATATATATATACGCATATGTATATATATATATATATATATATATATATACATATATATATATTGTATCTATTAATCTATCAATCAACCTATAAATATATAAAATATATATACATTAAACCATACACAATCTTTCACACACATACTCTCTCTCTTTCCCCCCTCTCTCTCTCTCTCTCTCTCTCTCTATATATATATATATATATATATATATATATATATATATATATATATATCACTCATAGAACGAAAAAGACAGATATACACACCCCCACACACACATATATATGTCGTCATATGCTAATATTCATTTCAATAATAAGAAATGCATACTCGCAAGCACACACACACACACACACACACACACACACACACACACACACACACATATATATATATATATATATATATATATATATATATATATATATAAAGAGACAGATATATAGAAAGAATGAATGCTGGTGTCTATCGACAATGCTATAAATTAATTTCTTGATTTCTTCCTTCTGAAACGGAGAAGAATATTAATACCAATCATACTAGTAATAATAATACTAGTGCTACTATTAATAATAACAATGAACGTGTAGATAACACGACTTGTTAATATTTTATAAGTATCCAATGATTACTCGAAATAAGCAAATGGAAAATATTCCACCCTATTCTGAAAAATTGCACATTTGCAGTCGTAGAATAATGAGTTGAACTTGACGACAGGTGTGTCATAAAATATAAGGAACGCAAAAAGTGTTTTCTAGTTAACTACTCTGAATATCACTCACGAACTTATTAAATATTAATTTATTGTAATATTAGGCTAGAAGTAAGTATTTTCCTGACATCCACGAACATTGAAGTTTTGGGGTTTTCTAATGATGCGTTTTAGTGTTTTCGAGATAATTCTTTCATCTTTCCTCTTCAGGTAGTCTGGTTTCCCTCTATTGTTTTTCACTCTGGTGCCTATCATTTTATAGGGGACTACTCCGGAAATAAACACTTGACTAACCAATTCCAATTCCAATCCACCTGTGGGGAGGTACCCATCCGACAAATCGGACATATTCAAATAACAATATAGAGGCTTGGTTCATTACGGCTCTTCGTCCACGCCTTTTGGGATGAATATTTAAAGAGCTGATCTTTTATATAGATCTCGTTAAGACTTTTCCCTTGAACAAAAAACATTCCTTTGACAAAAATTAAATCGCAAAAAATTAATTGTTAAAGAATATTCACATTTTTAAATACCATTCTTCTTAGTTTATTTTGACAATACCAAGGCCAGATATTTCCAAACAACATTCTTTGTTAGTTGATGTTGACAATATATGCCCTTTCAAATTGAATGTTAAGTTATTCATATCTTTTCAAATTAAAATATATTTTCCTGATTAAAAAAATACCATTCAACTAATAAGTTAGTAGTATCAGTCGAATATCTTACATACTCTCGTGATTGCATCTTGTTTGAACACCTGGAATGTGTTATATCCGAATACATACGAAGGTCAATGATTCTTGCTGATTAGATAGGAATAATTATATGAAACCATAATAATTGCTTACAAACTTTTATTCGGATTGGATAGGCATAGTTGTGGGGGGATCTACGTTGGTTAGTGGATAACATGTTAGTCTGCCACAGCATAGTAAATGAGTTCGAACTCCAGTAGAACTATGAGGTTTAGTTTCAGTCATACCCTTGGGAATGGTATGAATCCCCACATCTCCCAGTTATGGATTAAGTAATTGAACTAATTTTCTCGTACAAGGATAGCTTTGGCATTAACTCTTTGCCAACCAAATTTCCCGCACGGTTGTACTAAATTGTCTTGGTATTTTGTACGTGTATGACGCGATATTTCACAATATATTCGTCTCAGAACTCATTCTATTCAAATAAAAGCATTTTCTGTTCAATTATAACCATCAGTTTATTTACATTAGGATCATAGTGGTGGGAGAACCGTTATGGGCGGCTTAAAGTAGGCAAAGAGTTAAAGTATCCTGACGGTTGGTATATCATTATACAAAGAAACCGTACCAAACCAAACTTCCACTACGCTAAGCCGACATCGGGGGAGCTCAATATATTTATGTTCTATGATAATAAACTAATCATCAGCTTCTTTACAGAAGGGTCACAGTGGTGGACCGCTATGAGCGGTGTAAAGTAGAAAAAGATTTACATTATCCCCAAAGGTTGGTATATCATTATACAATGAAACCAAACCAAACCTTCCACTACGCCAAGCTGACCTCGTGGGGAGCTAAATATACACCCGAAGTAGTTGTATTTATAAGCTTCTTGCTGAACTACTTCTTCCATGTTTATGTTTATTTTGATGATGATATTATTAAATCCTTTTTCATTCAACTGCCAAAGACTCCCCGATATTTAGGGCAGGTGTGTAAAAACGTTGGTGACATCAGTATAAGGTTAGAGAAAACAATGCAATGTGCTACTGGGGCGCATAATATGTCAGCTGCATAAAGGTATTAGGTGTTATTTCTTTTCATTTTAAGTTTCCTTTCTTTCCCTTCTTTCCCGTTTTTTTTTTTTTTTTTTTTTAGAAGTGAAAGGAACAGATGAATTATTAAAAATGGAAATAGATTCTGAAAACGTTTTTAAAAGAACATTTGAATGATATATTGATAAAATATAACGTTGTAGATGTCCATATGCACAGTAATAGAAAAAAAAAACAAGAAATAGAAAAGCCAAGTCAGTAGATATTGCCATAAAAAAGTAAGTCACCTCTAAAGCGGCGACGTGTTCTGTTTTCAAATGAAACGTCAATGAAATATTGTTCCCAATGTTCAGTTCATGTTTTAGCGATATAACCAAGCAACGTTTTAAATATCTATACATCTTTTCTTCCTTTCTTTTTTGTCTTCATACCTTATTCACACGAATTTTATCGGCATAAGTAAGATTCAGGATGTCTCTCTATTTTCCTTATTTCAAGATTATTTTTTTTTATCTCCAGCGAAAGTGATTTATGTAACTTCTCTTTTAACATTAATATTTGCTTTAACCCAAGAACAACCAACGGAATTTATATAAATGCCATTTATCAAGCTTAGAATAAATGGGTTGGCACAAGACTAGAAGTATCGGACAGCGTGTGAGCGTGTTAGAGTAGCTCATGAACCATTTCACCACGCGACGCACCTGTAGTTACCAGCACAATTCCCTTCATAAATGAGCGAGTTATTTACGTATACATTGCTATTTTCACTAGTAATTGGGTTGGAGGTGGGAGCCCCAGTGGTGCTGGTGGTTTCAGAACACAGGTTCTTTGGTTGATAGAAATCGTTTCAAATCACTTGAGTAAGCAGAATAAAGAATGAAACATTGGTAGAACAATGAGAGGTTAGGTTAGAAGTTTGTTGGTTGGTTTTATTTTACGGCATGTCAAGGTTTGGGTTATTTTATGCCGAAGACGTTTTGTTTATTCATTATTGTGGGATATTTAGTTTTTAAACACATTTTTCTTATCTAGATAGAACCTAACATGTTCTACCTATCCGGCTTAGAGTGAATCTAGGAGTAATTGCGATGAAGGGGTACTCCCCACTACCCAAGCATCCAGAACTGGAGCCTCTCCTCTATATGCTAACCTCATATCCAGTGAGAATGAACACGAAGTGACAAAGAGACATGAAAATGCTGAATTGTAGAATTTTAAAGGGAAAGACAAATAATGTAAGTGAGAAGGGGAGAGGGGGGAATGAACGAGAGAGAGAGGGAGAGAGATAAAGAAGAAAATGCACCAGAGAGAGTAAGTGTGTGTGAGAGAGAGAAAGAGATCAAGAAGGGGAGTCTACCTTGATAGACAATGGAAAATTAGGGATATATTTGGATTTTATTGGAGAATCAACGAGAGTGGTTTACAAACTAATTTTTATATCAGTTGTTTTTTTAAATTTATTTATTTCCTTTTTTCCTAATTCTTCAGCAATTGGAACCAAATCACTTTGGTGCGGTAAGTTTAGTGAAAATATAAAACCTTCATCTAACCCCAGTTGACTTTCTTGTGGCATTGAACAAAGTAGAATAAATTTGATTATTTTGCCATCTGTTTAAGGAGATGACTTCTTAAGTGGTGATATATATATATATATATATATATATATATATATATATATATATATATATATAAATGGACTCACTCGTCGATTTTCGACGCATGAGTATTCATTCGGTGAACTACAAACACAGTGAGTGGTTTATAGTGGTGAAGGCTTGTGTAGGACCATTCCGCACTTTTTGGTACAGCCGATAGGAAAGAATTGGTGCATCACAAACCCAATCAACGACTGACCTAAGGAATTTGAATTCAGAGTTATCCCTCTCCTAGGCTGGTTACCTACCCAAGGTTAAAGAGCCCAGTCTGCCCTACTATTTTACCCATAGCTGAAGGGAGAATATATTGATTCATACCTTTCCCAAGAGTATTAGCGCTATGAGAAATGCAAACAGCCTTGTCTAGGATTTGAACTCGGGTTGACAACTCCATATATATATATATATATATATATATATATATATATATATAATTATATATCATATCATCATCATAATTATGTCCTGCTAGTAGCCTGGATATCCATGACAATCTCTCGTCAACCATCCTTCTGATTCCTAGCACCTGTCAGGTCAATCGCGTAGAATTGGTTAATGGAAGTATTTGCTGAACGACTTATACTGACGTTCCCATGTGCTGGCTTCCACGGGAGAACGCCGCTTAATAGTTCGTCTTTGCTTCTCCAACAGTGTTCTGCATCTCTTGCTTGTCTCACTCAGATGTTCTGTGTGATAAGGGCAAGTGGTTATACACCTGCTTTCTTGAGGGGTGTTTTTTCCACGGTTTGTTTAAGATCCCCCGCAGTATTCTTGTGCAATTCACATCTAGTATTATACATCTATATATCTAAGTCATTCGACGGGGCGGCCTAAAGTCGGTATCAGCCAGTCAGCGAGGGAGTCTATCCCCTTTTCAATAGCGCCAGACCAAGGAGATTGTATTTAGCATCTGAGGTGGAGCGCCACACCTACCATCATCATAGTGGTTTCTAGCCGAACGCTCTACCGACTGAGCTAACCCGGCCCCTAGTTTGTTTTATTTTAATACATATTAAAACTTTACATTTCAAATTGTTTTATTTTTTAATCGTTTAATGAATTTGATGATTTTACTTACTTAGGGTAAAAACTCGCTGACATTGAATTTTTTACTCCCACCCTCAGGCAATATGTTTCAAAAATCTATTTTTACATTGCCCGGAGGACGTTTTTTACTTTTTACTAGTCATTTAATATAGTCTCTCAAGATCTCACATGTTGTACCAAGAAGTGGGCTGTTTGTCTTTAGTGTAAAGAGGGTAGATAGTGTAAAAATTAGGAGTGTACTATCTGAAGTTGGATACAACCTTTTTACCCTTTGTAGTGAGTGAACTAAACCCATTTTTAACTAACATTACCGCTACTACTTTTCTTAGCATCATCGTCCTTACAAATCTGATAAATACAATAATAACAACATCGGTAACTATACAATTTCAGGTAATGTACAAAGCCGTTTAGATTATGATTTGTTTTATTCTAACTTAAATTTTTGAGCCTATGACATTTGAACAATTTCCAAAGTTATTACATTAATAATTCACATATAAACAAATTATTTACCCTAAATCTAAGCTATTAGATAGTAAATAAAATATTTTATTTTTGAATTATGATTACAATATCAAAAATATTTGAACAGATTCTATTGAGAAATAATTATTAGAGTGAGTAGAGTACCCCCTCATACTCGCCAAAGCACGTTCCATGTGAAAAGAAAGTTCATTTTCAGTTTAGGAAATTGTAAAATTTGAGGATGCAGAGGTTATTAAATAAATGTTGATTTTATTAAATAGTATAGTAAAACACGATGCTCTTTTGCATTTATAGTTTTCATGCGAAACACACGCTGTAGGCAATGGCGTCTATTCTGGACATTCGCACAGAATGTGATCTTGAATATTACATACCATAATTTTAATTAGGCGTTAAAATATAATTAACATAAATAAAAAAAAAAAAAAAACGATAAATAGTATTTGAAAACTGATTCGTTAATCAGAGAGAAGATATAATTAAAAATATATATATTTATTCCTGTATTTTCATTTTGCAGATATTTAAGACTGTTAGTTAAACAGTTTTTTTCTATGTGGGCGGAGTGGCCTATTTTCAGTGTCAGTCACACGATGAGGAAGTCTAGCCTCTCTTATTTAGGGCTAAGCCGGTTATTTTACATCTAATGTAGAGTGTCGCACATACCATCAACACCCACTTTACGGATGTGCTTGTTATGCACTAGTTGATAGGGACCGATATTGAACCCAGAACCTTGTGGTCCCTAGGCGAATGATTTACCGGTGATTTTAATTTCGCTTTTGACGCTATTTTACCACACGTTTCGCTATCCTCGAATACTGAGCACTGTCACAAAAAGAAAACTGCAAAACAAATCAATTTTTAACTTTTTAATATTACACACACACACACACACACACAACACACACACACACACACACATATATATATATGTGTGTGTGTGTGTGTGTGTGTGTGGAAAATTTACATAGATAAAGGAAAGAAAATGTTGAATGGATAAAAATGGTTTAATGAAATGTCTACATGTGTTTCGGCCGAGAGTTTTTCCTTGTGCACAGTGTATTCTATTTATTGCTATTTTAAATATGAAATAAAATTGTAATAAGGACAAACTCATGGCCGAAACACATGTAGGCATTTCATTAACCTATTTTTATCGATTTAATATTTTCTTTCCTTTATTTGTTTATCTTTACAACATATTGTCGGATTCGATTCCATTTTTCAACACACACACACACACACACACACACACACATATATATATATATATATGTGTGTGTGTGTGTGTGTGTGTGAGTTGAGAATGGAAATGAATGCTACAATATGTTGAAGGGATGGATAAATAAAGGAAAGACAATGTTGAATGGATTAAATCGATTTAATGAGTGACCAACACATGTTACGACCAGGAGTTTGTTCATGTATACATTTTATTCTATATATATATATATATATATTATATATATATATATATATATTATATACAAACACAAGCTTATTGAACAAGAGAAGTGAACTCGTTTTCGAAATGCAGACATTTGAATAAATTTTTATTGTGCCATTTACCACCTGATCCTAAATAATCCGTTAATTTTCGCCATCCATTCATGTAAAAAAAATCATCTGGAAACCGCGTGCATTATGACCTAAGCATGTTTATTTATTTTTTTAATACAACTTTAGCGGTATAACATTCCATCGCGTTAACACGCTTCACGTTTATATAAACGCTAAACAAACCAACGTTTTTTGTTTTTTTTTACATCTCAACCTTTTGGCTCTCGTCTGATGATTGCAGTAAGCATGAAACTAATAGTAACGAGATATTAATATCCATAATATAATATATCATTGATTGTATACCTGCTCTGCTATTTTAGCATTGAGCACTTTTATATGCCAATACTTTTCTCATTCGTTCTTTATTCCGTATATATATATATATATATATATATATATATATATATATATATATATATATATATATATATATATATATGCTGATTGCCACTTCTTCACAGTATAAGGCCATTTCTACAAGTAATTTGGTTGCGCGCCAGCAGATGGCCCAAGGATCCAGATTTGTGTTTATGTACCCTATCACATGCGAATCCCTTCCGTCTTCCTCACGTATGCGATGATACGTGATTGAGTAGCAAGCCCTGTCACACAGGTCAGTCAAATGTAGGAGTTGTGCCGCCTACGTATAGACCGATTCAAGATGGGTGCTCGATCCACCTTACATCAGACCCTTACAGCTACCATCGGCCTGCCCTTTTAAGAGAAGGTGTAGCCAGCCCCTACTCCTGTTAATTGGTTCTCATCGCTATAACTGTCTTCCACAAGGGTCTCAATGTCTACCCCATATCAAGAAAGTTTTTTTACGATTCCAGTTCGTCATTTGGGGTTTTCCAATCGCTCAGAATCGAGAATTGTCCGGACATCCCAGTTGGCTATTTTTAGCCTGATTTATGTTGCAATATTTTCTTGTTTTCGCCCTGCTAATAAGAACAGCCGTCAAACCGCATGTTGCTGGTCATTTGTTTAGGCCTACTTTTCTATACACTTCCCAGATGTATGGCTACTCAAAGGGATGCTCAGTCACTCACGACATCACCAAGGTTCGTTGCTGTTTAATCGACAATCCAGTGCTGTTAAATGGGTCACAAGCATCGCCATATGTATGTTCAAAGGCCATCAAACCTGTGTGGTTCCAGGCCATCAAACCTGCACACATCACCATTCCTCTATCACTGAGGGACTTTTAGAAATATCTGCACATGTTGACATGTTGTGCGCTTGTGCGACACGCACCGCATGCTCTCCTTCCTTAAAGTCTAGTATCAGTGACAAGCTGAGGCAAGAAGACTGTAAGACTTTAAAGAACGCAGGTGAATGATCTGAGATTCGAAAAAAAATATTCCTTCTAAGTTCTGACTTAGTATAAGTCCACAGGGACAGTTTTCTATTAAATAGGTGACTCAAAATACGTTCATTTAGAATGAAATAAAGAGTACCTAGTATCATTAAGAGAGCATGTATACTTAAGTTAAGTTTCCGAAGACATGTATATATATGTGTGTTAGTGTGTGTACATCTCTCTCTCTCTCTCTCTCTCTCTCTCTCTCTCTCTCTCTCTCTCTTAGTAATGATAAACATATCATTACCTTTATTTCTCTGACTTCTTGATTATCATTAACCCTTTTCCATCAAACAATTTTGAAGTATCCTTTCCAATGTCAAAAACCTTTTTATTTTTCAAGTTAAATGATACTAAACAAGATGTACACAGCGCAAAGAGCAATATTAATCCACTTACCGTTTCCTTTTTAAACTCGTGTGCAGACTAGGTGGTCAGCTTTCGTAATCCAAATTCTTCCTTCCACACTTGAAAAAACATGACACTTAACACTATCTGAAAATAGCTTTGAAACAGTGGTAGTGAATTACTGTTGAGCGCTACAAATTTATTTTCAATTTTGACTTTTGAAATTTTGAATTTACACACACACAAACACACACACACACACACACACACTCACACACACATGCACGCACATACACACACGCACACACACACACACACACACATACATATATATATATATATATATATATATATAGATGGTAAGGTTGACCTTAAAACGAAACCGTAGCCTTATGATTCCTTGGTGGAATGTACTGTTGGGAACAGACTCTGGATACCTTCAATACATTTACACGTTCGTTTTGAGAACGTTTTAACGATATGTAATGCATAATTTTATACATATATATACATTTAAAAAGAAGCCATACTTTCTTAAACGGTGAACCAGTGATACATTCTAGTGTGCTGGCGATTGAAATGCTTGGATTTATTGACTCTGACCTTTTGTAAAAAAAGAGACCGCATCACGCTACTTCCAAGTAGAAGTTCAGTTGAACAATAATCGATGCGTGACTTTCAGCTTCAAACTAAGACAAACTGTTACGTTTTAACAAGCCCACAGCAAGCAATGTCAAATCCAACGTTTTTCATCCTTTTCACCTTTGCGTAATCTTTGAAATAGTTTTCATGTCTCAGGTAACTATATAAAAATGATTTATATCATTTTTGATAACTATCTATTTAAGTATCTTTTTAACTATATCGTAGAATCCCCAGCGACCTCTTGTGGAAGCCTAGAGTTGAGAAACACTGGTCTAAACTGTATCACGGGGGAGATTTCCACCTAAAATTTTGAATTGGGAATCTTGAACAGAGTAGGCGCCAATACCCATCCACAGGCCGTGTCTTTTTAACTGAATTTGTCTCCTTTGATCCCAAAATTTAAATATACCATGCAGGGTTGTCGATTTCAGACGATATAATAGATAGAAGGAAATACTAGACTTTGAAATAATCAAATCAACTTCCAGAAAGGAATAGAGAAGTAGGAAAATATTGTCAAATGTGTAGGAGTAGTCGATGGGACTATTTTAAGGAAGACGTATCTTTTTTAAATTTTGAGTAAACCAGTTATGGTTTGGTTTCCTTTTTTAATGGCATATCAACTATCGTCTGTTATCTAATGTCAAATGCATTCATGTAGAGGAACGGTAGTGGTGCTACTCCATCCATAGCTGGAGGATTAGGAATTCATCATTTTTCTCTGTGTATTAATCCGAAAGTGAATCTAATAGTGTGACTGAAGTTCGAACTCACTTACAACGATCTCGTTGTTCGGGAAATTCGACAAAACTCTACTCCCTGTAAAACAAAACATATTTCTTAGAAATAATCGGGTTTTTATGATTGAAATTACTTGTAAAATAATGTTGTGTTTTTGTTGACTTAGGAATAATTTCGTGTATATTTTGAGGATAGATCTCATTCTCTTCTTAGTTGAACTGAGAAATATTTAGCACTTGCGAACTGTCTTGAACAAATCCTGGAAGCAGCAATATACGAAACTCCCGACTCATAGACCACACCAGAAAAAAAAACAAAAGTCATGCCGGGCACTGCGGGAGAAATGTGGAATTGTGGATGAACACAAGTGGCGTTATCCTATGGATATACCAATGTTGGTCTACCAGTAAAAACATTAAAACATTACAAGTACATTAATCGGCTCTGTGCTGACACTAACTTAGTACAATGGCTGATAGGGATGGATGGCGAAAGAGAATGCGCGGTTTATCAAGTTTTTTTTAATAATAGCTTTTTTATATTGTGCAGAGCATTCACTCTTGTAGTTGATAATACAAGAATTGATGGAGGTAGGTTTTTTTTATATGGGGAAGTAATGAATGTGTTGTTGTTAGAGTCTATCATGACGTCGAGGAATGGAAGTTTATTGTTTGTGTTAAGTTCGTATGTGAAATTTAGTACAGACTGTTGTTGAAATGTTTGTTGTAGTTCGTGGAGTTCAGTTACATTGTTAACAAGGAGGAGAATATCGTCAATGTAGCGAACATAGATTCTGGGTTTTTTTATAATGTTGAATACTTTGTTTTCTAGGTGGGCCATATAAAAATTGCTAAATCCTCCCACTACCAATTGATATTACCTCCCACTAATTCATCGCTTCTACTCGTTCTCGTTAAAAACGAGACATGACAACTATTCCATCGTTTCCCACCTGAGGATGGCAAAGTGTATTGCCGAAAGCGCTAGTGTTGAATCATTCGGTGGACTGGTATACCAGTTCCACCCTGACACCAGAAGGATGGCCCGAAGATTAGAACGGATCAATGAAAGACTTGTCAGACAGGAATTGTCTATTCAATTCAACGAAACCTGTATAAAAGAAAAAAATGCTGCCTAAATAGTAAGTGGTGTTTAGTACCTGTCAATTTCTCTCCTCTGTGATTTTCAAACCAAGTGGCGTATGTGTTTTTATATTTTCATTATATATTGCAGTGTTGTGCATCCTGTGAAGGTTGATTACACTTATGGAAAACAAGAAGTCAGCTGGGAAATAAATTTTGCTGGTTTCGCTTGCGGTCTAGCGTCATGAGAATGAAACTTTATTCATTGCCTATTGTTAATGTAATAAAGAGGAATCATAATGTAAGAATTCATTTTCGGCAATAAAATAATCTTAATGAGGATGATGATGATTTAGTGAAATAGAGAAATTTGATTTTCAAAAATGTCTTCCTATTTATATTACTGTCAGGTTAATTCAAATCTTATATCTTATTCACACTTACACAAACGGACATAGAAACGCACACGCACACACACACACACACACACACACATATATATATATATATATATATATGTGTGTGTGTGTGTGTGTGTGTGTGTGTGTGTGTGTGTGTGTTGTTTTATATATAGCATTTTAAAAGTTTAATGAGTAATTTTTCTTTTCGGTGTATTTGCTAAAAGCGGTCAAGGTTATCTCTCTCTGAGATTGATTTGTCATAACTGGCTTGTCATGATTTTTCCTAATTGAAAATCTTAGAATTAGCTAGCTAAATTATTGAATGTGTGAGGAGAATGGGCAGGAAGGTAAAGACAAACAGAAGATACACAAGGGGAGGAGAGAAAAAATTGAAAAGAAAAGAAAAGAAACAGAAGAAAGTGGAAGACTAAGATAAATATATGAAATGGGTAAAGAAAATAAAAAGGAATTATAAATTTTAAAAAGAGAATGATGGATGGATAAATGGATATAATTAGATGAAGAAAACGGAAAGGAAATGAATTATGACAGGAGGAAAAACGGGAAAAATAAAGGAGAGATAGATTGATAGGTAGATAGATAGATAGATAGAGATAGAGATAGAGATAAGAGAGAAAGAGAGAGAGAGAAAGAGAGAGAGAGAGAGCGGGTGGAGAAAGAGGGGTGGGCATAGAAAGGGATAGATAGAAAGAGAGGACGAAAGATATAGACTTATAGAAAGATAGAAATATAGATAGGGAACGAGAAATAGAGAGATAGAAAGAGAGAGAGAGTGAGGGTAAGAGAGAGTTAGATAGAAATATATATATATATATATATATATATATATATATATATATATATAAAGAGGTAGAAAGACAGGGAGATCGATAAAAAGAAAGAGAAAATGAGAGTAAGTGAGAGAAAAAGTGAGAGAGAGAAGAGACAGAGAGAGGAGACAGATAGCGAGAGAAGAAAGAGAGAGAAAGTAAGAGACGGAAGTGGATTAAGAATATATTAAAATGAGTGCGAAATAGAAAAGCGAAATTTACACTTTGAATTTCTAAAAACCGGAAAGATGTGTATCATTATTCTGGTGAAATTCATTCAACAATTTCGCACTTCTGGATAATGAAGTCAAAACACAGCCGAGGAGTTTTAATCAATCCAAATTAATTGTTGATCGTACTTACTCAATCAATATGTAATTATTTTTTCGACAATATTCCCGTTCCCTAGAGTGTAGCTTTCAAACAACGGTTGGTTATGCCAATATTTTGTCTTCTTTTACATTGATTTTATTAGTTTATTTGCTGAATCTTAATAGGATTTATGCAAACAACAGCCTACATATCTCATTACTGATTATTAATATTTAAAATTTAATAATTTTCAATAAGCAGAGTAGGATTTATAACGTATTCCTCTGGCAAACGTGAGTATTGTCCAGTTGAAAAGGGTTT
Organism: Doryteuthis pealeii; assembly: GCA_023376005.1. Classification (NCBI taxonomy): domain Eukaryota; kingdom Metazoa; phylum Mollusca; class Cephalopoda; order Myopsida; family Loliginidae; genus Doryteuthis; species Doryteuthis pealeii. The sequence goes on along the minus strand of CM042137.1, from coordinate 94,885,795 downwards.
TACTTGATTTATTATTTAATATTTTTACCAAGTATGTCTGGGGTTCGGGTTGGGGAATAACAGACCTAAATGTTTTATTATCTGTCACTGGTTTGGGGTACCTCGTTGTGGTTTAATTGTTAGTTTGATAATCTCGCAAATTTATTTCTACTGAATAATGATTTAGATCCTCGCTGGATGCCCAATACTTGTGACCTTTGTGTCACATTTTACCACTAGTTGGTTGGTTCGTTGGATTCTGTAGGTCAATCCATGGGTTATTTTATGCCGAATAAATCTTATATAACCATAAAGGTATTAACATTCCAGGTCAGAGTGGACCAGGGGGTAGAAGGCAATGAAGGCGTACTCAACAATACCTCCCAGACCTTCATAATTGGAATCCCACCACTAGATGCAGTATAACTTCACACCCAGAACAGTATGACCCTCGGCCATTGCCGTCTAGCACATATAGGATAAAACAAGTTTAAGGGGGTGTTCCATAGCAATACGGTCGAGTAAATCATATACGTGATATGGCTAGGGGTCCTCTCTCACTTCTCCTCTGTCTTTCCTTAACCAATTACCTTTTAAACATAAAAGCAGAATGTAAATGAATTTGTCTCAACAAAATCTTTAAGGAATTCTCTGAAATATATTCAAACCAAAATATTCCTCGGTACACCAAGCTGACACCAGACACCACATTTTCTTCAAAGTCAACCGTCCCGTAAAATACCATTCCCCACATAATAAGCCCACCCCTATATTTCTTATTGCTCTATACCACACACCAAAATCCTCCCCATTTCTCACTTAATCAATTACCTTTTCAGTATAAAAGCAGGATGTACAAGCATTTGTCTCAATAAATTTTGAAAAAGCTACAGCCAAACAATGAGGCGAAATATCAATTGAATTTAATCGCTGTGTTGATATATCCACTTTTTTTTAGTCTTTTTAGTTTTTTTAGTCTGCAACCACCGTAATATATTCACTATATATATATATAATATATATATATATATATATATATATATATATATCAATAAATCATCCTTTAAAAATCATAAAATCAGTTATTTTGCGGTTATAGATCTATTTCTACTCATAGGCATCAGTATATACATATGAGTATTATCAAACCGCTGACTTTATTGGAAATGGTAAACAGAAAATTTATGAGACAATATACATTTTTTTCTGGAAGGTTTCGATTAAAGTTCTTCTAATCATCTTACGTATGGCTAAGGATTTAGTTCCCCAGGTGCTCTCACTCTGGGTGGTTTTGTCCGTTCAATAAATTCCATTATTATATATATATATATATATATATATATATATATATATGTATGTGTGTGTGTGTGTGTGTGTGTGTGTGTGTCTTCGTTTGCGTGTGTGTGTGTGCGCACATGTGTGTGTGCACGTGTGTGTGAGTGTAAGTGAGAGAGTGTGTGTGTGTATGATTTAACAAAATATCACCAGTGACACGTAGCAAACCTATCCAATCATAATAGTTTTGAATACTCGAGTCAGAGGTACATAAGCAGTTAATCCAGTTTCGAGTACTTCATGTTGGCGTGTTCAATTCATGCAGGGGAAAATATCTAATTATTTGGATGATAGCCAAGTTGTTATGGCCAAAAGACTAAGCCGTGTCTTTTCCTTAACGGCACGGCGTGTTAAATGATGACGTTCAATTTCTGCTGCCATTGGACTGATGAGGAAAAATCACAAATCACAGATAAAGCAACAGACGACTAAGGCAGATCAATGAGAAACGAGAATGAAGGCTCTTCCGATAAATTGTTGTACAAAATGCTACAGAGGCACTAATTGCGAGAAGCTTTAATTAAATTGAAGGAATGAATACTTTACAACACACAATACATCGATCCTTGTTGCATGCAAATTGTATAGTAGGGAAGGTTGATATTTCACTTTAAAAAATATCAAATTGTCCATCTCTGCAAAAGTTGTGTGTTAGTATGTTCTATACCCTTTCTTACTTCTTACTTCTAGTTGTCTTTTCTTCTGGCGGCTTTGGTATTTCTTTATCATCTTGTATATTTTCTAAGGTCTGGAGTTGACTTGGGGATTTCGGTCTGGTTTCTGTTAGGGATTTCTCCTTATCAGAAGCCCTGTGTCATTGTTAGTTTTTAGGTAATAAACACAAGACTTCGATTTACTTTGATGATACTTTATTTTGAAATCCTCAAACCAGACATCTGCGCTGGCGAGACTTACATCCTACGAGCTTGGCTCCTACCCTCTAACTGACTGACTTACTTACTATCCTTAAACCGGAAGACAGGGTCTACTATGCCATCCGGTTCTCACGATTTATACCCGTAAGGCAAGGTGAGAGTGAGGTCAAGCGCCCTCACTCACTCTCAAGGCCATCAGCTGCACTAATCGCCATTATGTTTCTATACTACCTTATATAAGTATTAGGGATCTAATAATTATATAACAAGTATACTGAATACTGATTCCAAAAATTACATCTTTTACATGCACCATTGGTTGGGGAAATAGCATCAAAGATCGCTTACTAAAATGCACTAATAATAATCCTGGTTTTCGCAAAAATTTAGCCTTTCGGGTGGCTAAAGTCACTATCAGCCAGACAGCCAAGGAGTCTATCCCATTTTCACTAGCGCTAGACCAAGGAGATTGGTTTGGCGCCTGAGATGTAGCGCGCCTTTTACCAACAGCTCCCTGTACTACTCATACGCTGAGTTTGCGAGAGCCGGTATCGAAACTAAAAACTGCTTATTACGAGTCGGACGCTCTACCGTCTAAGCTAAACTGACTTCGGCATTAAATAAACTAACAAGGTTTTATATGCGTAAAATCAATCCACCATAATCCTCTCTCTCTCTCTCTCTTTCTCTCTCTCTCTCGCTCTCTCTCTCTATCTCTCTCTCTATATATATATATATATATTATATATATAATTATATATATATATATGGTTTCCCTCTTGTGGTGAGAAAGAAAGGGAAGCCTTATACAAATAAAAAATATCAGTTAGATAAGAACTGAGAACCCGTTTCTGCCTTCGGTGCTAAAGGGCATCTTGAACGATAGCGTAGGGTTATAGGATCTGCGCATTAAGTAAACACTTCGTATCAAGGTGTGGGCTGACCTTTTTTTCTTAAATAAATTTTCCCTTACTATTTCAATCCCGTCGACTTTGATCCACCCGTAACAAAAGACGTCCCGAGCTGCATTTAACGGGGGCTGCTTTATCAAGATTTCTGTAAATGAAAAGGAGCAGATAAGAAAGAGGTCGTTTCATGCTCCGGCTGATGATGATGAAGAATTGAAAATGAGAGAAGAGAGAGAGAGAGAGAGAGAGAGAGAGAGAAAGAGGGAGGAGGGAGAGAGAGGAATGGATATATATATATATATATATATATATATATGCTTGGAACTTACCTAATCTCATGTTAGTCGGGGATTAACCATAATACCAACCACACCTATGTGTTAAAACAATGATAGATCGACTAGAGTACACAGTGGAGTCTTGGAGACATTCTGTCAGTAATATTCCAGTGAGAAACCACCGGCTTACAAGTGATATAATAATAATAATAATAATAATAATAATAATAATAATAATAATAATAATAATCTCCACAGAATAATGCCTTAAGGACAATCTATATTAAAGCAAAAATTGATAAGACCCAACAAAATAGTAAATGTAGACTATGCGGTGACAGAGATGAAACTGTAAACATGTACTATGCGAATTAGCAAACTAGCACAACGGGAGTACAAAGCTAGGCATGACTGGTTTGGAAGGTGATCCACTGGGAATTATGCAAAAAAATAAAATTTTGACCATACAACAAAATGGTATATGCATTAATCAGAATCTGTTCTTGTGAACGAAACACATAAAATTCTCTGGGACTTTGAGATAAAAACTGATCACTTTATCCCAGCAAGAAGACCAGACCTAGTGTTGATTAACAAAAAAGAAATAACAGGGCGAAGCTGAAGGAGAATGAAAATATGGACAAATACCTGGACCTTGCCATAGAACTGAAAAATCTTTGGAATTGAAAGGTAAAGTTATACCAATTGTAGTTGGTGCACTTGGAACAGTCCCAAAAGATTGGAAAAAAGTTTGGAAAATCTGGGAATCAGAGGGAGAATCGAGACCATCCAGAATACTGCACTGTTGCAATCTGCCAGAATACTCAGAAGATTCCTGGAGACCTGAGGAGACTTGTTGCCACGCAGACTCCAGTGAAAGGCCATCAGCTAACGCTTATGTGAAAAACTCAAAAGGAATGAATAATAATAATAATAATAATAATAATAATAATAATAATAATAATAATAATAATAACCAGCAAACCAGACCTAATAATGATTAATAAAAAAGATAACTTGCCAATTTTGCAGTTCTAGCAGATACAGGGGAAAAATGAAGAAAAAAAAGATAGACAAATACATGATTGACAGAGAATTTAAAAAGGGTAATAAGATAGTGAAAGTGATACCAATTGTAGTTGGTGCACTTGGAACGGTCCCAAAACGCATAAATGAATGTCATTGAGATATATTCTAAATAGCAATATAATGTATTTAGAATAATCCGTTAACATTGTCATTAGATCAGATTCTGTTTCGCATATTGACCATCACGGGATATAAAAATTCCAAACTATTAAGCACCCAGTGATCATTATTCGATACTTGTTACAATGTAGTAATATATATATATATATATATATATATATATATATATATATATATATATATATATAATATATATATATATATATATATATTATATATATATATATATATATATATATATATATATATATAATCAGGTTTAGTTAAATACTGCTGAAGTGAGAATGCTGTTGAATACGTCAGTCAGCATGCTTTTGCAGTGAACAGCCAGCTAAGTCTGAGTTAATTTGATATGAACCAGCTGGTATATTATATATGACTCTCAGGAATATTCTCTATTTGCATATGGGTGATATCCTTTCCTGAGTCCTGATTGGCTGCTGACTTTAGTGGGACTATGTTGCTTAGATAAATAAACCACCACTCTGTACTGTGCTGTGCTTCTGGCAATGCAGAGCGGTAATTACGTTTCTACAAATACCTCTGGATATTCCTTATTGATGACCTTGATTTGCTTACCTCCAAAAGTTCTTGTCTTTTATATACCGGGGTTAAATGGTATCGTCTTCAGTGGGATTATTTGTATAGTTTTCTTTTTATTTGTTTTTTATTTCTTTTTGGGAGGGGAAATTTTCTTTTAGCTAAATAAACCTGACCCCCTACCAAAGAAACCAAAAAAACAAACAAAACAAGTAAACAAACAAAAACTAAAACAAATAATTCTCTCTGAAGACAACAATGGACATAGTTGAAAGACAGGGTACCTATCTACTATTTGAACATCGATATAAGAAAAACCACAAGAAGACTTGGACGTAAACAATTGAAGAACATCAAGAAGGAAAAATTCCTGCTATTTACCAAAACCGTTTAAATAATAATTTGCTACCAAGATATACATTTATACATATGAATAAATAAATAAATAAATATATATTTGTGTGTGTGGGTATTAAAACCCAGTTGCTAAACACAAAAAAAAAAGAAAATCATTAACAAAGCTTAAGCGGAATGTCAATTTTTTGTGGACGGAAATTGTTGCCTTATTTTCTGATAACTGGAGATGACCGATGTCTAATGATGAACGTCGTAGAAAATGGACACGATGGACACGATGACACGAATTCAAATCATGACCTAGGTTGGTTGAATTTCCCATAGTGCTAATATGCTTGGAAAAGGTATACATCTAACTATTCACCCTCACGCTATGGGTAAATAGTTGGGTAGACTGGACACTTTAACCTGGTTACGGCAACCGATCTAGGAGAATGAAAATTGAATTAAAACCTGTTAAATTCAACTTTAAGAATTGTTCATAGTACTAATATCCTTGGAAAATTATGTATCAAACTATTCTCCCTCCAGCTATGGGTAAATAGTAGGATAGATTGGGCACTGTAACTTTGTTACGGCAACCGCTCTAGGAGAATGAAAACTGAATTCAAACCTGTTAAATTCAACTTAAAGAATTGTCCATAGTATTAATATCCTTTGCAAAGTATACATTTAACTATTCTCCCTCCACCTATGGGTAAATAGTTAGGTAGATAGGGCACTTTAGCTTTGTTACAGCAATCGGTCTAGGAGAATAAAAACTGAATTCAAACCTGTTAGATTAAAATTAAAAGAATTGTCCATAGTACCAATATCCTTGGAAAAGTATACATCTAACTATTCTCCCTCCAGCTATGGGTAAATAGTAGGGTAGATTGGGCACTGTAACTTGGTTACGGCAACCGGTCTCGGAGAATGAAAACTGAAGTCAAACCTGTTAGATTCAGCTTAAAGATTGACCTTATGTCACATTATGCTCGTGTGGAGCGAGTGGTAATTACATATAGTGATGTCTGACATCTGCGTTCTGATTTTAAATGGGCGATAAAAACTTTCAAAGTTTAATGCTTGTTCATTTTTTATTTCGTTTAAAAAAACAAAACAAAAATATTTTGTATTTATTTTTTAACTCAAGTTACTCAAGGGAGCTAACTCTTAAATTTTATGATAGGAAGTCCGACCGCCTGGTGACTGGGATACAACGTTAAAACTGATAGTATAATTATCGGAATGAATTTAAGAAAAATACGTATCTGTTTAATAAATCTTGGCGCGATATCACGTATAAACAGATAATAATAAAAATAACTTGACAAACAGATGGAAAATCAATTGGAACAGCTGGAACTGAAGTAATTAGTTAGAACAATGTTACAGTAAGTGGGTAGAATTACAATGCATGGATAAAATAAGTATGAAGAGAAAAATGGTTGCTAAGATAAGAGTTAAACAAAGATAGCAAAATCGGAAAACGGCGTGATAAAACAGCTGAATTTGGAATTTAATGATTGATGGCTTGTCACTAAGTAACTAAAGATTTTATCACACTAAAAGATATACTGGACAGAGAGAGAGAGAGAGAGAGAGAGAGAGAGAGAGAGAGAGAGACAGACAGACAGACAGAGACAGACAGAGACAGAGAGAAAGAAAGAAAGAAAGAAAGAAGAAAGAAAAAAATAATCAAAGCTAGGAGCGATAAGACCCAAGAGACTAGCAATTGTAGGCTATGCGGAGACGATGCCGTAAATCACCTAATAAACGACTCGGCCCGGTAGGAGTACTAAAGCTATTGCAACTGGTGATGGAACGTAATTCACTGAGAACAATGCAAGTGACTAAACTTTGCCAATACTGGCTGTGCAGCCTACAGCCAGTCCAGACGCAAAACATTATCAAGAAATCATACTTAATTGTAATACGTCAAGACAATGTGAAGGAGGAGGGAGTGACCTTCTTAGAACCTAGCACTTTGAGAAGGAATCTAATTACTCCATCCACAATTTCAGATGTACAAACATACAAACAGAATGAATACGTATGCAGATAGACAAAAGAACAATCACGCACGCACACTCGCGTATATATATATATATATATATATATATATATATATATATATATATTATATAATATAATATATAAGGCATTAAAAAATAAGCCACCTCATAGAGGTTCTTCACGGAACAATGGTGCTACTACTAACATCGTCTACCTGGATGTTAATAGCATGTCAACCCTCTAAAACACTTCAACTTTTATAGTTTTCTATAATGTTTCTAAAAATCTATAACAATTTCTTCAAATAAGAAATTTTCTCCTGACGATGACTTAAGTTCGAAACTAGTTTTTGAAAACCATACAAAATATTCCTGATTGTCTTATTAATTTTTGTTCATACTATATATATATATATATATATATATATATATATATATATATCAGTCATACACAGACAAGTGTTTCGACGTTTACGTCTCATCAGTTCAGCTCAACTTTTTTAACAGCTACCTCTAGCCGTGAGTGAAACCCGAGGTTTTTTTTCCGTCTGCCAAGTTCCTTACCCTTGCAGCCGTCAGTGACTGTTAGTCCGGGTTAAAGGATTAATTCATAAATACTTACAGAATATATGCTTTTACAATCACCAGAGAACTCAATTCTGTAAACAACAGGCGAGTAAATGCTTACGCTATAGCCGTGAAATTTCAATTAATGTCTCCCTACAATGCTCTACCATGAGGATTGGGAGCATATATATATATATATATATATATATATATATATATATATATATATATATTATATTATATTAAAGCTGAGCGAATCAATGTTTGTCTCCAAAAGGCTCTTTTACTGTTTATTTTAATGAGGCGAAAGTTATACTAAATTATTCATTACTTTGAAGATTGACTTTTAATTGATTCCATTTTAATTGGTTCCAGTTTGTCGTAATTTTCGATTAAGTCAAAAACTCATCCGTCTCTTACTTCACATTCTACATGTCATTTTCCCCTTTCTATGTATATCCTGATTACCTCCTCTTTGTATATGTTAGTTTTTCAGAGAGAGAGAGAGAGAGAGAGAGAGAGAGAGAGAGAGAGAGAGAGAGAGAGAGAGAGAGAGAGAGAGAGAGAGATTGGAGAGTTGAAACGGATTTGTATATTTCATAAACAGCCAACTCGGTAATGTTCCTTTTCTTAGAAATCTTAATAAATGATTTAATGTTTTTATTTTGTTGTTTTTAATCCTGAGGCCTTATTATTTAAAAATTAATTTGCTTTGCTAACTCACTTTTCACTAATCACAATTATCTTCCCAGCGTTCAATAGATGAACCAATGGTATATCTAACGTGACATGTTTAGTCTAATATATATATATATATATATTTTAGTCTAATATATATATATATATATATATATATATATATATTATATATATTATTTATTCAATTTAACTAGTACAAATGAAAAGTCTGTCTAACCATTGGTTTCTGAATATCACTTTTTCGGTGTTATTCGTCGTCAGAGACGTTGACTCTTGAAAAAATGGACAATTTTTGAATTTTTGGCTCGTGTTTACGTGATCCGTTATTCGTCCTGCATTTTGATTTCGTTATTCACCGGCATCACTATTTGTCGTCATTGGGTCTCGTGTTTATATGATGATTTAAAAATTTTCCGTTTTTATTTTTATTTTTATTTTTTTTTTATTTTTTATTTTAGTTTGTGTGTGTTTATTTGTCTGTGAATTCTTTGGTTAGTCCAATTCCATATTAAACATTTCAAAAGTCAACGTCTCTGACGACGAATAACACCGAAAAAGTGATATTCAGAAACCAATGGTTAGACAGACTTTTCATTTGTATTAGTTAAATTGAATAAATAAATAAATACAGCTCTTACAGAAGTAATTGAGCCCTCTATAATCTTTTCTCCAATAATAATAAAAATTTAACCTATATATATATATATATATATATATATATATATATATATATATATATATACTAGCAAATATATGCACCCTCCGGGTGCAAGTATAAGTTTTGATATAATAAAATATCATATTAAATTAGAAAGGCTAATGAAACTGACTAAGAATGCAGATAAAAAGATCTGCAACAGAGGTATAATCGAAAAATAGAAAACTTTGAAACTAACTATTCCATCATTTTCCATTACTCCTCTCTTTCATTGTAAATTTTTAATTTATCTATTTAGTTAAAATAGGAAGTAAAGATTTCTTCTTGTAAATAAATTCTTTTAAGATTTATCCACGAGATTTTGTGACCAAACAATTTGAAATCAATAATACAAGCACATATTTACAATATGCAAATTAGCCTTCTCGTTCAAACTGTAAACGCTATATAGCCAACAGTGTTAATAATGTAAACAATTTTATTAATAACTGAAGGTTTAAAAGAATGAAATATGGAGAATTTGACGTAATAATTAAGGGAATTGTGACTTGAGTACGTTACAGACAAAAAACACACAATCTCCATTAGATATATGCAGAATATTTAGATACAAACTAATTAAATTACAAGCATACCGATTATTAGGCATTGATGATTGCTTGACGATCAGTGTATGTTACACCAGTCGCACTCTCACTTTTACTTTCGGACAAATACCCTTGGGAAAGGCATCTACCCCATCAAACTATGGGTTACTTTATAATCCTTTTCCAAGGATTTCTTTAGAATCGAATTCCCGCGAAGTTTCATATGTCATTAAACAAAGGAACTAGCCAAAATCTAACAGTACTGTGGTTTGAATGGTCTTAAATACACACATATTAAATAAACACCAGCATTGAACTCCTTGAACGGATGAATATCACCAGGATGCTAAAAAAGTCCATGCTAGGCTGTGCAGGACATATCTCCCGGATGAGGAATCATTGCCTGTTCATGATTATATTTTACGGCGAATTATCTTCTGGCCATCATTATGCGATACCAGAATGCTTGTAAAATCCTATGGTGCCTTTCACATCAACCATCGCCATTGGTCCACCCTAGCTGAGAACCAACACAACTGGCGTATAATTACTAACCATGATGTTGCCTCATTTGAAAACACCCACAGGGCAATTCTCAAGGACTCATAGGAGGACAAACCACAACATTATGCCATCAAAACCTGACCAGACCTGCAGCTACAGCAGCTGCGACAGTGCCTGCTTGTCCCGCTTAAGCCTTATCAGCCAAGAACATGTCTGCAGTCAACGTGGACCACCTCCTTAATTTTCATTCACGAAAGCAACCCATGAATGAATGATATACACATATATAATGTATGTCATAAAATAACGAGATTTAAGCTGTATTTACCAAGATAGAAATGAACAATAAATGGAACGTTAATTCTTTTTCAGAATGCAAGGTGTGCTAGTGCTGAGTTTGAGGCTGTATTTACCAAGATATAAGTGAACAATGAATTCAACGTTAATGTTTTCAAAATACAAGGTGTACCAAAAATACAAAAATCGTGATACTTTATTTACACACGTTGTATGTATGTGTGCGTGTGCGTGTATCTATAATAACTGTCATACTTACTAATGTGTATATAATAATCATGAGATAATTATGAAAAAGAAATAATTGGATAACCGATATTAATTTTCTAAAAAAACATAAGACGAAAATAAATATTAGCTTCAGGCTTGATTCAAAATTCATCTATTCCGGAAGGAATAAAATTTGTGGTTGATTCGTGATTTAATTGTTTGTATTCAGTATTAATGGCCTGAAACTTAAAGCGCAATTGCTTACATTGATTTATTTGAATACCATTCATACCATAGCCTTATTAATATTCACCATATATATATATATATATATATATATATATATATATATATATATATATATATATATATTATTATTATTATTATTATTTATATTTTTAAGGCAATTACAATGTGTATATCGTATAAAATTCGATAATTATTGAAAATAATCATGACAAGAAAACTCGGCGAATAATGCGTGCCACGTGGAACACCGTACATCTGTTTTTTTTACTTTATTAAGTCTCATCAGCGGTGTATACCTAGGATCTCCCTCCGACAAGATCGAAACCGAGAACCCAGCATGCAGAATCAGAAACTCTACCTCTGAGCTACCGGTCCGTAGCACACGATACATGCCAAATTAACCTGTCAATGATAAACACGCCACTACTATACATAGTACAGTGAGCGCTGAGAGGATCGCAAATTAGGCCTATGCCCAGGCGTAAGAAATAATGGAATTTGATAATTTGCTTTTGAAGCATTGTTAATGAGGTTGAAACTAATACTAATTTCAGTTGGTGATTTGCAACGTTCCTCAAAAACTTAGAAAATAGACTAGAGGAACTGGAAATCAGAGGAATAATTGAGCTCATCCAGACAACAGCATTGTTGATATCAGATATGATACAAGAAGAATCCCAGTATGAAGAGGGTTCAGTTAGCTTGTCAAGTCAATTAAGCCGTAAGACGTCATAGTGTATCACGGATCGGCTTCACTGCATGCATGCGGTTGAAAATCCTAGCTAGAAAGTTCTGGTTATGAAGTTAATAAATAGGACCACAACAAGGTACATGCCTTGCGTTTCTCTGAGAACTAATAGCAGCCTTGGCATAATCAGACCACATCTTGAAGAACTAGACATATAGCAAAACCAGACGTCAACAATAAAAGAAATAGAAGGAGCTATGAAGATAGCTACAGACTACAAGAAACTGAAGAGAATAAGAAACAACAGCCAGCAAATCTAGGAAGTAAGTAAAGATTAAATATGAGGGCATAACCACGGATGTCTCTCATAAGAATATAAACGACTCTATACTATATATATACACAGCAGAGAAGAAGGAGCATATAACATTAAGATACTCAGAACTCACATTTTGGATACACTTGGCGTATTTAAGCCCCACCCACAGAACAGTTGATAAAATAGCTCAAACATCATTTTTTTAAAGATATCGAAATTGTCTTTAATTTTTTAGAAGACAGTAGCATCTTATTAAATAAGTTGTACTGCTGTATCCCGTCTTCATTTAAATTTAAAACTTTTGAATTAAAAAAGATCGAATCTTCATTCTACATACTTTATGATTACACCTCGTCTACAGTTAGATATCTTATTCAAATCAAGAAAAGTTGATTAATCCCCCCAAAAAAAAAGTAAAGTTATTCAAAGTAACTAATTAGAAATTGATTCTAAAACAAAAATGAACCAAGGAAAAACTTGAAGTCGTTTGTCGCCTGACTTCTTTTGAAGCCACTAATTCTTTAAAAAAATATTTGAGATTATAGATTTTGGATTATGTTCTTGTAAGACGCCGTTAATTATTATTCCCGCTTCTTTATATCATTATCTTCGATGCCATATGCAATACAGTCTGGCTTTGATTTCTTCATTTAACCAAGCTTACTAACAGTTTAACAAAAAAAAAAAAGAAGTAAAAACTGAAAATTGTGTCAGAAGCATTTGATTTACATATTCGAGAAATATTTCATCAAACGGGAATTTTTTTCAATTAAGCAAACGTCTGTTTCTCTAGGAAATATTAGAGAATAGTCAATTGGAGTTTCTTTTCTTGTTTAATGACATATAAACCTTCCTGGTTATTTTAAGCCAAAGCTATCCTTGTAGAAGATCAGCAGTGGTACAATTTAACCCAGAGATAGAGTGGATAATGGAGTCATACCTTTTAGAATGATAAAGTAGGTGAAGTGGCTAATTGTCGGTATTAAGCGGACAGTGAGAGAGTGTATCCCCTTTTCACTAGCGCTAGACTAGAGATTGCTTTTGCTCCTGGAATAGAGTTCCACACCTATTATCAGCTCCCCCAAGCTGTGCTACTCATGCGCTGAGTTATCGGTGGCCTTATCGAACCCGGAAGCTTATGAATAAGTGAAATAAATAGCGTGACGGGTCTTCGAACAGGCTTCCTACTATAACGTTGTCCAGCATGTTAGCTATGATGCCATGGGAACTCACACAGGAATAGTCAATGCTCTAAAAAAACTTCAAATTTTGAAAGGAAGACAGGGCTTGTACAAGTTCGAAAGAAAACATATGAAGCTAGTTTGGCAATGTTTTTTGAACGACAAGTGTTTGCAAAACACTGGATTTTGCAAGTACTTTCCTCATACTCATCAGACCTAGCAACATGCTAACTTTTCTTTAGAATGTACTAGAAGTGGCTACTCAGTGTCTACTGGGTAGAGGTGGAAGCAAAAATATCTGGTGTATTGATTTGTTTACTTTAGAGATTTACAAATGCTGGAAATTTCAAGTAGAATTTCAATGTTATTTCTATGTATATCTTAATTTTTAAATATCTTCGAATGTCAATCACATCTTCATAATTTTTGCCCAGAAATCAAGAACCGGTGATATTTAATGTGTGTATATATATATATTTACTTTCCATTAATTGTTTTATTTTGTTGTTTCATCCGGACATACATACATACACACCAACTATCCAAACTCAAAATATATCCGAAGTCTCATCATTCAGAGATAACCAGCTGCTGGAATTGACAGTTCTCAAAGGCAGGGTCGTTGTCTGCAAAACTGTCAAAGGAATTCTAGACCTAAGAAAACAAATGGGAGAAACAGAAATTTATCTAATGCAGAATTGTTTAAAAAATAAGATGATGGTATTTCATGTGTGTAAAGAATTAAAAAGAAAATAAGAAAAGAAAAGCACAATCATAAGCCAACATTTTTTATGAAGCCGTAATCTTTAGACGTGAGATTTTAGGGCGCAATAATTTAAAAACATTGTTTCTTTAAAATACCTGTTTGATTATTATGGGTTTTTGTTTCAGGCTGCTTTTTTTTAACATATGAAACTAATAGTAACAGAGGAGCATAGGAAGGTGAGGTAATAATTAATTTAGTTTCTATACAGGTCTGCTTACCGGAATCCGAAGCACTTTATATATCGTTATTAAACGATTGCTTTATTTTATTTACTTATTTTTTTCACTTATGCTTTTTCTTCAAGAATATGAATACAGAGTTTTTCTTTTCCTAGATTGGTCGTCTCAAGAAGATTGTAGAGCTCAATCTATCCTAACTATTTACCCATAGATGAAGAGAGAATAGCTGGATTCATACCCAAGCACACAGACACACACACACACACACACACACAGAACACACACACACACACACACACACACACACACACACACACACATATATATATATATATATATATATATATATATTGGTATATTTATATGTTAACAGAGCTCAATATAGACCATGTATAGAGCATGTATATCTAAGGGTAGCGAAGACATGAAGTCAACCTCATATTTTAAACATCACATTGGCGAAAGACTGTCAGTTACTAAACACCATTGAAATCATATTTTCGCTACACTAAATATATATATATATATATATATATATATATATATATATATATATATACTGCGATGATCGAACGAGTACCTTTGACTCACCCATCTCTCTATCTCTCTCTCACTGTCTCTCTCTTTCTCTCTCTGTCTTTCTCTCTCGATCTTACCATTTGTCCTTACCAACCATTGATATTGTTAAATAACCTATATGGTATCCAGTATTTGTACAGAGTTTATGTATGTAATATGTGCATATATATATCTATCTCTGTATGTGCATTCATGTGTTTATTTAGTTGTTTTTTATTGTTTTGTGTGTTTTGTCTATGTCTATGTCTATGTCTTTGTGTGGCTCTGAGTATGTCTTTTCTGTGAGAGAGCGATTGAATGTGTGTGTGTGTATGTTTTTGCACGTGTGTTTGAGCGAGAGAGAGAGAGAGAGAGAGAGAGAGAGAGAGAGAGAGAGAGAGAGAGAAAGAGAGAGAGAGGAGTTATTTGCTAACTTCAGTTTTGATATGGTGTTGTAGCTTGAAAATCGATTTTCCCAATCGACTCTCCAATAGAATTTTAGTCTTTAACAATCTGTAGCATAATATTTTCTGCAATAATAATTTGCCTGTGAAATTTGTGGCAAAGAGAACGCATGCCTGTTTGTGCCACCAAGCAAAACACCCAACTTCTCTATGGCAATCCTATTTTTCTTTCTTTTAGTGATGCCGCATCAATATCCTTTTTATTTTACTCCATACAAAGAATCTATTGGCCAAATTCCTTCTACTTTGATGAATATAATGTTTCATTTCTGTTTTGCTTTTCTTTTCTTTTTAAATCTTTCATAGAGAATAGACAGATAAGAGCTGCTTGTGTGCATTCTGCAAACTTGTCGGTAGACGAAGTGGAGCCTTCGGCAAGTTGTTTACAAACTTTCCTTGACACTGAAGAGCTTACTGGTCAGGGCAATGATGTGTTTGCATGAATATTTAGGGAATACACGATTGCATTGGGGATGCATTTAGAATTTTAATGTCGAATACATGCCTTATCTTTGATTGCTTGGTTTTGTCTGACATGCCACTAAATATGGGGTCAATAAATCCATGTCGGAGACATCGGTAGCAGCATATAGTCAATTTTAAAAGGATTCATTGATTGATCTTAACAGCGGTCTAGGTTGATTTTATGATTAGAGGTTAAGGAATCGTCTTCATTTTACGTCTAAGGAGGGTCCCTAAGGCTTAATTTTTAACGCGCTGAACAGCGACATCTTTGTGATTTTTACCTCCATTCTTGCTATTACAGTCACTTTCGTATTCATACACTTGAGATAGCAATGAACATCACGCCCATGGGTTAATAGTACAAATACTGCTTTCTACAAGGATGGCATTAAATAACCCGATAAGTTTGATGTGTCATTAATCAAAGGTACCACACCATCATTGCGCCTTTTTTTGAATACTCGTTTCTATTTTGTAGCTGTGTTTTTTTTTGGGGTGGGGGGTTCACATGGTCCGATCAAATATGAACTGATTGGACCATAACAGCTACCTGTGAATAATGGAAAGGAAATGGTACTCCACATTCCTCCGTTATTCATAACTAGAGTCTCACCATTAGATGATGTTTAGGATCATAAATAAAAAATCTCTACATGGTTAAAGACGGTGCATTCTATGCCCACTGGGAGGGCACATTTACGTTTAAGTAAAGCCCAATATCTGCAACCAATTCAATTTCAGAGCAGCGTCTCTTATTATATATAAATATATATATATATATATATATATATATATATATATATATATATATATATATATATATATATGTGTGTGTGTGTGTGTGTGTGTGTGTGTGTGTGTGTGTGAATACAAGGAAGTGAATCCGACGGTATGTAGTATAATAGAAAATTGAAAAAAAAACACAGGTTTAAATGAGTTAAGTGGTGAGTTTATTGGCCGAGACTGCAGTGTTTCGATCTATTAATTAGATCATCTACAGGGCTTTTGTTGGTATGTGGAAGTTGATAACAAATTGTATCTCAGAATACGGAGAAAAGCGATTAATAGTCCTTGTTTATTAGTCTGTTTTAAATTTGAAGTCTGAGAAAAAAGAACGTTGAAAAAATGAACGGTTTGAAATATGACGTTTTCTCCTTTCCCAATTATTCGTCTTCGTCGATACGGTGCCCTATTGTTGGCTTTCGTCAGGGTGCGGAACAAGATGTTGTGAACCTGATCTTGACGTTCGTGATCCTATGGCAGAACTTCCCTATTAAAATAAACGATATTGGTCGGGAGGACGGAGACATCTATGTCCTTTACCCTTGTGTGATCGTATACCTTCCAAGTGAGGTAGTAGTAAAAGACACAACCAGAAGGTAGCTCCCAGACCCTTTGGATGACATTCGAATAGTAATTGTTTTTCCTGTTCTCTGTCTCTCTATGTCTCCTTTTATCATTCATTACTGTTCAGACTTTGTAGATTTAGCATTTCTTTTAAAGTTTCTGGAATTTTCACCAATGTATCTACCTACTGAATTTCTTATAGGTAATTTACTAAATTCCTGCTTCCTCTCTATTGGTTTATATATATATATATATATATATATATATATATATATATATATATATATATATATATATTCATTTTTCATCTATTGAATGAGTTACTTAGATTTCCTTCAAAACACCTATATTATCGTAATCACTTAATACACAATTCCAAAGAAAACGTATACAAAAGAAAGATAACAAAAGGAAAATATAAGATTATGACAAAAAATAGGATGACAGACAATAAGCGCATAATATTAACAGCGAACACCATAATCAACAACCACGAAAGATATCTAACCATTCTCTAGGTAGAATTAGTTACAGATAAGTGAAAGAAAGAAGAGAGGAGGAAAGACTTAAAAAAGACTATCTGTTAATCATGTAAATACATATATACTTACATACATATATATATATTACACAGACACACAAACAGACACACACACTCATATATATATAATATATATATATATATATATATATATATGTGTGTGTGTGTGTGTGTGTGTGTGTGTGTGTGTGTGTGTGTGTGTGAAGAAAAATGCCATGTCAAGTTCTTTTTTCTTAGAAATGTTTTTTAGATAGATAAATATTAAACCAAATTCATGAATATTAGTATATTACATCCATAGAATTAGTATTACATTCATGAAAAAATTGTATATTATATTCACGGAAAGGTAGTGTAATTACTTTCATGAAAATTATTATATTACATTTGCTAGGTGGAGCTCTCTAAGTAGTTTAACTAACGAGAAGAGAGTCCCTTAAATCCCCCCCCCAATAAAAAAACAGATAACGGCAAATTCTTTAATAATAATTACTTTAAGCACGGAAGACGATCTCTACATAATGTTATTTGAAATTATTAAGTGTTTTTTTTTAGTTTCTTTTTAAATGAGTATTTAGTTGGAGAATTTTTAATGTCCATGAGTAATGTATTCCATAGTTTTGCACCATGACAGTGGATTGATTTTATTCCATAAAGCTGACTATTTCATTGAAGCAAAAACACACATCTACCAGATGATTGCCGAGTTTCATATTGATGAACAGAAGAATGAGAGAAAATAAATTGTGAAAACAAGTGAGTGATATCTTATTATAATGGAGATTGCGTGTTTGTCTGTCTGTAACCGAAACTATATTACTATTCAAGTCACAATTTTCTTAATTATTTACATCTCATTCTCCATGATTTTATTTCTATTTAAACCTCAATTATTAATAAAAGTGCCACATACTAATAATATGCAATTGTATTTATATATACAACAAAATAGCGGTTTACAGTGTGAACGGGAAGGCTAATTTGCATATTGATATTAAAAATTTGAATTTAATAAATATGTGCTTAGTATTATTGATTTCTAATTGTTTGGTTTTATCTTAATGAATATAAGCAAAATTATCTTCAATAAATCTTAAAAAGAAATTCCTTAGCAAGAAGACATAACTGTAATTTTATTCTTTACTTATTTTAACTAAATAGTTGAATTAAGAAAATTTAGCAATGAAAGACGGGAGTTGTTCTTTTTTTCGATTATACCAACTTCTATTTCAAATCTTTTTATCTGTATTCTTATTTACTTGCATTAGCCTTTCTAATTTAATATAATATTTTAGTACATTAAAACTTAAATATTTGCACCCGGAGGGTGCATATATTTGCTAGTTTTGTTAATGGATTCATAAACAAAAGTCAGCAATTTGAGTTTAAATATTGCTGGTAGTCTTAGTAGATTATTGGTCTTTACAAGAACGGACAAAAGCGCTTGGATCCTCTGGGAGCCTTATCGGCTGGGGTTGTAGATACATTGACTGCACCACTGCAATGAAACCTTGTTGGTCGTGATAGGCGACCCGTGATGCTTAACGACGGATTCCTGGTGGCTGAGCAGACCATTGCATGCGAAACTCTGATCCTTTCTAGGCTAGACGGGCGGTCCAGGAGGCCTGCTCCGATCAATTGGCTGATCAAGTTAAGCCTTAGCACCTATATGATTGTTCCAAACGTATTTATCTTATGGCAAACATCCAACCTTTTTGTTATCATACTTGTTCTAGCAGGCTGTCGCTGAGTATGTGTGTCCTGGGTATGACGTTACTCAGAAACAAAATTAACCGTATGCCACATCCTTCCTGTGCAGAGAGTTTGGTGATTACATAAACTTATTTAATTGTGAAATATAATATTTTATATCCCAGATTCACAGAACTTGTCTTTTTAATGGCATGTATCTGTGTGTGCGGAAAGATTTCCTTTATTTAATGAGCTGGAATTCTGAATGTATATTAATGAAACTTTCAAATATATGTAATAAAATATAATATCAAATTAGGCTAATGAACCTAAATAAGAATGCATATAAAAAGATTTGAAACAGAGGGGGGTATAATCGAAAAATAGAAAAATCTAGCAATGAAAGACGAGGGTGATGGAAGAGTATGTTTCAGTTGTTCTAATTTAAATATTTAGTTAAAATAGGGAGTAAACAATAACATTACAGTTATTTCCTCTTGAGAATCAATTTCTTATAAGATTTATCCCCGAGATTTCTACGCATATTCATTATGATAAAACCAAACAATTGGAAACCAATAATACCAAACACATATTTATTAATATCGAATTGTCAAAATCACTATGCAAATTAACCTTCCTGTTTACACTGTAAACCTCTATTTTGTATATAAATACAATTGCATGGTATGTAAATAAGTCCAACAGTATTAATATTGTAAAACAAGGGTCGGGTACAGAGATGCAGCCGGTACACATTTAATATTGTAAAATAATTTTATTAAGAATTGGGGTTTAAATAACAATTAAATCATGGAGAATATGAGCTAAATAACTAAGGAAATTGTGACGAGTATTGATATAGTTTCGGTTACAGACAAACAAACACACAATTATTATAAGATTTAATCAGCAATTTCCGAAATAATGCTAATAATTTATTGAAGATAAATATAAATCTGGTATATTCGTCAGAAAAAGTTTAGACCTTAGCTTTGTCACTCACAATTCCTTATTTGCTGATCCTAGTGAGTTCGATCATGTATAGTCTTATAACTTTTACGTAATGGGCGTGACGTGGAGCCGCGAGGGTAACCTGAGTTGTGGATTAGCACGGAATGGTTAAGGCAGGAATTTTGAGTTAGAGGAGAACGGAAAAGTTTAAGTGATGATTTGGCATACACACATAGCGTGGTTTGATTGGACAAGCGAATGATACGTGGCGAATAGGAGAGAGGAGTAATGAGAGGTCAGAGTGTGACCTGAGTCAGGGAGAAGGTGCGAAGAGAGCAATATATGAAATTTCTTATTCTCGGCAGTTGTAGTTTGGAGGAAAAAAGATACTCGTGAGTAAAAAGAATTGGGCTTGTGTTATTTCTAAAAAATCCAAATGGCACAAGGCAAGATAACCCTCAACCCCAAGTTGGCACCCAGGCTCCAAATAACATAAAATTGCCAACCAACTGAACAGCATCCCAACAACCAGGATTCAAGGATCTCCAATGTAATACCGGACGAGAGAGATAATTATCCAAATATTTCTACTATCAACACATCATTCCTCCATTGGAAGTAAGAGCCGTAACTTTAGTAACGTGGACACGTAATCTCTCCATTCACAAATGAGTGCCAGATGTAACAAAAAGTTGCCACTTCATCTCACCATTCCGACAAGGAGATGGTAAAGTAACAAAAGTGTTAACACATCTCTCTATTCCGACAATGAGAGCGTAGTGTTAATCAAAGGCTGTGACAATGTAATGACAATTATCATATTTTTGTTTGATTTTGTGTGAGAGTTTCTATATATTACTAATCATATTGTTACGCATTAAAAAACGTCACAGCATAGCAAGGTTTTTATAAGCGCAATGCGTTTAAAATTATCTTACCAAAACAATTTCTGCCGACATCTTCAAAAGTAACTAAATAAGAGTGTATAAACAATAGTAAGACCTCTACTACAGTCCTCAGGTAAAATTCGGTATTGACGTTGATTTTATTTTCTATAACCATATTTGTTAGACCCGTTCATCATGTGTACGTTGTCTTGTAGGTTACTTTATCAGATCAAGAACTAACACACCGAAATTTACAAACAATGAATTATTGCATTATTTTCTGATACACTATTTTTCAAGTCTACTAATTGAAAGTAAGAACATTAATTTGTACCTATGTTGATATTTTACGTTTATTTTGCTGGATATAATAAAATTAGATATCAGTCTTTCGGTGTTTCAGCGCAAACAATGGTTCTGTTCATTCCGGTGTTCTTTTTCGTCCGCAATTCTCAAGCGATCATCATTAACGGTGACTTAAGAAACGAGACATTAGGACGATGTGGTTGTTTGCAGCTAATCATAAATAATTAAGCCACAAGCGAATTAGATATGGCACTAGTTTAAGGAAAATGTGATAGATTCTCATGTAGTATCTGGTTGGTTGGTTGGTTGGTTGGTTGGATTTTACGGCATATTATTGGGTTATCTTATGTCGAAGATATTTTGTTTTATTCATTATTTATGTATTCTGTTCTTTTTAAAAAAATGCAAACTCATTTTTTCTTTTACTAACACAATTTTTTAAAAAATCTCTTTTTCAATATAACCCATAGTTGAGACCCTGAGACCCTAAAAGATACTGCCACTCCGAGTCGGATTAATGGTGATGAAGGTGGACTCCATACTCCCCAGAGCTGCAGAATTGAAACCTCGCCTCTAGATGCAGTTTAACGTCATACTCAGAACATTAAGACCCTTAGGCACCGGTTTCTAGCACATATATGATAATAAGAATTGCGAGTTCACCACCAGCGCAATAGAGTTGGGACTATCATGTAGGTGATAGGGCTTGGCCTGATCAGCCGATTGATCGAAGGTGTCTCTCGGACCGCTCGTCTAGCGTGGTGTGTTCTCTATCATAGTCTGCTCATCGACCAGCATTGTCCTGATGCATCAAGGGTCATCACTACGACCAACAGGTTGCCCTATCGGGAGATCTTTCCCCACTGCAGAGGGGCATTCGGTGCATTCGGTGTATTCTACAATCTCAACCGACAGGGCAGTGTAGTATCTGGACTTGGTTTTCAACACTAATGCTATATTATGGCAAACACGTTTTTGTCTCATTTATTCTTGTTAGGTATTCAATTTTTTTTTTCATTCATTTTTTTAATCTATTTAACTGATAGATGAACCCTGACAAATACTACCACTCCGGTTCCCCTGTGAGTAATGAAATTTAAGGAGTACTCCACACTCCCCAGAAGTCTAGAATTAGTACTTCACGATTAGATGTTGTTTAGCGTCATGTCGAGTACACTAAGAAACTTTAACACCGACTTCTAGCACATATAAGATAAATACGGTTGAGGGGTTTCCATAAGAGCAATACGGTCGCGACAAGCTACGGCTTGACGTGGCCAGCCAATTGATTGGATGGGACTTCTCCGACCGACCGCGCTGAGTTGCTGGGGTCCGGTATCGAACCAATAACCTTTCCATTCCTTAGGCAGGTGCTCTACTGACTGAATTGTATTCCAGGTATATTACTTGTGCCTTCAATTTTGAATTCTCATATTTGGGGTGTTGCAAATTTATTTGTCACCTGTATATATAGTAGACAAGTCTGGACTTCATTATGAAAGAACATGTGGACAGACTGGTAATGAAAAAAAAATGCGTTTGCCTGATATATAAACAATAATTATCTATTGATTAACTACAGTAATACATTAGGTACATATTTATTTCTGTTAGCCGGTTTGTTCAATACGGCTGATAAGAGCAAAAGTAAAAGAAATAACAGTAAAATGAAAAAAAAAAGTGTAATATTTCCTAGTTAAGATAGAATAATAATTTGTTTTGTTTCTTTTTTCTTTTATAGTTTTTGCTTTATTTTGCAAGATTGCTACTTTTTTCAGTATCGCTGTTTTTATTTGGTCGTAAATCTTAGATTTTCCATCATTGTATCAACGGACAAATCACCCACGTAAAAGCAACAGTAACCTTATTGGGAAAAATGAGGTTTGGTGTCGTTTCTACGTTTAATGGTATATCAATCTTCGCGGGTTGTTTGATGCGAAAGGCATCCATGTGTCACAACAGAAGTTGTACTATTTAACCCAATTGGAGGATCAGAGAGTTCATACATTTACCAAGGATATTAATCCGAAAATGAAGGTAATGGCGTAACTGGAGTTCGAACTTGCTTATAACGATATCGCAGTCCAGGTTGCACGCCACTACACCACAGTAATAACCTCCGGCAATATTTACTATTCTATCTATCTATCTATCTATCTATCTATCCATCTTTTTTCTTTCTTTCTTTCTTTCTACGTGAAACTGCACTGGGCAAGATCTTCTATGAATTGCCTATATTCTAGATTTCTTTCAGTTCTTTTGAAAGCATATTCCGTTGACCCCACCGAATCTGATGAAAATAGATAATTCAGTAGAGTTGGAAGGCCGTGGTGTAATGGTTAGAGTCATAGGGAAGGGACTCGTCGACCCGAGTTCAAATCCTGGATGAAGTTACAGTTCACATAGCGCTAATAGCATTGAGAAAGGTATGAATCCAACTACTCTCCCTCCAGCTATGGGTAAATAGTAGGACAGACTGGGCTCTTTAACGTTGGTTAGGAGTCTAGGAGAAGGAAAACACTGAATTCAAACCAGTTAAACTCCGCTTGGGTCGTTCACTATTAGAATAGGCTCAGTCCTAATTAGTGATCTATTTCACTGATTTAGAATTTAATTTAATTTTAGCTTATATATGTAAAACAACATGTGAATATAAACATTACTGAAGAATTATCTCCGATGAACAATGTTTCTCACTGCCGTAGAAATGACAACAAGAATAATTTGTGATGAAAAACAACAACTAATGTTCTTCCTTACTTCTCTAGTAGTGTTCAGTGTATCTTGTTCGTCTGACTTGAATGAATTGTGTGATAGGAGGTAAGTGGTCTTACAGCTGCTTTATATGCATACTGCTTCCAGTATTTGTTCAGGACAACATTATTTTCCTCAATCCATTTGTTAAAGTCTGTACTCATATAATAGCATTGACACGCCTATAATAAATTCGGAATAATTCTCGCTCTATCTTATGATATGATCGATAATTTCAGTGTGAGAATGTATGCGTGTGAACATATATGTGCATGAGTTTCTGTGCACATATTACGTAAAATCATGTCCTAGAATATAACTACATGTGCTACACTGGAATCAAACTCGTTTAATAAGATGGCAACCGTGTTTTCTTGCAAGACAACCAAGCCAACTAAAGGAAACTCTGAATTCAAACCTGTTAAACCCCGCTTAAGAAATTGACCTTGTGTCACATCCTGCTCGCGCGGAGTGGTTTGGTTATATAATTAAATGGCGAACATCTGAAATCACTAAATTAGTTCGTATACTTTTCTAGCAATATCATATCTACCGGACACACCACCCACTAAAATTACAGAGGAAATAAAGAATTAGTGAAATATCTATTAATAATGGAGATTCGCTTCCAGTTTTTGTCTGTAACAAAAATTACGTCACTGCTTACGTCACATTACCCCAAATTGTCATAACATAGAATAAATACACTCAAAATTTAAACAGTCCTCATTTATTTTTAAAATAAGTTTTAATAAATACATGACTGGTATTATATATCTATATATACTTTATTTTATTTTAATACATATTTAAAGTTTACATATCAATTTGTTTTATTTTTTAATCTTTTAATGAATTTGATGATTTTACTTACTTAGGGTACAAACTCGCTGATATTGAATTTTTACTCCCACCCCTCAGGTAATATGTTTCAAAATCTATTTTTACATCGCCCGGAGGGTGTTTTTTATTTTGTACTACTATTGATAATTGGGTTTTCGATCCGATTTATCTGAGACACCAGCTATTTAACCAGTGTTCTAACGAGAGCCGACTCTTTAGAACAGATCTGTTATTGATACACTTTTTAATTCAATTTCCCTACAGTCCTGTCTCCATTAAGGTTCGGTGCAGGATTTCTTTACTCCCGAAGCGTTTTATCTAGTCGGATATTTGATTGAAAGCACTGCAGCTTTTGCGAACTTTGGATCGAATCCCTGGATCTGAAATGTCAGGGATGGTTGATTGATGATAGGCTGGAGGAGAAACTTGTACAAAAATAAGCTGTTCGGCGCGCTGCGTTGTTTGTGCTCCTTCGCACAAACAACTCTGACAAGCATTCAAAAGCCAGTGATATGCACGCCAAAAGCGATCTTGTCAGATGAAATCGAAACATCTTTGCATATCCAATACAAACACCGAAAACGACCGCCAAGCAATCCCGGTTCAAAAAGAGAAAAAATAAGTCAATAACTAAATGTAGCATTAATACAAGAAACATAGTGGATCAGCAATCCACCATCACCTCCGCAACTAATCCCGTCACAAGAACTAACAGAATTTATTGATACTATACATATGACTAATAACTTCATACTTTTTTTTCACAATGTTTCGAGCTGTAACACTATTGAAGTGTTATGGGTTGATTGGCGATCTATTAATTAATTACTAATTAATTAAAACTACTCAAATTATCAATTATGGCGGTTTGTTAAAATTAAAAGTAAAAATAATAAAAACAACAACAACAACAATAATAATAATAATAATAATCTGGACCTTGCCAGAGAACTGAAAAAGTTATGGAATATGAAAGTGAAAGTGATACCAATTGTAGTTGGTGCACTTGGAACAGTCCCAAAAGGATTGGAAAAGGGTTTGGAAAGTTTGGAAATCAGAAGAAGGATTGAAACCATTCAGAACACTGTACTGCTGCAATCTGCCAGAATACTCAGAAGAGTCCTGGAGACTTGCTGTCACTCAGACTCCAGTGAAATACCATCAGCTAATGCTGATGTGAAAACTCAAAAGGAGCAAATAATAATAATAATAATAATTGTTTGTATTAAAAATATAAATTCATCTAATCCCGTCACAAGAACTAACAGAATTTATTGATACTATACATATGACTAATACCTTCATCCTTTTTCTTTTTTTCACAATGTTTCGACCAGTAGACTAAGGCCTCGCTTGATATAATGATAGGCAATGATAGATTCTTTATTTTTTTGCATTTAATATTTTAAATAAGAGACATTAATTTTTCGCAGACGTTTCATGATTGTGCACTTTTTTTATTTAAAAATTAAAATGTATATAGTTATGAACTGTACTGGTGTCCGTAAACAAACATTAAGTACCACCTATTTTCCCAAAGAAATTTAACCCCCACACACACCTATAATGAAATTTGCATAAAGGTTAATATTATCTTAAACATTTTTTGTCCATTCGAAAGAAGAAACATTAAACAAACTTCTGATGATTTAAAAAAAAATCAGCTAACGGAAATAATGAAAATTATGATTGAAAAATAGGTACCACCAATTTTCCCTGTAAAATTTAGCCCCCCCCCCTATATTTAATCTTCAGGTGACTTTGTTTCAAATGCCTGAAGATTGTTTGCACTTACGCATGTATGAAACGGAACGGTTGTGACTGTTCCTTTGTCATCAAATAAATAGATATGTAAAACCTTTACTAAATGTAGCATTAATACAAGAAACATAGGATCAGCAATCCACCATCACCTCCGCAACTAATCCCGTCACAAGAACATACAGAACTTATTGATACTATACATATGACTAATACCTTTATCATTTTTCTTTTTTTCACAATGTTTCGACCAGTAGACTAATGTTGCAGATTGACTGTTTGTTTTGCGCGGGAAGTCGAAAAGACAAAGGAAAATTGAACAGGGAAAACAATAGATAGGCGAGACAGAAATCTTAGTATAACAAAAGAGGTGTGACAAAGGACTCATCTGGACAAACGCTAATTTGAACAAAGAGAACGGACTTCCAGTCAAGGAACAAAAGAATGTGTGGGCGGTCGTCAGTATTTAAGCAGGTCATCAAAGAGACCCGAAGAGACCCGAAGAGACCCGAAGAGACGGCGAAGAAAGCAGAAGGGTCTGGCCGTCGATACGGTCGGGCGCTGCTAGCGAGCAGTGAGGCCCCCCCACCACCTTCCACCACATAAGTAGTCGTAGTGTCATTTTCCATGCCCGCCACTCACCTGCCACACACCGAAGAAAATAAAGAAGAGTCATCTTTTGTATACGCGTATCTGTTGTTATTGAAGTTCAATAGCTGACTACTAGATACATCGTCTAGGGGTCAGGAACGATGTCCGCTGTATACCCGCAACGTATACGAGTCAGAGTAGCGTGAGTTTGAAGAAACCACTATGCAACACTAAGGCCTCGCTTGATATAATGATAGGCAATTTAGATACTCAGTCCATTAGAACCGAATATAATTCTAAGTGGGTGTCTCATACTTCTGGCCTTGTGCCACAACTTAGATAATCGAAGTAAATAATCATCTACTTATATAAATGATAATGTACAGCTCAGTCGGTAGAGCGTTTGGCTAGAAACCAAAAGGTTCCTAGTTCGATACCGGCCCTCGTCAGCTCAGCGTATGAATAGCACAGGGATCTGTGCGGTAAAGTAAGGAGCTGATGGTAGGTGTGGCGGACCACCTCAGACGCAAAAACAAACTCCTTGGTTTAGCGCTAGTGAAAAGGGGATAGACTCTCTCGCTGTTTGGCTGATACCGACATTAGGCCACCCCGACGACTTTACTTTTTTACGCATAGGAAAAGCATGAACTGCAATGGTAATTCCATGTCAAATCATCCAGAAAAAAGCAAAATTGTCACCCACCCCCTTCAATTTTTCAGAAATGTTGTCCATGTGTGGACTATGTTAAAGTTAGACTCTTCCCAACATTTGTGCTCCCAATTCCAAAAATTGGTGGAGTCATGTCGATTTTTAACACTCCAAAGTTGGTGTGGTTCGTGAAAAACCAAAGCAAAACCAAATGTTCAATATATGTGAAATAACAATAGAAAAAAAAACTTTGTCATAGATGCAGTACCACATTGGGATATTGATCTTGTTATGAAAAAATAAATAATCATCAATAAATTAAAACTGGTTAACTTTAATAATTTTTTAATAGCCTATCTGGATTCCTCGGACAAAAATTTTTAGGAGTAGGGACATGCTAGAACTCATTTTAAACACAAAAATAGATCACATAAAGTCACCATATTTCTTGACCCCCATCGAATTTGTAGTGCTAAAAATCGACATAACTCCGCCAATTCTAGAAATTAGAAGCTCAATTTTGGGGGTGTCTAACTTTCACATAGTCAACATCTGTACAAAATTTCATAAAAATTGAAGGGGGTGGGTGATATAGCCTGGATGATTTAACATGGAATTCCCCATTATTAATTATATGGAAATCTGATTTCACTGATAAGATAAGGCGAAGATTCTTCCAAGCCATCGTTGTGTCAAGGCCATTGTACGACTGCACCATTTGGGCCCTAATGAAGCGCCAAGAGAATAAGCTAGATGGAAGTTGTGCGAGAATAGAGCGTGCGGTGTTAAAACAGACTGCTAGGGAAGAAGGAACAAATTCATAAATGCTGTTCTCTTGTGTACACCAGCATTCACCCTGATTCGGTTGAGCCGGCTCCATCCAACGAGTTCAGCGTATCCTGAATGAACGAGATTGTTAGTGAATTTATGAAAAGAGTAAGAAGGGAATAGGAGATTCACAAATGGTCCTCAGGAGAATGTCCATTTTTTGCCGCAAATATTCCACAGACGCGTTGACAAGAAACTGTTTAGCAGGCTTGTGGCACTAATACCACTGGTAATAGACCAATCTACCTTGGGAGGCCCTACAAAGAACTTGAGTTTTAGCCGGCATAGCTCTGGCACTATTATGTTATCTCCATCCTGCTACGGTAAGGAGGGGTTGGAATTTCGGATGCATGCGACTATTCTCAAAAGAAATAATAGGCACAGTTAAAATTTGTCAAATGTTCTTATCGAATATGAATAATTTGCAAACATATCCAATCGACCCACAAGTACTCCACTATGGATCAAAGTGGGTCTGGGATTAATGACAATGAAGTATCATTCCCCTCTCACCAGAGATTTAGAACGGGAGCCTCACCATTAGATGCAGTTAATTGTCCCACAGTGAACACATTTTTAATGGGTACTTTATGATCAATACATGCTTACTAATATATATATATTAATATTAACTTATACATATTTAGCATAACTTAGCCCTCTCTGTATCATTACAACCTTACATACTCACATTTATACTTACGTATTACACTTAATTATTATAACTTATACTTACTTACTAATAATAATATACTTATCCCTCACATTATTTTACTGTCAGAGACAAGTTGCAAAGTGTAGCTCTATCAGTGCTACTGTATGGCTACACTACTTGAACTTGAACGAAACCATTGGAGAAAAGCGAGATGGCAACTACTCAAAACTGCCCTGAACGAATCCTTGAAGCATCATCCAACAAAAAAGCAGATGAACGGCCATTTACCGTCTTTTATACAAAACATTTAAGTAAGATGAACAAGATACGCTGTACACTGCTGGAAAAGTAAGGAAGAACACAGAAATGACATTTTCCTGTGATACATGGACATACAAGAGTGAACTGATCAGCAAATACTTAGATTGATCAGCTCTGTGCGAATACTTGATGTCGTGAGTCAGACTGACCAGCAGCAATGACCGATAGGGATGGTGACGAGAAAACGAATCATGGTAATCAGTGTTGTGATCGTGATATGATTAGGATTTTGATGAAGAGTCTATGTACTCAATTTGTAAGAAGATCACTCAATCACCAATGATTTCTGTTGCATTATGTTGTTCCTCGACACCAGAGGCAAAGTTAGAGGTATGTCGTGAAGGGGACTTGCCAGAAGCGATGACCGTGTGACGAGAAAGCTTCATAGGAATCCGTACGACATGATGAGATGATGAAAACTAGATAAGATCTCAC
>CM042137.1:94837862-94852862 GCA_023376005.1 Doryteuthis pealeii | reverse complement strand
TATAGCAGTCAAGCATGTTAACCAATACACCCGGAGATCCCCTGATATATATATATATATATATATATATATATATATATATATATGTGTGTGTGTGTGTGTGGGTGTAAGGTGTGTAAAAAAAGTATCCTGATTGTTTGTACTTTTTGACACACCTAATATTCTGAAAAAATAGCGTTCCATCCATTCTTAATTTCTATCCTAGTAAATACACTTTCAAACTTGGTACTTTTTGGACACACCTTGTATTCTGAAAAAATAATGAATGGAACTTTTTTTCGGTATACATGGTGTGACAAACATTACCAAAAAATCCCGATACATTTTGACACACCTTGTATAAGTTAGCATGATTCTGTTTACACAAAATATGAACCTGCCATAAATTCACCACAAAGAGGGTTTGGGATATAAAGAAACATCTGATTCGTTCCTCTGTATCTCATTGTGTGATGGATTTTCCTAAATATCTTTATTGTTTTTGATGTTACTACTAACTCGTAAACATCCAACATATAGCTGACCGTGTGAAAATGAATCAGCCCTCGTTCACTTTATAAAACGTGAGATGAAAACATTTTTGTAGTTTGTATCAAAGTCGCTATCTCATTCAGTTTGGCCAGAGATGGCATATTTTGCTATCATATGACCTTCGCTGATCTCGGAGATGAACATCGCAGCATTTGTTTGGAGCCAGAGATACATTCAATAAAAATAATCAAAAAGTATCGAGATTAAATCATTAAGTTGTTCATTGTGTTGCAAAAATACCTCCCACATTTAAAACTCTCACTTTCGTTGGTGCAATTGGACATAGGTAATATGTTATGGTAGCTGCATCTAGCTAATGTCATACCATTTTCTATCGCCTACAATCACAGCGTGAACTAGTGCACACCGTGAGTTTGCTATAGAAATCTTTTTTATGACTTGTATATATGTAATTGCTACAAAGACGGCTTTTTGTTCTCATTCCATGTTACGTTAGAATTATACTATTCTGGGTAGAAAATCGATACCGCTATAGGTTGAAAATTCTATCTGGAACAGCATCATTCCAACTTCGAACTAAAACGACAAGACTATTGAAGTACGTCAGTTAGACAGTCAACAATTGGTCTGAGCAATGTGACTGGCCAAGCCTAACTGTACCAGTGTCAAGACAACTGGTATTTATGGGAATTCAGGACAGTCCACCCATGCATTTGGGTGAGTCCATTCCCTGAGTCCTGATTGGCTGCTTAGTTTTTAGGGTCCTCTGAGACTCCATAAATCCTGCCACTTTTCAGTGGTCATTACGGCATCTCAGAATCGTATTCAGTTACGACTGTTTGCCGTCTCATTTTGCCTTCCTCCCCCCTCCCATTGCGCAGGCGTATTGGCCTTTGAGGAGAAATTAGTTCCTTTCGGCCAGGCTGATTACAGGGGAGCAATCTTGACAATGCCCGGGGTATTTTCGTCGGCCTTGGTTTTGGGGGCGGAGTGACATAATTAGTTGATGATGGGAGTGTCACTGGGGGATTCTTGGCTAGCTTTAGTATAGTGAGCATGTCACCCATAGTCTTGATACCCAGTTCCTTAAGCATTGCACGATCCAGCATATGCAAGCTGGACCTTGCAATCTCTTCACTAGAATATGTCTGGGCATAAGTTTTGGCAGAGGCAACAGATATGCCTGCCTCAATAAACATATTTTCCCATCCAGCTAGGTCGAATCCTGTCCGCAGCGCCATATTGAAGTAAGTCAGTTAGACAGTCAACAATTGGACTGAGCAATATGACTGGCCAAGCTTAACTGCACCAGTATCAAGACAACTGGTATTTATGGGAATTCAGGACAGTCCACCCATGCATTTGGGTGAGTCCATTCCCTGAGTCCTGATTGGCTGCTTAGTTTGTAGAGTCCTCTGAGGCTCCATAAATCCTGCCAATTTTCAGTGGTCATTACGGCATCTCAGAATCGTATTCAGTTACGACTGTTTGCCGTCTCGTCTTGCCAATTCGACGGTAATTGGACTTAGTATTCTATAAAGACAATACATAAAAATACAAAAGATGAAAGCACCGAGGTGGAAATTACAAATCATAATTGAAAGATTCCACTTAATTGTTACATCGAGTTTTTTTATTGGTCTGAGCACTTATGAAACACTCCTGTTAATTTGACTTGATATCTTCCATGTCCTAAAATCTTGCCATGTAATATGATTTTATAGTAAAAAAATAGGAGAAACCTGAAGGGATATACAAGGAGTGCCAAAAATATCGAGATTTTTTGTACTTTTTGACACAGCTTGTATTCTGAAAAAAAAAGTACGTTCCATTCATTCTTCAGTTCTATCTTTGTAAATACAGCTTTAAACTTGGTACTTTTTGACACTCCTTGTATTAGGAAAAAGATTAATAAATAGAACGTCATTTTATCAGAATACGACGTGTGTCAAAAAGTAAAAACATGTCGATACTTTTTGACACACCTTGTATATCTGGTCGATATGGAGGCTGATGCGCTAACACAAACATGTGTTTCACCAAAAACATTTTTTAAAATATTAATACTAAGTTAATTCTTCTAAACTAGCTCTCTTCTAGACATCTAAACATCGTCCTGTCTAGACATCTTCCCAATTCATTTAATTTTTTAAGATTACAAAAAACAGTGTCGATACTTTTTGTTGATGATGCCTCGTATTTTGTTAAACAATCATCATACACTTAAATTTCAACGAAGATTTCAAAATTCAACAAGCAAATCGATAAAACGAAGAAACTCTTCCGAATTGTATAGTTTTTAAGTATCCTGTTTCTCTTATGTCGATAGGGTGTTTTTTTATAAAGTTAAACGAAAAGCCTTTTGCTGTTATATCGTTTTCATTGCCATTGTTATTGCTTCGACTGTCGTTAAGCAAGTATCATTAGAATATTTTATTTACTTTGCATTTTATTCTAAAACAGCAAGGGTACTGCGTGCTATTTACACAGTGAGTATAAATACATTTTCCTCTTATAAAATTTATAAGGCATCGTTATAAAAACGACTTCCTGATTAGACAATTCGTGACATTCTAGATAGGAGATACTGTTATGACTGAAAGCTGGGGGTGATGTGTGTCTCTTTTATTCAGAGAATAGAAATTTTGAAATTTTGTCACAGTTCTTGTTGTTGACAGCTGTGTTATGTATTATGCAGATGAATACATTACACCTGTGTATAACTTATATTAATAATACTAAGAATAAAATTCTAAGAAACATCATACGTCCAAGCTGAATAAACACCTAAAAAGTGTAAATAATAATACTATCAATTATTATCAATATATGATGACTATTAAACTATATATAGCTCAATGATATTATTTATTTCCAGGAAAAATCCAAAATGAGAATTTCAATCCAGCCGCGGAAGTTCCGTGCAGTAGTAGCTCACACATTGACATCTTCGTAAGTGAGCTCGGAATTTCAGTCGCGTTATTACATTCAATTTCAGAGTAATGCCCTTGGTAAATGTAGGAACTACCTTATTCTCCATATATGCGTTAAATAGTACCACTACTGTTCTTCTACAAGGATGTCTTTGACACTGAATAACCCACTAAGTTTAACATGTATTTACACAACTCGCGTAGGATGAGATATAAATTCACAAGCATGGGGTAACCAGTGAGGATCAAAGTCTCTATTTAGTAGTATTTGATGTGTGAGAATTACTTGCTTACCATTATGTCTATCATACAAAGGCTGATATGAATTCAGAACAAAAGTAACGAGGTAAACAATATCAAATTCACATCATGGCATGGAGAATTATTTTGTCAAAAATAATGGCATGAAAATATAAACAGTAAAACAATTCTTAATGCATAAAATAAACAAATATTAACTGATTAATCTTTATTTATTTAACAAAGATTGTATGGTGCTTTCGCAAGGACTCATATAATTTCCCAGGTTATAGGCAATTAAATTCAGATGAAGATGACGACAACAACAATTGAAGATTAAAAAAAAAACAGATATTAAGAAAGTTACAAATTACAAACTTAATGGCGTTTGTGACCAGACTTATCCCTTGAGGGTTTGAAGGTATAGGGAGCAACTGGAAAAGACGTATCGCTGATGACTGCTCAACACTATAAGTGACTTTAGTCATTGAATTCAATTTAGGTGCTAATATCGTATATTGGCGATTCGCCCCCTGGTGCCATTATAATTTATCTCTGATTTTTCCAATGATGGCTTCAATAATATTGTATTTTTTTACGTCATGATTCTTATAATTAGCAATAACATCGCCCCCCGGGCGTAAGTATTTAAGTTTTAATGTAATGAAATATATCAAATTAGAAAGACGAAAAAAATTAGATTAGAACGCATATAAAAAGATTGCACGTATTTTAATTATATGTTAATAGGTTTCTATATAAAACATTCATAGGATTGATTTTGAAATGTTTGAGAATAAAACATTGATATTAGAGTTCAATAACACAACGTAATTATTTATTAAACCCAGTTTTGTTAAAACCAGTATACCAATTAACCATAAAATGTATTATGTAAACATTTAATTTTTGTGATATATAGGTGATAGATTGCAGGATTGTAAAAGCACTACTAATATGGGCTGTTTTGAGACAAATCTAACTCAAATTGTCAATGAGACATCGTTTATAAATAAGATATGTTCTGTATTAATGTTAATGATTTTGACTATTAATTAAATACTCATTGACATACTTATGTAGATTCGGATGGTATTGGACGTAAGCAGAGACGTAGTTTCGGTTACAGCCATACAGACATCGTATCCCCATTATAATAAGATTATTTTAGCCTTAACGGTTTCCAAAGATTTGTATAATGGTGAAAATATCTGAACATGGTTTAGAAATTATATCCAAGATTTTTGGGGTCAACAAATCAGGAAAAGGGGGCATGATGTGATTAATTAACAATTTATTTCTCAATATTCAAAACACCATTCTAAGGTGGAAAAAAGATCTTCAAACAAACCAGAACGTGTATAGAAGTAACTATCTGACTTAACGTTTTAAGAACTATATAAAGAAACCTAAATATTACAAATAAGGATATAGGAAAAAAATTATAAACCACTGGAGTGTCAGGTACCTAAAAATACCAATTGTTTTTCCTAGCAAAAAAGGCGTAGGAGTAAGTTGATCTTGTAAGGCCACTTTTTAAAAGTCTAGTCATTTGAAAGCTTGTCTAAGATTCTATAAACGAATATATTTATAAGCCTGTATCATTCTTGAAGAACACATTGTTGTGAGATGAGATTAGGCTGAGACTTTTAGGGCGGAATGAGAAGAAATCAAGTCAATCTGAGGCTTCTAATTCAAAGAGTAACATCATTACAATAAATTATGCGAAGAAAAGTATCATATTTTACGAGGGTCCTTCTTGTTTGTTGTTTGTTTGTTGATTTTAACTTCATATCAACCCGTCTGGTGTTATGTCATGCCTAACGGTTAGGAAGTTATACATATCGTGTATTTATATTTATACATTTGGGTAGTTGATCTTAAAAATGTGTTAGCATTATTGGGGATTATGTTGTATGGTATTAATTTATTCCATGTCTATATTCTATGGGATAATCTTATTTCTCTGAAAAAAGAGAGAATATCCTCCATGTTGACATTTTCAAACAGATCTTTCATATTGTTTGCTATAAAATAACATTTTCTGATGTGGGCAAAAAACCTGTATTCCATGAATAAGTGTTTAACTGTCAAAGGTGTTTGACATGTTCCACATTGTGGTTGTTGTTCTTGTTTGAATATATTGGTGTGCGTTAGTCTTGTATGACCAATGCATAATCGAGATACAATAACTTGTTCCTTTCTAGACTCCCTTAAAGTTGGTCTCCAGCCTCCCAAAGTTGGTTTGATTAGGAATAGTTTATTGTGGATGTTGTTATTGCAGGGTTGTTGCCATGTTGTATGAAGGAATCTATGGATTTTAGGTTTCAAATCAGTATATGGTATCTTGAAATTGTCGGGGATCAAATCCAGAGCCGATTTAGCTGTGGAGTCTGCTCTTTCATTTCCCCACACTCCTATATGACTTAGGATCCAGCATAGCATAATCTTCTTAGAGTTAGACATCAAGTCTAATCTATTCAGGAGCTTAATGATGAGAGGGTTTTTCCAGTTTTTTTTATTTGTTAATGATAGTAGGACAGAGAGCGAGTTTGATAAGATGATATATTTTTTGTAGTTATTGTCATAGATTATGTCAAGTGCTAGATCTATTGCACGAGTTACAGCTGGAAAAATGGAACTTTTATTTGGGAGATGCTTAAAAGTTAATGTCGGAAAAAAGTAAGTGGAAAAATATTGGGAAATATGTCTACTTCGAAATGTCTATAAGAAATTTGAAAGTGGAGCATGGCAAGAGCATTACGCATGGCAACAGTCTTATATACAAGGTGTGTCAAAAAGGTATTTGTCCTTTTTGACACACCTTGTATTTTGAAAAAAACTTAATGAATGGAACGTTATGTTTTTACAGAATACAAGGCGTGTCAAAAAGTACAGAAAATCTCGATACTTTTTGACACGCCTTCTATACTTCTAGATTAGTGCAGAAATATTTCAAGATTATTTTTATGTTCACTTTCCAAAACTCCTGACATAACTCTACTTGAAGAATAATGAATCTAATTTAAAAATTGCTTACGTGTAATAAAATCAATAAATTCTATAAAAAATTAAAGAATCTCATAAACAGTTACAAAATATCCCTGCAGATCTTTGGGTTTTTTTTAAATCTAGGAATCTGTTATTGCAAAAAGGATTAGAAAAAGTTTTAACTAAAAAACTTTGTTTATCTTTTGTTTACAATTATTTCAGATAAAATATTTAAAATTTAGTTTGTATATCTACTAAGCCCG
This sequence comes from Doryteuthis pealeii, assembly GCA_023376005.1. Taxonomy (NCBI): domain Eukaryota; kingdom Metazoa; phylum Mollusca; class Cephalopoda; order Myopsida; family Loliginidae; genus Doryteuthis; species Doryteuthis pealeii. Next base: position 94,845,943 of record CM042137.1, on the reverse strand, counting down.
TAGCTATAATTAACTCTGTTTTGCAGGAAATCTTTAGAACGCAGTTATTTTGCTGAATACTTAAATCGGAAAAGCCGAAAATGATAAATTCTGTTTCACAACACCCCAAAAAGAAACGATGAATTGATAACCGATTTCCTTTCTTAAGGACAGGCTTGGATGCCAAAATACCAGATATAATTATAGGAAGGGTAAACCGTGAACTTATAACTAACAAATAATTAAAAAGCCCAATTACATTATTTATTGATAACCGAGAAATGGATATAGTGCTCTATAAACTGCTAGGCTACTCTTCTTTTGATGAGTATCTACCAATCACAGAAGAGTCTTCATAAAGGTATACCTGAGTATACACATAAATAAAGAGGCAAACAGGTAAATCTGTACGATATGCTGGTCCACGCTTACTAATAATGATATATGCAATCTGTTGAAAATTGTTGTAATATAAGGTGTGCTGTAGCCCACCACATAAACTTATAGACTCTGCGTGGGCGCGTGGATTAAAGCCAGCCAATCAACACTCGCGAATACGACAATCTTTAAAGCCGTTCATTTACACGTATTCGACACGGACAAACGGATCAGCAACCAAGGACTCTGCTTAACTCAAGGATTCTGCCTAACACTAAAGAATACAAGGATCCTACCTAACACTAAAGAACACCAAGGAACAACCAAGGATTCTACCTAACACTAAAGATTCTTCACTAATGAGGAGAAGGGATCTCGGCTGTAACGTGCTTTTATCTGCAGCCTAGAAATGGCCATAAAAATCGTAAAACAATCACTATTTGGTAACTGTAAGAAACAATTCTAATACTTTTCAAGAGACACCAAGAAGACATAATCCATCCCTAATCCTCCAAAGATCACCCCACGGAATAAATGAAGACAAACAAACGCCAATGTGCAATAACATAACATGTGGAAGAACATAATAATGATTTGATAGAAGTAACTAAAACATACCAAAAAAGAACAACTAGAATACATCCAGGGTCAAATGAATGTGTTATATACTCCTTATCAGACATAGAATATATAAACGGGGAGAGGGAGAGAGAGAGAGACAGATAGACACATAGTAGATATGGGATGAGATGATGGCTCTTGTTAATATCTGCTTACTGCTTCTAACTCGGCCGGACGCCATGTTCTCTGGTTGGCCTGATCTTTTTGTTAAGGATTTCTTTTACTTCTTGTTGGTTCATCTTCGTATTGGACTTGCTATTTCTTTTCTTTAATAATCAATTAACAAGACTTGGTTGTTTTCTGATAAAGCTTTATTTCACAACCTAGCCCATCTTCTAACCGCGGCGGGGAATTGCGAAACCTGAGAGACATCTCTCGTTGGACACCGGCTCGGAGCTGCGACTAATTCTCACGCATCTGTAATGGTGCGTTCTAGCGGAAGGTCAGTAACGTTCCACTGAACTCCCGTTCTTCTGACCCTAACGAACTTTATTCAAATATTCTAACTATAGGTACCTACATAAATCATAAGCTGCTTACGAATTATGTAATCAATGAAATCAGACACTCAGTAGAATATAGAAAATCGCAGTTAACATGACAGGCATTAATCAAGTTAGTGGTTGGAAATGCACATCGAGATCAAAAATAAAAGTTACTAGCAAGAAAAGAACTTTATGAAAATAAAGCGAAAATACACCTCAGTCATACTTTCTACCGTACGACAGCACGATTTGAACTCAAAATGCTGAGACAAAAAGCTTGATGTGAGCTACACAAGGATGCAGCGTGGTGTCTGGAACAAATCTTGGAAGCAGCATCCCACAAAATAGCAGCTGTAGGGCCACTTGCCTTCTATCACACAAACCATCAGAATAAGATAAACAAGAGATGCTGGACACTGCTGGAGAAATAAGAACCAACATATAAGTAACTTTCTCCTGTAGACACGTAAACATGGACACACCAGTGTTGTCCGACCATCAAAAAACTTACATACTTCATCTATTTACACATTCTGGGTGCCCCACTTGCCAACTAGCAAATACCTACATAAATCAGCTCATTCTGGATTCTGGATGCTGTGCAGAGGACTTACTAGTGATGATGATTGATCGGGATGGGCAGAGAAAGAGAAAAAGAGCCATGGGTATCTGTGCTACGAACATGACCTGATTAGGAAGATGATACCTGTTAAATGAATATATATATATTTACCAACCCCTCCACACGAGCAGGATGTGACACAAGGTCAATTTCTTAAGCGGAGTTCAACAGGTTTGAATTCAGAGTTTTCCTACTCCTAGACCGGTTGCCTAACCAAGGTTAAAGAGCCCGGTCTACCCTACTATTTACCCATAGCTGGAGGGAGAATTGGATTCATAACTTTCCCAAGGGTATTAGCGCTAACTGAAAATGCAGTTACCGCGTCCAGGATTTGAACTCGTGGCGACGAGTCCATTTCCCATGACTTTAACCATTACACCACGCTCTTCCATCAATTATAATCTGTTAAATGAATATAAGTAGTCTCAGCTAGAATTTGAACTCGGTTCTCCAATTCTATTTTCCTTCCTGCTAACTGATCCGTTAGCCATTCTCTCCATAACAACATTTTCCACTTACTATCATAAAAAAGCCCTTCATTTTCTCATTATTTCAGACTGTTTATATATTTTACTCTTTATTTTTCATTCATTATTTTTTTCCGCTGTATCCGATGACGCCTATGGCTATGGGAACATTGATCGATTTTCACTTAATCATCGAAGTTACGCCATATTGCGTCTGGTCACTACAGAATAAAATGAGAATGTTGCTCCTTTGGGCCAAATTTATCCTGGGCAAACACTTACCAGATTGGTGTCGCTGAGTATTTATTTACATCTAGTACACAACAAAGTTTAACAACGATAGACGACAGAAGATTCTTTGTTTAATTTTAAATGTGTTTTATCAAAATCAAATGCTGACACAAGGCTACATTTATCAATTCTAGCAAATGAAATCACTACTAACGGCTAGTGCGTCGAGTACGATAACCGTTGCTTTACACTGACTGTTTTTGAAAGTATGATCTTGATTACTGAGTTAATATCAGTATTACTATGTAATCCGTCCTCTCAGCTGGGGCTGTAGAATACACTGATTGCACCTATGCAGAGGTGTAAAATCCACCATTGAGCCCAACTGTTAGCCATGAGTAGCGATGCGTGATCCTTAAGGACGGTATCCTGGAGGTTGACATGCAACACTCTACTTTGGCCCTTATTTAGGCTAGACGGGCGATCTGAGAGGTCCTTCCGATCAATTGATTGGCCACGTCAGGCTGTACCACTGATATCAATATCCCGACCCTATTGCCCTTTTGGCAAATACCCAACCTTTTTATCATACAGACGCAAGATGATGGTCACTGAGGGGCTTAGTGTCCTGGATATGACGTTAAACTGCGTCTAATTCTGAGGTTCCAATTTGGATCTTTAGGGAGAGTGGAGTACCCCTTCATCGTCATTTCTCTCAGATCCTCTTTAGCCCGGAGTGGTAATACCTGTTTAGGCCCCATCTATGAGTTAAATAGGAAAAACTTAGTTTTTAAATGTGTTTAAAAAAATGAGTTTAAAAAGCAATTTGAATACCCATCATGAAGGAAAAAAATAAAACATCTTCAGGATAAAATAACCCAAGTTTTGACGTGCGCTAAGAACAATTGTAATATTTTCTTTGATTTTGATATCCAGCCTTTTTTCACTTCCCCCTCCCCTTTTCTCTTATACTCATTGTTTACATTCCAAAAGTTGCAATTTAAATTCATTCTGATGAATTCTTTTAATGAATAAAGATAAAATATTGAGTTTTACACATCAATTGAAATAATTATTTGTGTTGGTTTCTCTACCTTTCCCAATTATATTTTTCACATGTTCTATGAGATTTTCAGATCTGATGTTTGTTCATGTTTGTATTCAAAAAGAAAAAAAGTTGCTTTCTAAACTATCCTCTACCAGAGTCAAAACAAAAAGCTACCAACGCCTTCGCATAGTCCTTTTCTCTCTTAATACACGCTTGTACACGTGTGCTGAGGTCGCGTCGGAACATACAAAATAAATCTCTTCCCTCGGTAATCCGCTCATTTATGGACTAACAGGAGGAGCCAAATCACATATGCCACATTCATCTCTCAATATTCACTTCTAATAAAAGCTCAGTTTTTTAATTAATTATGACTCCGGAGAGTCACACAAGACACATGCGTGCCAGCTTCGCTCTATGAGGTAAGTTTTTTTTTTTTTCGCAAAATACTCCAGAACCATTTTCTCAATCATAGACAGGATGAAGCACAAGACGAATTTTTAAGCCGAGGTCAGCTAGTGTGAATTCCAAATTTACCTGCTCCAAGAGGGAATTTGCATACCAAGGTTAAAAATTCTAGTCTGCCGTACAGTTGACTCATAGGCAGGGGAATAAGTTAGATTCTCACTTTTTTCCAAATTTAAACTTTATTCATGGAGTCTGTTTCCTATGTCGATAGCAGCTACATTTCACAGGCCTCCATTGTAACAATTAAGACTATCTTGCTCACCATTGGCATACGGCAAGAAGCCATATATAACACTTTAACATGTTGTCTACGCATGTGTACCACTGTGCATATTACTAAACACAGATAAATATATGCGCCAAATATGTACCAACACGTAACACAGTCGATTTCCCATTGCCGTATACATTTGGTATTATATTATACCACATAGACATGGTACATTATTGGTACAATAATTGCCCACTATGTGTACCAGTAATACATTTCCAATCTGATGCAATAAAGGAAATGTGAGTATATAAGTAAGGAGAAATTACTATTTTAAGAAACGTAGGCAACGTGTTAAGCGAATGCTACTGAGGTACGAATAAATACGATATCAAAAGAGCCAGCACCCGGAAGAAAGATGGGTTGAAATAAAAACAAAAGGATATCGCTCACTAACCATCCTAACGAAGAAAGAAAATTGTTTGAACGAATTGATTCATGGTGCGTAAAAAGTTGTCCAGGTCGAGACCCATGTTTAACGACATATTTTCCTCTGAGATAACTAGATATGAGGAGGAGCTAAAACTTGAATTGTACCTGTGTCCTTTTCCTAAAGTAAATAAGCCAACTTAGACTCCATCCTAAAAAATAACAGTCTAGATATAAAAGATTCTGACCTCTTTGAGCTGTTTTGAATTCTAACGAATCGGAAAATGTTTATATATCCTTGTAAGTAACGAAATCAGCAATTCGATTTCCCGTTCAGAACTAGGTTTGTTGCATTTCACTTCGTGCTAGTTCCCTAGTGAAAGTCATGGATAAACATATTTCACCATCTATAGGTAAATAGTAAGTGTAGTTTCATTGTTTAATGGCATATCAACCTTTACGTTTAATTTGGTTTCTTTGTTTAATGGCATATCAACCTACGTGGGTTATTTGCAGTCAAGTCATCCTCACAAAAGAACAATAGTATTACTTCTTAACCAGAGCTGGGAGTATAAGTTGGTCGATTCTTTTCCCAACGGTATTAGTCCGAACAAGAACCGATGTTTTCAGCATGATATAGCTGTATGGTCAGTCGACAGGAATCACAAATTCCGGGTTCGATACTGGCTCTTGTCAACTCAGCGCAGCTTGGATTTGTGCGTTAAAGTAAAAAGCTGAATTAGGTGTAGTGCTCCTTCTCAGACGCAAAAACAATCTCCCTGGTGTAGTGTTAATTAAAAGAGGATAGACTCCCTTGTTGTTGGCTGATACCGACAATATGCCACTTCAGGAACTTTTCTTTTGCTTTTATTAGTCCGAAAGCGAGCATGATAGCACGAATCGATTTCAAACTAGCTTACTACCATGTCACAGTCCAATACGTTAGACATTACGTCACCGGGACTAGTCGAATTGGAAAATGAAGCTGTAGCCTTTCGGGAATAAATACGGTAATTTCTCCATTTTTTTTCTTTCTCATCCATGTCAATCAGCAACCTAATACCAACCGGGAAATGCTTGTTGTTATTACAATCGAACCGACAAGTTAAATTTAGGGATTTTAATCAACATAGTTTCCGTCGCGCCAGTGATCGGTTTGTTTGTGCTGTTGTTATATCGATCTCTCTATTTCAATCAATCAAGGAAAGGTGAGAACATGATTGTCTCGACTGGAAATAAAATAAAAAGACAAAAGTAATCAAAGTACACATCACAGTTTGATAGGACAGCCTGAACTGGAACTCTTGAAATGTTCAGTCGTCAGCATTGGTTTTAATCACAGTCTTATAATTGCAATCAGCTAATAATAAAGACGAACATTTTGTCTTAAAAATAAAGCAATACTTGCAGACATAAAACAATGATTAAGAAAGAACCGATGTAAATAAATGTCGAAATGGGATCAATAAAAAAGGGCGTAACAGTTGAACTTGATATGATTAAGTCATATTTTTTCAGATTGATACAAATATAAACAAACACAGACGTTCATATGTATATAAATATATATATATTCATAGAAATTGAGAACTCATTAATGTATTATTTAGATTGATAAAGATGTAATATAAGATATATATCAATTAATATATAAATAACTATCAACTACAAATACATTGATTTATCAATAGATTATAACCCCAGTAGTATAGACAAATATGAAATAAATAAAATGAATAAGAAAGAAAAAAGATGGATGGGAGTTGAAGATAGATGACAGACAGATTTACAAATTGCTTTTGCCTGATAAGCGTATAGAAATCTAATCTTTAATTTTAAAGGGAATCAGTTTAGATATAAAAACTAAAGTTCATACTTATAAAAAGACAGAGAAAGAAAGAAAAATTATTCTAATAGAGACAAGTATATATAAAATGTAGCTACTTGTAATTTTTTGGTTCTCCTGGGGAAGGTGTATCTTACACACCAAAACCGTGGTAAGAGAAAAACTTTATTCTACAACTATAAATGCTCTATATTTCACGAAATATATTGACCTTTTTTTGGATTAACTACTAATGCTACAACAATGAAAACGTGGTAGCAACTTTTGATGAAGACATCAGGGATTGACATTTTCTCGATTCGTTTAGCCTTAAATTTGAACATATATGCTCGCCTAAAATTCATTAATTATTAACTAATTTATTTTCAAAATTAGGTATGACTTCAATTAAGCACATATCCTCCATAAATTGTCGGCTTAAAGCCATATAAAAATAAACACATTTGTTTGTTTACTTAACCTCATTCTGTTGTGTAGCAAGTCAATAAAATGTGGAATATAAATAAGTTTCAAAACGAACGAAGAATGTGGGATTGGCAAGCTAGTGTAACGGTTAGAGACTTCGCCTGTCAGCTTGACAGTCGAGGTTTCGGTCACATACGGATCAGTCTCCTATGTCTATAACCTTGCTGATGAGACCTAATAGGTCGAAATGTAGATTCAAAGATTGACATTTTCTCGATTCGTTTAGCTTTACACTTGAACATATATGCCCGCCTAAAATTCATTAATTATTAACTAATTAATTTTCAAAATTAGGTATGACTTCAATTAAGCACATATCCTCCAAATTTGTCGGCTTAAAGCCATATAAAAATAAACACATTTGTTTGTTTACTTAACCTCATATATATATATATATATATATATATATATATATATATATATATATATATGCATTTGTTAGAGTCCAAGTATGCTTCTTTGACGATTTATGTGATGGATATTGAGAATCTTTTTTTAGTTGAATTAGAAGCATTGGAAAGTAATAAATTAGAAATAATGACGAAAATCTAAAATGATGAATATTATTTTATTTCTAATCTCTGATGTTTCAGACACACCACTCTCTTTTGTCAAAAAATTTTGGAATTCCCTTCTTTCTTTTTTTTTCTTTTTGTTATCTTCCCTGAGATTACGTGTCAGTTGAGTGGTCTCTTGACTCCGCGTTTTTGATGTCGTTTTTATTGCCCTGTGTTTGGCGTTGTGATGTGGGTATCTGAGCGGCCGTTACCCACAGTGGAGGTTTTGTAATTTTCCAAAACTAAAAAATCTTCCCAACATCAATCATATATA
>CM042137.1:94825362-94827862 GCA_023376005.1 Doryteuthis pealeii | reverse complement strand
TGTTTTTTATGACGTTGTAAACAAAGCTGACAGTTGTGAGTAGAGAGTAATATCGAATGAGAAATTGATATGCTCTGAAGTTGCGGTATTAATTGTGGAATTAGAGTAGACATTATCAAACAAAAGAAATATATCATGGGGAAATAGTTACAGTGGAAGATTGGCGGTATGAAATATTGAAATGAGAAGAATTGATAACACCGGAATAACGAACACTTATCTTGGAAGAGCAAAATGTCCGCGAAGTGATAGAAAAGTTATCTGTGTATCTAATAAAAGTTTTCTAACACAAAGTACGGCCGATTTAGTTCAGTCCGTTGATCATCTGCCGAGGAACCCCAAGGTTCCGGATTCAATAGCAGCCCTCGCTATCTCAGGGCATGAGTAGTACAACTTGAATCTGTGTGATAAATTGGGGGAGCAGCTGGTGGGTGTGGCGTTCCACCTGAGACGCAAAAAATATATCTGGTCAAGTGCTCCCTCACTGATACTGTAACCAGGCCACTTCACCGATTTCACCACCTAGTTTATGAACATCAATGATCATCCGAACACAGTGATCTTGGGAATAGCGATAAGAAGGGTTGACTCAACATTCTACTAAACTTCATAATTGGAGCCTCTACACTGGAGGCAGTTTAGTGTTATACACAGGACGTAGATTTCGATTGATATTTCAGCAATACTTGGTTCAAACTTTTCTGTTGAAATATAGATTTCATAAGATTGAAATGTGAGTGGGTGAATAATTTTGTGTGCTTAGGCGAGAAATTACTGTTTAATCTATTAGCGAGTCTCTTTTTATAGAATAAGCACAAGCGAGAATATAAATACTCATCATTACGTTTGACTGAACGGCAAATATCTTCATTACAAGTGTAACCGTTATTATTATTATTGATTTTTTACTAATATTTTTTGTTCTCTGCACAATTTTTAGTTGCTTTTTTTTATCAGATCACTTAGATCATCAGTTTTACAGTTTATCCGAAACAATGATAGTGAATTAGTTTTCAATGAGATTTGAACTCACGTTGCTGGAAGCTTATCTTGTAAAAGAGTTTCTGATACTGTTATTTCTCAGTGTCCAAGAAATGAACAACAGCATGTTGCGATAAAAAAAAAAAACTTGAGAAGCCGAGGTTTGGTTTTGTTTGGTTGATTGTTTGGCTGGTTGGTTGGTTGGTAGTTTTTTACGACACGTCTTTGTGTTATTTTATGCCGAAGACATTTTTTATTCCTGCATGAAAGGACCATACAGATACTACTACTCTGGGTCAGACTGGACCTGGTATTAATATATTTACCAAACCCTCCGCAGGAGCAGGATGCAACACATGGTCAAATCTTAAGCGGGGTTCAACGGGTTTGAATTCAGAGTTTTCATTCTCCTAGACAGGTTGCCTAACCAAGATCAAAGAGCCCAGTCTGCCCTACTATTTACCCATAGCTGGAGGGAGAGTAGGATTGATACCTTTCCCAAGTATTAATGGTGATGACGTGGTACTCCACGCTCCCCAGATCTCTACAATAGGAACTTCACCATTAGATGCAGATTAACGTCATACCTAGGATATTAAGACACACAGCAATCGCCCCTTGGCACACGAGACAATCATATTGATGTTAGGACTTAACGCGACCAGCCGATTGATCGGAAGTGGTATGTTAAACCGCCCAGTTAGCCTATGTCAGGACCAGAGTGGAGTGTTGCATGAGATCGACTGCTCAGCCATCAGGAATTCCGTCCTTAAGCATCTCGGATCGCCACCACGGTTAACAGGTGGAACCATTGAGGAGATTTTACCCCTCGGCAGAGGTGCGGTTGGCGTATTATACAGCCCCAGCCGACAGGGCGGAGGTTTGGTTTGATATCTTTGTGTAATGATATTTCAACATACGTGGGTAATTTAATGCCAAAGCCATCCTTGGAGGAGAACAGTAGTTATATTATTTAATCCATAACTGGGGGCTTAAGGGTTTCATTCCTGTTTAAAGTGTATTAGTCTTAAAGTAAATAAGCCTGACTTGAGTTTGAACCCACTTACTTCGATATCACCGTCCAGCATGTTAGGTACTATGCCACTGGACCCCGATTTTCTGAGAAGCTGAGGAATAACCCGAGTCGATTTTTCTGTCGGTTTCAGTTTCTTTGTTTAATGACATATCAATCTTCGTGGTTTATCTAATACCAAAGTCATCCTTATTAAAGAAGAGTGATGATACTATTCAACCTATAGCTGGGTGAATGAGAGGATTTACATCTTTCCCAAAGGTATTAGTCCGAAAATGATGTAAAAGCGTGGCTGGAGTTCGAACTTGTTTAATTCGATGTCGCAGTCCAATAATATGAGTCAGACTTACTAATTTGATAAGTGCCTAGAACTTGCTCAAGACCTAAACATTAGATTATAAAGTTGAGTGTCCTTTGAACAATTGTCTAAGCTTTTGGAACCATAGTTGGAGCCCCTTAAAAATTCCTAAAGAGCACGGTAAAGAG